>CASBRV010000024.1:0-48835 GCA_949128135.1 Parasteatoda lunata
GGATTGTTTTTATACAGAGAACATATTAGGCAGGCCAAACTATCGGAAGTATTGTAAATAATATGAATAAATTAATTTTAATTGATTTTTCCTGTATTTAAGCTCTGATCTCACTTTCCCGAACTTAAAAAAATTATTTTTCATATATAGTTCCTTCTAAAATATAGAAAAAGACATTAAATGAATAATATAATGTAAAATTAACAATAGAAAAAAAAATGAACAAATTTTAAAAATTGTCCACACTGGGATTCGAACCCGCACCGTCTCGCTCAACTTCTATCACGCTATCCGTTCCACCACGATTACACGGTCAGCGAGCTACTTGATGGCTTCAAAAGCAATCTCGCGGTCAGTTTAACGATGTACTTTGGGGGCCCATTGCGACCCTCCTAATTAAGCTATAAATATTTCCTTAGGCACAGGGGTTGGGGGCATGGTACCCTATTTTGGTACCGAGTTTGAGATTTATAGCTTAATATTAAAGCGAGTTATGTGGTCTTAAAAACTTACCCGTACATGCCTATTTTATGTTATATTTTATTCCATTACGCGTTCTTTAACGAAGAAAGAGGATTGTTTTTATACAGAGAACATATTAGGCAGGCCAAACTATCGGAAGTATTGTAAATAATATGAATAAATTAATTTTAATTGATTTTTCCTGTATTTAAGCTCTGATCTCACTTTCCCGAACTTAAAAAATTATTTTTCATATATAGTTCCTTCTAAAATATAGAAAAAGACATTAAATGAATAATATAATGTAAAATTAACAATAGAAAAAAAAATAAACAAATTTTAAAAATTGTCCACACTGGGATTCGAACCCGCACCGTCTCGCTCAGCTTCTATCACGCTATCCGTTCCACCACGATTACACGGTCAGCGAGCTACTTGATGGCTTCAAAAGCAATCTCGCGGTCAGTTTAACGATGTACTTTGGGGGCCCATTGCGACCCTCCTAATTAAGCTATAAATATTTCCTTAGGCACAGGGGTTGGGGGCATGGTACCCTATTTTGGTACCGAGTTTGAGATTTATAGCTTAATATTAAAGCGAGTTATGTGGTCTTAAAAACTTACCCGTACATGCCTATTTTATGTTATTTTTTATTCCATTACGCGTTCTTTAACGAAGAAAGAGGATTGTTTTTATACAGAGAACATATTAGGCAGGCCAAACTATCGGAAGTATTGTAAATAATATGAATAAATTAATTTTAATTGATTTTTCCTGTATTTAAGCTCTGATCTCACTTTCCCGAACTTAAAAAAATTATTTTTCATATATAGTTCCTTCTAAAATATAGAAAAAGACATTAAATGAATAATATAATGTAAAATTAACAATAGAAAAAAAAATAAACAAATTTTAAAAATTGTCCACACTGGGATTCGAACCCGCACCGTCTCGCTCAGCTTCTATCACGCTATCCGTTCCACCACGATTACACGGTCAGCGAGCTACTTGATGGCTTCAAAAGCAATCTCGCGGTCAGTTTAACGATGTACTTTGGGGGCCCATTGCGACCCTCCTAATTAAGCTATAAATATTTCCTTAGGCACAGGGGTTGGGGGGCATGGTACCCTATTTTGGTACCGAGTTTGAGATTTATAGCTTAATATTAAAGCGAGTTATGTGGTCTTGAAAACTTACCGTACATGCCTATTTTATGTTATTTTTTATTCCATTACGCGTTCTTTAACGAAGAAAGAGGATTGTTTTTATACAGAGAACATATTAGGCAGGCCAAACTATCGGAAGTATTGTAAATAATATGAATAAATTAATTTTAATTGATTTTTCCTGTATTTAAGCTCTGATCTCACTTTCCCGAACTTAAAAAAATTATTTTCATATATAGTTCCTTCTAAAATATAGAAAAAGACATTAAATGAATAATATAATGTAAAATTAACAATAGAAAAAAAATAAACAAATTTTAAAAATTGTCCACACTGGGATTCGAACCCGCACCGTCTCGCTCAGCTTCTATCACGCTATCCGTTCCACCACGATTACACGGTCAGCGAGCTACTTGATGGCTTCAAAAGCAATCTCGCGGTCAGTTTAACGATGTACTTTGGGGGCCCATTGCGACCCTCCTAATTAAGCTATAAATATTTCCTTAGGCACAGGGGTTGGGGGCATGGTACCCTATTTTGGTACCGAGTTTGAGATTTATAGCTTAATATTAAAGCGAGTTATGTGGTCTTGAAAACTTACCCGTACATGCCTATTTTATGTTATTTTTTATTCCATTACGCGTTCTTTAACGAAGAAAGAGGATTGTTTTTATACAGAGAACATATTAGGCAGGCCAAACTATCGGAAGTATTGTAAATAATATGAATAAATTAATTTTAATTGATTTTTCTGTTTTTAAGCTCTGATCTCACTTCCCGAACCTTAAAAAATTATTTTTCATATATAGTTCCTTCTAAATTATAGAAAAAGACATTAAATGAATAATATAATGTAAAATTAACAATAGAAAAAAAAATAAACAAATTTAAAAATTTTCTATGTATGTATGTATGTATACCTCAAAAAGTGTTGGGAGAAGCTTTATTTCGAGGAATTTCGCCTTCCGAAAAGCGTTAATACGAAAAAATTCTAAGTCTTTTCTCAATAATAACAAAGCCTCCTATCAGACCTTAATATTAACCTTTAATGTTGTAATTGGACCAGGTGTTTGTATTACCTTGTACTAGTGTACCCTACCAAAGGAAATAATTATAGAGCCCATAGGGGGTACACAGTGTGACCCCGCATTTTACTATGTATGTATATTTAAAACAATGCATTTTTCAATGTTAAGAAAAATGCCTCCTATCAGACCTTAATATTAACCTTTAATGTTGTAATTGGACCAGGGTGTTATATTACCTTGCACTTGTGTACCCTACTAAAGGAAATAATTATAGACCCTATAGGGGGTACACAGTGTGACCCCGAATTTTACTGTTTTTGTATATCTAAAATAGTGTTGCGAGAAGCTTTATTTCGCAGAAATTCGCCTTCTGAATAGCTTTTATACGGAGAAATTCTAAGTCTGTTTTCAAGAGGAGAAATGAATTTTCTATGTATGTATATCTCAAAAGTGTTGGGAGAAGCTTTATTTTGAAGAAATTCGCCTTCTGAAAATCTTTTATACGCATAATCTTTCAACGGGAAGGCTCCGACGCTGGTCCCCGTACCGGAGGAGCGGAGTGTATTGCCGGCAGAGGCGCTCCGGATACCGCAGCAGCCGGGTTGCTTTTACGAGAGAATAAATTTCTATGTATGTATGTATACCTCAAAAAGTGTTGGGAGAAGGTTTATTTTGAGGAAATTCGCCTTCCGAAAAGCGTTAATACGAAAAAATTCTAAGTCTTTTCTCATTGTTAACAAAAGGCTTCATATTATACTATAATATTAACCTTTAATGTTGTAATTGGACCAGGTGTTATATACGGGGTACTAGTGTACCCTACCAAAGGAAATAATTATAGAGCCCATAGGGGGTACACAGCGTGACCCCGAATTTTACTCTTTTTGTATATCTCCAAAAGTGTTTCGAGAAGCTTATTTCGCAGAAATTCGCCTCCTCAATAGCTCTTATACGCAAAAATTTTAAGTCCATTCTCAATATTAACAAAGCCTCCTATCAGACCTTAATATTAACCTTTAATGTTTTAGTTGACCAGGTGTTGTATTACTTGTACTAGTGTACCCTACCAAAGGAAATAATTATAGAGCCCATAGGGGGTACACAGCGTGACCCCGCACTTTACTATGTATGTATATCTAAAACAGTGCATTTTCATTGTTAACAAAAGGCTTCATATTATACTATAATATTAACCTTTAATGTTGTAATTGGACCAGGTGTTATATTACGGGGTACTAGTGTGCCCTACCAAGGAAATAAATATAGAGCCCATAGGGAGTACACAGCGTGACCCCGAATTTTACTGTTTTTGTATATCTCCAAAAGTGTTGCGAGAAGCTTTATTTCGAAGAAATTCGCCTTCCGAAGAGCTTTTATGCGCAGAAATTCAAAGTCTTTTCATTAATGTTAACAAAGCCTCCTATCAGACACTTAATATTGACCCTTAATATTTTAAGTGGACCAGGTGTTATATTACCTGGTACTAGTGTACCCTACCAAAGGAAATAATTATAGAGCCCATAGGGGTACACAGCGTGACCCCGAATTTTACTCTTTTTGTATAGCTAAAATAGTGTTGCGAGAAGCTCTATTTCCAAGAAATTCGCCTTTCTGAAGAGCTTTTATAGGCAGAAATTCTAAGTCTGTTTTCAAGAGGAGAAATAAATTTTTTATGTATGTATATCTCCAAAGTGTTGCGAGAAGCTTTATTTTGAGGAAATTCGCCTTCCGAAAAGCGTTAATACGGATCAATATAAAGTCTTTTCTCATTGTTAACAAATGGCTTCATATCAGACCTTAATATTAACCTTTAATGTTGTAATTGGACCAGGTGTTGTATTACCTTGTACTAGTGTACCCTACCAAAGGAAATAATTTTAGAGCCCATAGGGTGTACACAGTGTGACCCCGCATTTTACTATGTATGTATATTTTAAAACAATGCATTTTTCAATGTTAAGAAAAATGCCTCCTATCAGACCTTAATATTAACCTTTAATGTTGTAAATGGACCAGGTATTATATTATGGGGTACTAGTGTACCCTACCAAAGGAAATAATTATAGACCCCATAGGGGGTACACACCGTGACCCCCGAATTTTACTGTTTTTGTATATCTAAAACATGTATTTTTCAATGTTAAGAAAAATGCCTCCTATCAGACCCTTTATATTAACCTTTAATGTTGTAAATGGACCAGGTGTTATATTAACCTTGTACTCGTGTACCCTACCAAAGGATATAATTATAGACCCCATAGGGGGTACACAGCGTGACCCCGAATTTTACTGTTTTTGTGTATTTCCAAAAGTGTTGCGAGAAGCTCTATTTCGAAGAAATTCGCCTTCCGAAGAGCTTTTATACGCAGAAATTCAAAGTCTTTTTTCAAGAGGAGAAATAGATTTTCTATGTGATGTATATCTCAAAAAGTGTTGGGAGAAGCTTTATTTGAGGAAATTCGCCTTCCGAAAAGCGTTAATACGGAGAAATTCTAAGTCTTTTCTCATTGTTAACAAAAGGCTTCATATCAGACCTTAATATTAACCTTTAATGTTGTAATTGGGCCAGGTATTATATTACGGGTTACTAGTGTACCCTACCAAAGGAAATAATTATAGACACCATAGGGGGTACACAGCGTGACCCCCGAATTTTACTGTTTTTGTATATATAAAACAATGCATTTTTCAATGTTAAGAAAAATGCCGCCTATCAGACCTTAATATTAACCTTTAGTGTTGTAATTGGACCAGGTATTATATTACGGGTTACTAGTGTACCCTACCAAAGGAAATAATTATAGACACCATAGGGGGTACACAGCGTGACCCCGAATTTTACTGTTTTTGTATATATAAAACAATGCATTTTTCAATGTTAAGAAAAATGCCGCCTATCAGACCTTAATATTAACCTTTAGTGTTGTAATTGGACCAGGTATTATATTGCGGGGTACTAGTGTGCCCTACCAAAGGACATAATTATAGACCCATAGGGGGTACACAGCGCGACCCCGAATTTTACTGTTTTTGTATATCTCCAAAAGTGTTGCGAGAAGCTTTATTTCGAAGAAATTCGCCTTCTGAAGAGCTTTTATACGCAGAAATTCTACGTCTTTTCTCAATGTTACAAACCCTCCTATCAGACCTTAATATTGACCCTAAATATTTTAAGTGTACCAGGTGTTATATTACCTTGTACTAGTGTACCCTACCAAAGGAAATAATTATAGACACCATAGGGGGTACACAGCGTGACCCCGCACTTTACTATGTATGTATACCTGAAACAGTGCATTTTTCAATTAGTTAAGAAAAATGCCTCCTATCAGACCTCAATATTGACCTTTAATGTTGTAATTGGACCAGGTGTTATATTACCTTGTACTCGTGTACCCTACCAAAGGAAAAAATTATAGACCGCATAGGGGGTACACAGCGTGACCCCGAATTTTACTGTTTTTGTGTATTTCCAAAAGTGTTGCGAGAAGCTTTATTTCGAAGAAATTCGCCTTCCGAAGAGCTTTTATACGCAGAAATTCAAAGTCTTTTCTTAATGTTAACAAAGCCTCCTATCAGACCTTAATATTGACCCTTAATATTTTAAGTGGACCAGGTGTTATATTACCTTGTACTAGTGTACCCTACCAAAGGAAATAATTATAGACACCATAGGGGGTACACAGCGTGACCCCGCACTTTACTATGTATGTATACCTAAAACAGTGCATTTTTCAATGTTAAGAAAAATGCCTCCTATCAGACCTCAATATTGACCTTTAATGTTGTAATTGGACCAGGTGTTATATTACCTTGTACTCGTGTACCCTACCAAAGGAAAAAATTACAGACCGCATAGGGGGTACACAGCGTGACCCCGAATTTTACTCTTTTTCTATAGCTAAAATAGTGTTGCGAGAAGCTCTATTTCCAAGAAACTCGCCTTCCGAAGAGCTTTTATAGGCAGAAATTGTAAGTCTTTTTTCAAGAGGAGAAATAGATTTTCTATGTATGTATATCTCAAAAAGTGTTGGGAGAAGCTTTATTTTGAGGAAATTCGCCTTCCGAAAAGCGTTCATACGGAGCAATTTTAAGTCTTTTCTCATTGTTAACAAATGGCTTCATATCAGACCTTAATATTAACCTTTAATGTTGTAATTGGACCAGGTGTTGTATTACCTTGTACTAGTGTACCCTACCAAAGGAAATAATTTTAGAGCCCATAGGGGGTACACAGTGTGACCCCGCCTTTTTACTATGTATGTATATTTAAAACAATGCATTTTTCAATGTTAAGAAAAATGCCTCCTATCAGACCTTAATATTAACCTTTAATGTTGTAAATGGACCAGGTATTATATTATGGGGTACTAGTGTACCCTACCAAAGGAAATAATTATAGACCCCATAGGGGGTACACACCGTGACCCCGAATTTTACTGTTTTTGTATATCTAAAACAATGTATTTTTCAATGTTAAGAAAAATGCCTCCTATCAGACCTTTATATTGACCTTTAATGTTGTAAATGGACCAGGTGTTATATTACCTTGTACTCGTGTACCCTACCAAAGGAAATAATTATAGACACCATAGGGGGTACACAGCGTGACCCCGCACTTTACTATGTATGTATACCTAAAACAGTGCATTTTTCAATGTTAAGAAAAATGCCTCCTATCAGACCTCAATATTGATCTTTAATGTTGTAATTAGACCAGGTGTTATATTACCTTGTACTCGTGTACCCTACCAAAGGAAAAAATTATAGACCCCATAGGGGGTACACAACGTAAACCCGAACCTGTATGTATATGTAAAACAGTGCATTTTTTCAATAGTAAGAGAAATGCCTCCTATCAGACCTTAATATTAACCTTTAATGTTTTAGTTAGACCAGGTGTTGTATTACCTTGCACTAGTGTACCCTACCAAAGGAAATAATTATAGACACCATAGGGGGTACACAGCGTGACCCCGCACTTTACTATGTATGTATACCTAAAACAGTGCATTTTTCAATGTTAAGAAAAATGCCTCCTATCAGACCTCAATATTGATCTTTAATGTTGTAATTAGACCAGGTGTTATATTACCTTGTACTAGTGTACCCTACCAAAGGAAAAAATTATAGACCCCATAGGGGGTACACAGCGTGAACCCGAACTTTACTATGTATGTATATGTAAAACAGTGCATTTTTTCAATAGTAAGAGAAATGCCTCCTATCAGACCTTAATATTAACCTTTAATGTTTTAGTTAGACCAGGTGTTGTATTACCTTGCACTAGTGTACCCTACCAAAGGAAATAGTTTTAGAGCCCATAGGGGGTACACGGTGGGACCCCGCACTTTATTATGTATATATATATATAAAACAGTGCATTTTTCAATCTTAAGGAAAATGCCTAATATCAGACCTTAATATTGACCTTTAATGTTGTAATTGGACCAGGTATTATATTACGGGGTACTAGTGTACCCTACCAAAGGAAATAATTGTAGACCCCATAGGGGGTACACGGTGGGACCTCGCACTTTACTATGTATATATATCTAAAACAGTGCATTTTTCAATGTTAAGAAATATGCCTAATATCAGACCCTAATATTAACCTTTAATGTTTTAATTGGACCAGATGTTATATTACCTTGTAATAATGTACCCTACCAAAGGAATCAATTATAGACCCCATAGGGGGTACACAGCGTGACCCCGAACTTTACTATGTATGTATATGTAAAACAGTGCATTTTTTCAATAGTAAGAGAAATGCCTCCTATCAGACCTTAATATTAACCTTTAATGTTTTAGTTGGACCAGGTGTTGTATTACCTTGCACTAGTGTACCCTACCAAAGGAAATAATTTTAGAGCCCATAGGGGGTACACGGTGGGACCCCGCACTTTACTATGTATATATATATAAAACGGGTATTTTTCATGAATCTTTTTCATGAAAAATAAATTTCCTGCTGAAAAAATAAACCATATAAAGCAATTGTTTCTTAAATTTCAAACCATACAAAGATACTAAAGGTTGAAAAATTTTTATTTACAATAATGCTGATAAACTGTACAAAAATAAAGATTTTTGTACTATATTAAAAAATGCAATACTCATAAATAAATAATAAGGTGCTAAACAAATCTGACAAACATAAAAATTACAGTTTATTTTTTATTTTCTCTTTTGTAACTCGAAGAGCACCCAGGCACACAGCATGATCGTGGCATCTGCGAAAAAAAAAAAAAAAAAAAAAAAAACATTGAGCATGTTCCATTTATTTGCAAAAAAATAAATATCTAATTTGATATGAATTTTTAAAAAAAATTGAAAAATGGAAGAAAAAAAAAACTCAATTGTATATATTTCCAATTGAAAAGGCATCTAAAATTATAAATTAAATCTCAAGTGTGCATTATAATTTTAGAAATAGCTTTAACAAATTTATAACACATGGGTCAAGCTAATGCTCGAAAAGTAAGAAATAAAAAAATAAGTACATGAAACAGATTCAAAATATCATGACAAAATAGTCACATAATTTGTTTTAAAATAGTCACTTTCTGCAACTAAAATGATGTAAACATATCTTATTGCTTTTCATACTTATTTCATGCAAAATTAAAAACAAAACTAGTTCCAGTAATAGCTTTTATAGACAGTGATATCTTTTTTTAATGAAATTTATTTATTACAAGTAAAAAAAATAAATTTTAAAGACTATTTATTTATATATTGTAAAAACAAGAATAACAGAATTACGGCTTAATGTCAGTTAATTTTTTAGATAGACAATTAAACCTATGGATATTAGTGCAGTAGATAATATCTCTTCATAGCATGTAAGGCGTAAAATAATTGAAGAAAAAAAATTTTACAAGTTGAATAAGTTTAAAAAAGACATATGACTTCATACGCATAATGTTCCAAAATAAACTAAAGACGCAAAGTAAAATTAAAAATATATTTAAAAATTTTGCAAAAATACAAAAAGTCATAGCCCATCATAAAATAATACGTATGTTCAATCTATTGAAATTAGTTTTTATTATTTTCATTAAAAAATTATTTTATTGTTTTCACAGTCATTTATAGTACAATCATATGTGTTAGTCTTCATAAAATATATATAGATTTCCAAAATATTTGCTCAGTAAAACAAAATTAAAATTATGTGTATTTCTAGTTTTACTTTATTGTGTATTTAAATTATTTATTATTATATTATTATTTTTTAATGTTGTTCGTAAAAAAAATGTCAGGTAATTGAAAGAAAAGCAAAACAGTAATATAAGATTTATGTTTACAAAATGCTTCAAACCTAAACTAATATGCAAATCAAAATAAAGCTGCAATGTAATTTGAAAAACATTAAAATTTAAAATGTAAATAAAATCAGGTGTTAAGTTAGTAATCAGAAAATTTATAAATTTTTGAAAACTGAAAATAGACTAATTAAAAAAAATTAAACAGCAATTGGCAATTGGTCATGGTGTTTAAAACACTTTTATACACACTGATAGATACTTGCTATTTATTTTATATGTTAGGTAAATACTCAATAGAAAATACTTAAGAATTAAGTAAGACCTGATGTTTATATAATGTTTCAAACCAAAACAAATGGAAAATCAGAACTAAAACTACAGTATAATTTAAAAAACATAAATCAAAATTTTGTATATGTGAGTATAATCTGTGTTTCAAGAATTTAATAATGAGAAAAATTGTACTAATAATTCAAAACTGAAAACAAAAAAGCAATTGTTTTTATATGCGTGTGTAAATAATTAAATTTATAGGTACTAGACCTTAGTAGATATTGATGCATCAAGCATTCCCTATGCCTACTATATTACAAGCCTGGTAACAAATAAAAAAATTTAATAAAAGATACTTAATAATAAAATATGACTTCATCTTTGCTTAATCTACCAAATCAAATTAAAGAATTTTTAAAAATTTGAATTAAACAAAAAACTATAACAATTATTCAAGACTGAAAATTTAAATTAAAAATTCAAATATTTAACATTTTATATATTTAATTTATAAAAATCAATTGAGAGAAACTTATGCAAATATTATTGATACTTATTCATTACTATGTTAAATGTAAGATAATTATAAAAAAAATCAACTTAATACTAAAAACTACAATTCAAAACAAAGATGCTATGTAATTTTAAAAACACATATTAAAGTCTTAAAGGAAGGTAAAATCAGTCTTCCAAAAATTTTAATCTGAAAAATTAAACTAATTATTTAAGACTAAAATTAGAAGAAGAAAATTTATTAAAAATTATTTTAGCATATATGTAAATGGATAAGTAGATGCATAAGTATTATTGCTTGATCTTCAATATTACACGCAAGATTAGTAAAAAAGCATGACATGTTTACATTATGTTTCAAAGTAGAACTATTTGTTATTAACATAACAGCTATTCGTCATTGATATGTAGATAAATAAGATATTCAACAGAACGGTACTGTAAATGTTGTTTGTACTTAATATATTACAAACAATAAAATATACATTATTATGGAGTGATTATATATTAATTTAAACGTTAAATTTTATTAAAACAGCACAAAATTTCCAATTAATACATTAGAAGAAACATTTTAAAGTATTTAAATAAGATAAAGTGAACTTACTTCTCAAAAGGTTTGCTTTTCAAACATAAACACTTTTCAAATAGGTCGCTTCCACTGGGTTAAAATGGCTAACTCTGTCCGCTGTCTTTCTTTTTGACCGCTTGTCCTTCGTCAGTTTAAAATCTAACCCCCAGAGAGTGACGTCACAACTAGAGAAAAAAAAATAAACAAATTTTAAAAATTGTCCACACTGGGATTCGAACCCGCACCGTCTCGCTCAGCTTCTATCACGCTATCCGTTCCACCACGATTACACGGTCAGCGAGCTACTTGATGGCTTCAAAAGCAATCTCGCGGTCAGTTTAACGATGTACTTTGGGGGCCCATTGCGACCCTCCTAATTAAGCTATAAATATTTCCTTAGGCACAGGGGTTGGGGGCATGGTACCCTATTTTGGTACCGAGTTTGAGATTTATAGCTTAATATTAAAGCGAGTTATGTGGTCTTGAAAACTTACCCGTACATGCCTATTTTATGTTATTTTTTATTCCATTACGCGTTCTTTAACGAAGAAAGAGGATTGTTTTTATACAGAGAACATATTAGGCAGGCCAAACTATCGGAAGTATTGTAAATAATATGAATAAATTAATTTTAATTGATTTTTCCTGTATTTAAGCTCTGATCTCACTTTCCCGAACTTAAAAAAATTATTTTTCATATATAGTTCCTTCTAAAATATAGAAAAAGACATTAAATGAATAATATAATGTAAAATTAACAATAGAAAAAAAAATGAACAAATTTTAAAAATTGTCCACACTGGGATTCGAACCCGCACCGTCTCGCTCAACTTCTATCACGCTATCCGTTCCACCACGATTACACGGTCAGCGAGCTACTTGATGGCTTCAAAAGCAATCTCGCGGTCAGTTTAACGATGTACTTTGGGGGCCCATTGCGACCCTCCTAATTAAGCTATAAATATTTCCTTAGGCACAGGGGTTGGGGGCATGGTACCCTATTTTGGTACCGAGTTTGAGATTTATAGCTTAATATTAAAGCGAGTTATGTGGTCTTAAAAACTTACCCGTACATGCCTATTTTATGTTATATTTTATTCCATTACGCGTTCTTTAACGAAGAAAGAGGATTGTTTTTATACAGAGAACATATTAGGCAAAATTAATTTTAATTGATTTTTCCTGTATTTAAGCTCTGATCTCACTTTCCCGAACTTAAAAAAATTATTTTTCATATATAGTTCCTTCTAAAATATAGAAAAAGACATTAAATGAATAATATAATGTAAAATTAACAATAGAAAAAAAAATAAACAAATTTTAAAAATTGTCCACACTGGGATTCGAACCCGCACCGTCTCGCTCAGCTTCTATCACGCTATCCGTTCCACCACGATTACACGGTCAGCGAGCTACTTGATGGCTTCAAAAGCAATCTCGCGGTCAGTTTAACGATGTACTTTGGGGGCCCATTGCGACCCTCCTAATTAAGCTATAAATATTTCCTTAGGCACAGGGGTTGGGGGCATGGTACCCTATTTTGGTACCGAGTTTGAGATTTATAGCTTAATATTAAAGCGAGTTATGTGGTCTTAAAAACTTACCCGTACATGCCTATTTTATGTTATTTTTTATTCCATTACGCGTTCTTTAACGAAGAAAGAGGATTGTTTTTATACAGAGAACATATTAGGCAGGCCAAACTATCGGAAGTATTGTAAATAATATGAATAAATTAATTTTAATTGATTTTTCCTGTATTTAAGCTCTGATCTCACTTTCCCGAACTTAAAAAATTATTTTTCATATATAGTTCCTTCTAAAATATAGAAAAAGACATTAAATGAATAATATAATGTAAAATTAACAATAGAAAAAAAAATAAACAAATTTTAAAAATTGTCCACACTGGGATTCGAACCCGCACCGTCTCGCTCAGCTTCTATCACGCTATCCGTTCCACCACGATTACACGGTCAGCGAGCTACTTGATGGCTTCAAAAGCAATCTCGCGGTCAGTTTAACGATGTACTTTGGGGGCCCATTGCGACCCTCCTAATTAAGCTATAAATATTTCCTTAGGCACAGGGGTTGGGGGCATGGTACCCTATTTTGGTACCGAGTTTGAGATTTATAGCTTAATATTAAAGCGAGTTATGTGGTCTTGAAAACTTACCCGTACATGCCTATTTTATGTTATTTTTTATTCCATTACGCGTTCTTTAACGAAGAAAGAGGATTGTTTTTATACAGAGAACATATTAGGCAGGCCAAACTATCGGAAGTATTGTAAATAATATGAATAAATTAATTTTAATTGATTTTTCCTGTATTTAAGCTCTGATCTCACTTTCCCGAACTTAAAAAAATTATTTTTCATATATAGTTCCTTCTAAAATATAGAAAAAGACATTAAATGAATAATATAATGTAAAATTAACAATAGAAAAAAAAATAAACAAATTTTAAAAATTGTCCACACTGGGATTCGAACCCGCACCGTCTCGCTCAGCTTCTATCACGCTATCCGTTCCACCACGATTACACGGTCAGCGAGCTACTTGATGGCTTCAAAAGCAATCTCGCGGTCAGTTTAACGATGTACTTTGGGGCCCATTGCGACCCTCCTAATTAAGCTATAAATATTTCCTTAGGCACAGGGGTTGGGGGCATGGTACCCTATTTTGGTACCGAGTTTGAGATTTATAGCTTAATATTAAAGCGAGTTATGTGGTCTTGAAAACTTACCCGTACATGCCTATTTTATGTTATTTTTTATTCCATTACGCGTTCTTTAACGAAGAAAGAGGATTGTTTTTATACAGAGAACATATTAGGCAGGCCAAACTATCGGAAGTATTGTAAATAATATGAATAAATTAATTTTAATTGATTTTTCCTGTTTTTAAGCTCTGATCTCACTTTCCCGAACTTAAAAAAATTATTTTTCATATATAGTTCCTTCTAAAATATAGAAAAAGACATTAAATGAATAATATAATGTAAAATTAACAATAGAAAAAAAAATAAACAAATTTTAAAAATTTTCTATGTATGTATGTATGTATACCTCAAAAAGTGTTGGGAGAAGCTTTATTTCGAGGAATTTCGCCTTCCGAAAAGCGTTAATACGAAAAAATTCTAAGTCTTTTCTCAATAATAACAAAGCCTCCTATCAGACCTTAATATTAACCTTTAATGTTGTAATTGGACCAGGTGTTGTATTACCTTGTACTAGTGTACCCTACCAAAGGAAATAATTATAGAGCCCATAGGGGGTACACAGTGTGACCCCGCATTTTACTATGTATGTATATTTAAAACAATGCATTTTTCAATGTTAAGAAAAATGCCTCCTATCAGACCTTAATATTAACCTTTAATGTTGTAATTGGACCAGGTGTTATATTACCTTGCACTTGTGTACCCTACTAAAGGAAATAATTATAGACCCTATAGGGGGTACACAGTGTGACCCCGAATTTTACTGTTTTTGTATATCTAAAATAGTGTTGCGAGAAGCTTTATTTCGCAGAAATTCGCCTTCTGAATAGCTTTTATACGGAGAAATTCTAAGTCTGTTTTCAAGAGGAGAAATGAATTTTCTATGTATGTATATCTCAAAAAGTGTTGGGAGAAGCTTTATTTTGAAGAAATTCGCCTTCTGAAAATCTTTTATACGCATAATCTTTCAACGGGAAGGCTCCGACGCTGGTCCCCGACCGGAGGAGCGGAGTGTATTGCCGGCAGAGGCGCTCCGGATACCGCAGCAGCCGGGTTGCTTTTACGAGAGAAATAAATTTTCTATGTATGTATGTATACCTCAAAAAGTGTTGGGAGAAGGTTTATTTTGAGGAAATTCGCCTTCCGAAAAGCGTTAATACGAAAAAATTCTAAGTCTTTTCTCATTGTTAACAAAAGGCTTCATATTATACTATAATATTAACCTTTAATGTTGTAATTGGACCAGGTGTTATATTACGGGGTACTAGTGTACCCTACCAAAGGAAATAATTATAGAGCCCATAGGGGGTACACAGCGTGACCCCGAATTTTACTCTTTTTGTATATCTCCAAAAGTGTTTCGAGAAGCTTTATTTCGCAGAAATTCGCCTCCTCAATAGCTCTTATACGCAAAAATTTTAAGTCCATTCTCAATATTAACAAAGCCTCCTATCAGACCTTAATATTAACCTTTAATGTTTTAGTTGGACCAGGTGTTGTATTACCTTGTACTAGTGTACCCTACCAAAGGAAATAATTATAGAGCCCATAGGGGGTACACAGCGTGACCCCGCACTTTACTATGTATGTATATCTAAAACAGTGCATTTTTCATTGTTAACAAAAGGCTTCATATTATACTATAATATTAACCTTTAATGTTGTAATTGGACCAGGTGTTATATTACGGGGTACTAGTGTGCCCTACCAAAGGAAATAAATATAGAGCCCATAGGGAGTACACAGCGTGACCCCGAATTTTACTGTTTTTGTATATCTCCAAAAGTGTTGCGAGAAGCTTTATTTCGAAGAAATTCGCCTTCCGAAGAGCTTTTATGCGCAGAAATTCAAAGTCTTTTCTTAATGTTAACAAAGCCTCCTATCAGACCTTAATATTGACCCTTAATATTTTAAGTGGACCAGGTGTTATATTACCTGGTACTAGTGTACCCTACCAAAGGAAATAATTATAGAGCCCATAGGGGGTACACAGCGTGACCCCGAATTTTACTCTTTTTGTATAGCTAAAATAGTGTTGCGAGAAGCTCTATTTCCAAGAAATTCGCCTTCTGAAGAGCTTTTATAGGCAGAAATTCTAAGTCTGTTTTCAAGAGGAGAAATAAATTTTTTATGTATGTATATCTCCAAAAGTGTTGCGAGAAGCTTTATTTTGAGGAAATTCGCCTTCCGAAAAGCGTTAATAC
Organism: Parasteatoda lunata; assembly: GCA_949128135.1. NCBI lineage: Eukaryota > Metazoa > Arthropoda > Arachnida > Araneae > Theridiidae > Parasteatoda > Parasteatoda lunata. The sequence goes on from CASBRV010000024.1 coordinate 16,216, forward strand.
GGATCAATATAAAGTCTTTTCTCATTGTTAACAAATGGCTTCATATCAGACCTTAATATTAACCTTTAATGTTGTAATTGGACCAGGTGTTGTATTACCTTGTACTAGTGTACCCTACCAAAGGAAATAATTTTAGAGCCCATAGGGTGTACACAGTGTGACCCCGCATTTTACTATGTATGTATATTTAAAACAATGCATTTTTCAATGTTAAGAAAAATGCCTCCTATCAGACCTTAATATTAACCTTTAATGTTGTAAATGGACCAGGTATTATATTATGGGGTACTAGTGTACCCTACCAAAGGAAATAATTATAGACCCCATAGGGGGTACACACCGTGACCCCGAATTTTACTGTTTTTGTATATCTAAAACAATGTATTTTTCAATGTTAAGAAAAATGCCTCCTATCAGACCTTTATATTAACCTTTAATGTTGTAAATGGACCAGGTGTTATATTACCTTGTACTCGTGTACCCTACCAAAGGATATAATTATAGACCCCATAGGGGGTACACAGCGTGACCCCGAATTTTACTGTTTTTGTGTATTTCCAAAAGTGTTGCGAGAAGCTCTATTTCGAAGAAATTCGCCTTCCGAAGAGCTTTTATACGCAGAAATTCAAAGTCTTTTTTCAAGAGGAGAAATAGATTTTCTATGTATGTATATCTCAAAAAGTGTTGGGAGAAGCTTTATTTTGAGGAAATTCGCCTTCCGAAAAGCGTTAATACGGAGAAATTCTAAGTCTTTTCTCATTGTTAACAAAAGGCTTCATATCAGACCTTAATATTAACCTTTAATGTTGTAATTGGGCCAGGTATTATATTACGGGTTACTAGTGTACCCTACCAAAGGAAATAATTATAGACACCATAGGGGGTACACAGCGTGACCCCGAATTTTACTGTTTTTGTATATATAAAACAATGCATTTTTCAATGTTAAGAAAAATGCCGCCTATCAGACCTTAATATTAACCTTTAGTGTTGTAATTGGACCAGGTATTATATTACGGGTTACTAGTGTACCCTACCAAAGGAAATAATTATAGACACCATAGGGGGTACACAGCGTGACCCCGAATTTTACTGTTTTTGTATATATAAAACAATGCATTTTTCAATGTTAAGAAAAATGCCGCCTATCAGACCTTAATATTAACCTTTAGTGTTGTAATTGGACCAGGTATTATATTGCGGGGTACTAGTGTGCCCTACCAAAGGACATAATTATAGACCCCATAGGGGGTACACAGCGCGACCCCGAATTTTACTGTTTTTGTATATCTCCAAAAGTGTTGCGAGAAGCTTTATTTCGAAGAAATTCGCCTTCTGAAGAGCTTTTATACGCAGAAATTCTACGTCTTTTCTCAATGTTAACAAACCCTCCTATCAGACCTTAATATTGACCCTAAATATTTTAAGTGGACCAGGTGTTATATTACCTTGTACTAGTGTACCCTACCAAAGGAAATAATTATAGACACCATAGGGGGTACACAGCGTGACCCCGCACTTTACTATGTATGTATACCTGAAACAGTGCATTTTTCAATGTTAAGAAAAATGCCTCCTATCAGACCTCAATATTGACCTTTAATGTTGTAATTGGACCAGGTGTTATATTACCTTGTACTCGTGTACCCTACCAAAGGAAAAAATTATAGACCGCATAGGGGGTACACAGCGTGACCCCGAATTTTACTGTTTTTGTGTATTTCCAAAAGTGTTGCGAGAAGCTTTATTTCGAAGAAATTCGCCTTCCGAAGAGCTTTTATACGCAGAAATTCAAAGTCTTTTCTTAATGTTAACAAAGCCTCCTATCAGACCTTAATATTGACCCTTAATATTTTAAGTGGACCAGGTGTTATATTACCTTGTACTAGTGTACCCTACCAAAGGAAATAATTATAGACACCATAGGGGGTACACAGCGTGACCCCGCACTTTACTATGTATGTATACCTAAAACAGTGCATTTTTCAATGTTAAGAAAAATGCCTCCTATCAGACCTCAATATTGACCTTTAATGTTGTAATTGGACCAGGTGTTATATTACCTTGTACTCGTGTACCCTACCAAAGGAAAAAATTACAGACCGCATAGGGGGTACACAGCGTGACCCCGAATTTTACTCTTTTTCTATAGCTAAAATAGTGTTGCGAGAAGCTCTATTTCCAAGAAACTCGCCTTCCGAAGAGCTTTTATAGGCAGAAATTGTAAGTCTTTTTTCAAGAGGAGAAATAGATTTTCTATGTATGTATATCTCAAAAAGTGTTGGGAGAAGCTTTATTTTGAGGAAATTCGCCTTCCGAAAAGCGTTCATACGGAGCAATTTTAAGTCTTTTCTCATTGTTAACAAATGGCTTCATATCAGACCTTAATATTAACCTTTAATGTTGTAATTGGACCAGGTGTTGTATTACCTTGTACTAGTGTACCCTACCAAAGGAAATAATTTTAGAGCCCATAGGGGGTACACAGTGTGACCCCGCCTTTTTACTATGTATGTATATTTAAAACAATGCATTTTTCAATGTTAAGAAAAATGCCTCCTATCAGACCTTAATATTAACCTTTAATGTTGTAAATGGACCAGGTATTATATTATGGGGTACTAGTGTACCCTACCAAAGGAAATAATTATAGACCCCATAGGGGGTACACACCGTGACCCCGAATTTTACTGTTTTTGTATATCTAAAACAATGTATTTTTCAATGTTAAGAAAAATGCCTCCTATCAGACCTTTATATTGACCTTTAATGTTGTAAATGGACCAGGTGTTATATTACCTTGTACTCGTGTACCCTACCAAAGGAAATAATTATAGACACCATAGGGGGTACACAGCGTGACCCCGCACTTTACTATGTATGTATACCTAAAACAGTGCATTTTTCAATGTTAAGAAAAATGCCTCCTATCAGACCTCAATATTGATCTTTAATGTTGTAATTAGACCAGGTGTTATATTACCTTGTACTCGTGTACCCTACCAAAGGAAAAAATTATAGACCCCATAGGGGGTACACAACGTAAACCCGAACCTGTATGTATATGTAAAACAGTGCATTTTTTCAATAGTAAGAGAAATGCCTCCTATCAGACCTTAATATTAACCTTTAATGTTTTAGTTAGACCAGGTGTTGTATTACCTTGCACTAGTGTACCCTACCAAAGGAAATAATTATAGACACCATAGGGGGTACACAGCGTGACCCCGCACTTTACTATGTATGTATACCTAAAACAGTGCATTTTTCAATGTTAAGAAAAATGCCTCCTATCAGACCTCAATATTGATCTTTAATGTTGTAATTAGACCAGGTGTTATATTACCTTGTACTAGTGTACCCTACCAAAGGAAAAAATTATAGACCCCATAGGGGGTACACAGCGTGAACCCGAACTTTACTATGTATGTATATGTAAAACAGTGCATTTTTTCAATAGTAAGAGAAATGCCTCCTATCAGACCTTAATATTAACCTTTAATGTTTTAGTTAGACCAGGTGTTGTATTACCTTGCACTAGTGTACCCTACCAAAGGAAATAGTTTTAGAGCCCATAGGGGGTACACGGTGGGACCCCGCACTTTATTATGTATATATATATATAAAACAGTGCATTTTTCAATCTTAAGGAAAATGCCTAATATCAGACCTTAATATTGACCTTTAATGTTGTAATTGGACCAGGTATTATATTACGGGGTACTAGTGTACCCTACCAAAGGAAATAATTGTAGACCCCATAGGGGGTACACGGTGGGACCTCGCACTTTACTATGTATATATATCTAAAACAGTGCATTTTTCAATGTTAAGAAATATGCCTAATATCAGACCCTAATATTAACCTTTAATGTTTTAATTGGACCAGATGTTATATTACCTTGTAATAATGTACCCTACCAAAGGAATCAATTATAGACCCCATAGGGGGTACACAGCGTGACCCCGAACTTTACTATGTATGTATATGTAAAACAGTGCATTTTTTCAATAGTAAGAGAAATGCCTCCTATCAGACCTTAATATTAACCTTTAATGTTTTAGTTGGACCAGGTGTTGTATTACCTTGCACTAGTGTACCCTACCAAAGGAAATAATTTTAGAGCCCATAGGGGGTACACGGTGGGACCCCGCACTTTACTATGTATATATATATAAAACGGGTATTTTTCATGAATCTTTTTCATGAAAAATAAATTTCCTGCTGAAAAAATAAACCATATAAAGCAATTGTTTCTTAAATTTCAAACCATACAAAGATACTAAAGGTTGAAAAATTTTTATTTACAATAATGCTGATAAACTGTACAAAAATAAAGATTTTTGTACTATATTAAAAAATGCAATACTCATAAATAAATAATAAGGTGCTAAACAAATCTGACAAACATAAAAATTACAGTTTATTTTTTATTTTCTCTTTTGTAACTCGAAGAGCACCCAGGCACACAGCATGATCGTGGCATCTGCGAAAAAAAAAAAAAAAAAAAAAAAAACATTGAGCATGTTCCATTTATTTGCAAAAAAATAAATATCTAATTTGATATGAATTTTTAAAAAAAATTGAAAAATGGAAGAAAAAAAAAACTCAATTGTATATATTTCCAATTGAAAAGGCATCTAAAATTATAAATTAAATCTCAAGTGTGCATTATAATTTTAGAAATAGCTTTAACAAATTTATAACACATGGGTCAAGCTAATGCTCGAAAAGTAAGAAATAAAAAAATAAGTACATGAAACAGATTCAAAATATCATGACAAAATAGTCACATAATTTGTTTTAAAATAGTCACTTTCTGCAACTAAAATGATGTAAACATATCTTATTGCTTTTCATACTTATTTCATGCAAAATTAAAAACAAAACTAGTTCCAGTAATAGCTTTTATAGACAGTGATATCTTTTTTTAATGAAATTTATTTATTACAAGTAAAAAAAATAAATTTTAAAGACTATTTATTTATATATTGTAAAAACAAGAATAACAGAATTACGGCTTAATGTCAGTTAATTTTTTAGATAGACAATTAAACCTATGGATATTAGTGCAGTAGATAATATCTCTTCATAGCATGTAAGGCGTAAAATAATTGAAGAAAAAAAATTTTACAAGTTGAATAAGTTTAAAAAAGACATATGACTTCATACGCATAATGTTCCAAAATAAACTAAAGACGCAAAGTAAAATTAAAAATATATTTAAAAATTTTGCAAAAATACAAAAAGTCATAGCCCATCATAAAATAATACGTATGTTCAATCTATTGAAATTAGTTTTTATTATTTTCATTAAAAAATTATTTTATTGTTTTCACAGTCATTTATAGTACAATCATATGTGTTAGTCTTCATAAAATATATATAGATTTCCAAAATATTTGCTCAGTAAAACAAAATTAAAATTATGTGTATTTCTAGTTTTACTTTATTGTGTATTTAAATTATTTATTATTATATTATTATTTTTTAATGTTGTTCGTAAAAAAAATGTCAGGTAATTGAAAGAAAAGCAAAACAGTAATATAAGATTTATGTTTACAAAATGCTTCAAACCTAAACTAATATGCAAATCAAAATAAAGCTGCAATGTAATTTGAAAAACATTAAAATTTAAAATGTAAATAAAATCAGGTGTTAAGTTAGTAATCAGAAAATTTATAAATTTTTGAAAACTGAAAATAGACTAATTAAAAAAAATTAAACAGCAATTGGCAATTGGTCATGGTGTTTAAAACACTTTTATACACACTGATAGATACTTGCTATTTATTTTATATGTTAGGTAAATACTCAATAGAAAATACTTAAGAATTAAGTAAGACCTGATGTTTATATAATGTTTCAAACCAAAACAAATGGAAAATCAGAACTAAAACTACAGTATAATTTAAAAAACATAAATCAAAATTTTGTATATGTGAGTATAATCTGTGTTTCAAGAATTTAAAATGAGAAAAATTGTACTAATAATTCAAAACTGAAAACAAAAAAGCAATTGTTTTTATATGCGTGTGTAAATAATTAAATTTATAGGTACTAGACCTTAGTAGATATTGATGCATCAAGCATTCCCTATGCCTACTATATTACAAGCCTGGTAACAAATAAAAAAATTTAATAAAAGATACTTAATAATAAAATATGACTTCATCTTTGCTTAATCTACCAAATCAAATTAAAGAATTTTTAAAAATTTGAATTAAACAAAAAACTATAACAATTATTCAAGACTGAAAATTTAAATTAAAAATTCAAATATTTAACATTTTATATATTTAATTTATAAAAATCAATTGAGAGAAACTTATGCAAATATTATTGATACTTATTCATTACTATGTTAAATGTAAGATAATTATAAAAAAAATCAACTTAATACTAAAACTACAATTCAAAACAAAGATGCTATGTAATTTTAAAAACACATATTAAAGTCTTAAAGGAAGGTAAAATCAGTCTTCCAAAAATTTTAATCTGAAAAATTAAACTAATTATTTAAGACTAAAATTAGAAGAAGAAAATTTATTAAAAATTATTTTAGCATATATGTAAATGGATAAGTAGATGCATAAGTATTATTGCTTGATCTTCAATATTACACGCAAGATTAGTAAAAAAGCATGACATGTTTACATTATGTTTCAAAGTAGAACTATTTGTTATTAACATAACAGCTATTCGTCATTGATATGTAGATAAATAAGATATTCAACAGAACGGTACTGTAAATGTTGTTTGTACTTAATATATTACAAACAATAAAATATACATTATTATGGAGTGATTATATATTAATTTAAACGTTAAATTTTATTAAAACAGCACAAAATTTCCAATTAATACATTAGAAGAAACATTTTAAAGTATTTAAATAAGATAAAGTGAACTTACTTCTCAAAAGGTTTGCTTTTCAAACATAAACACTTTTCAAATAGGTCGCTTCCACTGGGTTAAAATGGCTAACTCTGTCCGCTGTCTTTCTTTTTGACCGCTTGTCCTTCGTCAGTTTAAAATCTAACCCCCAGAGAGTGACGTCACAACTAGAGAAAAAAAAATAAACAAATTTTAAAAATTGTCCACACTGGGATTCGAACCCGCACCGTCTCGCTCAGCTTCTATCACGCTATCCGTTCCACCACGATTACACGGTCAGCGAGCTACTTGATGGCTTCAAAAGCAATCTCGCGGTCAGTTTAACGATGTACTTTGGGGGCCCATTGCGACCCTCCTAATTAAGCTATAAATATTTCCTTAGGCACAGGGGTTGGGGGCATGGTACCCTATTTTGGTACCGAGTTTGAGATTTATAGCTTAATATTAAAGCGAGTTATGTGGTCTTGAAAACTTACCCGTACATGCCTATTTTATGTTATTTTTTATTCCATTACGCGTTCTTTAACGAAGAAAGAGGATTGTTTTTATACAGAGAACATATTAGGCAGGCCAAACTATCGGAAGTATTGTAAATAATATGAATAAATTAATTTTAATTGATTTTTCCTGTATTTAAGCTCTGATCTCACTTTCCCGAACTTAAAAAAATTATTTTTCATATAAGTTCCTTCTAAAATATAGAAAAAGACATTAAATGAATAATATAATGTAAAATTAACAATAGAAAAAAAAATGAACAAATTTTAAAAATTGTCCACACTGGGATTCGAACCCGCACCGTCTCGCTCAACTTCTATCACGCTATCCGTTCCACCACGATTACACGGTCAGCGAGCTACTTGATGGCTTCAAAAGCAATCTCGCGGTCAGTTTAACGATGTACTTTGGGGGCCCATTGCGACCCTCCTAATTAAGCTATAAATATTTCCTTAGGCACAGGGGTTGGGGGCATGGTACCCTATTTTGGTACCGAGTTTGAGATTTATAGCTTAATATTAAAGCGAGTTATGTGGTCTTAAAAACTTACCCGTACATGCCTATTTTATGTTATATTTTATTCCATTACGCGTTCTTTAACGAAGAAAGAGGATTGTTTTTATACAGAGAACATATTAGGCAGGCCAAACTATCGGAAGTATTGTAAATAATATGAATAAATTAATTTTAATTGATTTTTCCTGTATTTAAGCTCTGATCTCACTTTCCCGAACTTAAAAAAATTATTTTTCATATATAGTTCCTTCTAAAATATAGAAAAAGACATTAAATGAATAATATAATGTAAAATTAACAATAGAAAAAAAAATAAACAAATTTTAAAAATTGTCCACACTGGGATTCGAACCCGCACCGTCTCGCTCAGCTTCTATCACGCTATCCGTTCCACCACGATTACACGGTCAGCGAGCTACTTGATGGCTTCAAAAGCAATCTCGCGGTCAGTTTAACGATGTACTTTGGGGGCCCATTGCGACCCTCCTAATTAAGCTATAAATATTTCCTTAGGCACAGGGGTTGGGGGCATGGTACCCTATTTTGGTACCGAGTTTGAGATTTATAGCTTAATATTAAAGCGAGTTATGTGGTCTTAAAAACTTACCCGTACATGCCTATTTTATGTTATTTTTTATTCCATTACGCGTTCTTTAACGAAGAAAGAGGATTGTTTTTATACAGAGAACATATTAGGCAGGCCAAACTATCGGAAGTATTGTAAATAATATGAATAAATTAATTTTAATTGATTTTTCCTGTATTTAAGCTCTGATCTCACTTTCCCGAACTTAAAAAAATTATTTTTCATATATAGTTCCTTCTAAAATATAGAAAAAGACATTAAATGAATAATATAATGTAAAATTAACAATAGAAAAAAAAATAAACAAATTTTAAAAATTGTCCACACTGGGATTCGAACCCGCACCGTCTCGCTCAGCTTCTATCACGCTATCCGTTCCACCACGATTACACGGTCAGCGAGCTACTTGATGGCTTCAAAAGCAATCTCGCGGTCAGTTTAACGATGTACTTTGGGGGCCCATTGCGACCCTCCTAATTAAGCTATAAATATTTCCTTAGGCACAGGGGTTGGGGGCATGGTACCCTATTTTGGTACCGAGTTTGAGATTTATAGCTTAATATTAAAGCGAGTTATGTGGTCTTGAAAACTTACCCGTACATGCCTATTTTATGTTATTTTTTATTCCATTACGCGTTCTTTAACGAAGAAAGAGGATTGTTTTTATACAGAGAACATATTAGGCAGGCCAAACTATCGGAAGTATTGTAAATAATATGAATAAATTAATTTTAATTGATTTTTCCTGTATTTAAGCTCTGATCTCACTTTCCCGAACTTAAAAAAATTATTTTTCATATATAGTTCCTTCTAAAATATAGAAAAAGACATTAAATGAATAATATAATGTAAAATTAACAATAGAAAAAAAAATAAACAAATTTTAAAAATTGTCCACACTGGGATTCGAACCCGCACCGTCTCGCTCAGCTTCTATCACGCTATCCGTTCCACCACGATTACACGGTCAGCGAGCTACTTGATGGCTTCAAAAGCAATCTCGCGGTCAGTTTAACGATGTACTTTGGGGGCCCATTGCGACCCTCCTAATTAAGCTATAAATATTTCCTTAGGCACAGGGGTTGGGGGCATGGTACCCTATTTTGGTACCGAGTTTGAGATTTATAGCTTAATATTAAAGCGAGTTATGTGGTCTTGAAAACTTACCCGTACATGCCTATTTTATGTTATTTTTTATTCCATTACGCGTTCTTTAACGAAGAAAGAGGATTGTTTTTATACAGAGAACATATTAGGCAGGCCAAACTATCGGAAGTATTGTAAATAATATGAATAAATTAATTTTAATTGATTTTTCCTGTTTTTAAGCTCTGATCTCACTTTCCCGAACTTAAAAAAATTATTTTTCATATATAGTTCCTTCTAAAATATAGAAAAAGACATTAAATGAATAATATAATGTAAAATTAACAATAGAAAAAAAAATAAACAAATTTTAAAAATTTTCTATGTATGTATGTATGTATACCTCAAAAAGTGTTGGGAGAAGCTTTATTTCGAGGAATTTCGCCTTCCGAAAAGCGTTAATACGAAAAAATTCTAAGTCTTTTCTCAATAATAACAAAGCCTCCTATCAGACCTTAATATTAACCTTTAATGTTGTAATTGGACCAGGTGTTGTATTACCTTGTACTAGTGTACCCTACCAAAGGAAATAATTATAGAGCCCATAGGGGGTACACAGTGTGACCCCGCATTTTACTATGTATGTATATTTAAAACAATGCATTTTTCAATGTTAAGAAAAATGCCTCCTATCAGACCTTAATATTAACCTTTAATGTTGTAATTGGACCAGGTGTTATATTACCTTGCACTTGTGTACCCTACTAAAGGAAATAATTATAGACCCTATAGGGGGTACACAGTGTGACCCCGAATTTTACTGTTTTTGTATATCTAAAATAGTGTTGCGAGAAGCTTTATTTCGCAGAAATTCGCCTTCTGAATAGCTTTTATACGGAGAAATTCTAAGTCTGTTTTCAAGAGGAGAAATGAATTTTCTATGTATGTATATCTCAAAAAGTGTTGGGAGAAGCTTTATTTTGAAGAAATTCGCCTTCTGAAAATCTTTTATACGCATAATCTTTCAACGGGAAGGCTCCGACGCTGGTCCCCGTACCGGAGGAGCGGAGTGTATTGCCGGCAGAGGCGCTCCGGATACCGCAGCAGCCGGGTTGCTTTTACGAGAGAAATAAATTTTCTATGTATGTATGTATACCTCAAAAAGTGTTGGGAGAAGGTTTATTTTGAGGAAATTCGCCTTCCGAAAAGCGTTAATACGAAAAAATTCTAAGTCTTTTCTCATTGTTAACAAAAGGCTTCATATTATACTATAATATTAACCTTTAATGTTGTAATTGGACCAGGTGTTATATTACGGGGTACTAGTGTACCCTACCAAAGGAAATAATTATAGAGCCCATAGGGGGTACACAGCGTGACCCCGAATTTTACTCTTTTTGTATATCTCCAAAAGTGTTTCGAGAAGCTTTATTTCGCAGAAATTCGCCTCCTCAATAGCTCTTATACGCAAAAATTTTAAGTCCATTCTCAATATTAACAAAGCCTCCTATCAGACCTTAATATTAACCTTTAATGTTTTAGTTGGACCAGGTGTTGTATTACCTTGTACTAGTGTACCCTACCAAAGGAAATAATTATAGAGCCCATAGGGGGTACACAGCGTGACCCCGCACTTTACTATGTATGTATATCTAAAACAGTGCATTTTTCATTGTTAACAAAAGGCTTCATATTATACTATAATATTAACCTTTAATGTTGTAATTGGACCAGGTGTTATATTACGGGGTACTAGTGTGCCCTACCAAAGGAAATAAATATAGAGCCCATAGGGAGTACACAGCGTGACCCCGAATTTTACTGTTTTTGTATATCTCCAAAAGTGTTGCGAGAAGCTTTATTTCGAAGAAATTCGCCTTCCGAAGAGCTTTTATGCGCAGAAATTCAAAGTCTTTTCTTAATGTTAACAAAGCCTCCTATCAGACCTTAATATTGACCCTTAATATTTTAAGTGGACCAGGTGTTATATTACCTGGTACTAGTGTACCCTACCAAAGGAAATAATTATAGAGCCCATAGGGGGTACACAGCGTGACCCCGAATTTTACTCTTTTTGTATAGCTAAAATAGTGTTGCGAGAAGCTCTATTTCCAAGAAATTCGCCTTCTGAAGAGCTTTTATAGGCAGAAATTCTAAGTCTGTTTTCAAGAGGAGAAATAAATTTTTTATGTATGTATATCTCCAAAAGTGTTGCGAGAAGCTTTATTTTGAGGAAATTCGCCTTCCGAAAAGCGTTAATACGGATCAATATAAAGTCTTTTCTCATTGTTAACAAATGGCTTCATATCAGACCTTAATATTAACCTTTAATGTTGTAATTGGACCAGGTGTTGTATTACCTTGTACTAGTGTACCCTACCAAAGGAAATAATTTTAGAGCCCATAGGGTGTACACAGTGTGACCCCGCATTTTACTATGTATGTATATTTAAAACAATGCATTTTTCAATGTTAAGAAAAATGCCTCCTATCAGACCTTAATATTAACCTTTAATGTTGTAAATGGACCAGGTATTATATTATGGGGTACTAGTGTACCCTACCAAAGGAAATAATTATAGACCCCATAGGGGGTACACACCGTGACCCCGAATTTTACTGTTTTTGTATATCTAAAACAATGTATTTTTCAATGTTAAGAAAAATGCCTCCTATCAGACCTTTATATTAACCTTTAATGTTGTAAATGGACCAGGTGTTATATTACCTTGTACTCGTGTACCCTACCAAAGGATATAATTATAGACCCCATAGGGGGTACACAGCGTGACCCCGAATTTTACTGTTTTTGTGTATTTCCAAAAGTGTTGCGAGAAGCTCTATTTCGAAGAAATTCGCCTTCCGAAGAGCTTTTATACGCAGAAATTCAAAGTCTTTTTTCAAGAGGAGAAATAGATTTTCTATGTATGTATATCTCAAAAAGTGTTGGGAGAAGCTTTATTTTGAGGAAATTCGCCTTCCGAAAAGCGTTAATACGGAGAAATTCTAAGTCTTTTCTCATTGTTAACAAAAGGCTTCATATCAGACCTTAATATTAACCTTTAATGTTGTAATTGGGCCAGGTATTATATTACGGGTTACTAGTGTACCCTACCAAAGGAAATAATTATAGACACCATAGGGGGTACACAGCGTGACCCCGAATTTTACTGTTTTTGTATATATAAAACAATGCATTTTTCAATGTTAAGAAAAATGCCGCCTATCAGACCTTAATATTAACCTTTAGTGTTGTAATTGGACCAGGTATTATATTACGGGTTACTAGTGTACCCTACCAAAGGAAATAATTATAGACACCATAGGGGGTACACAGCGTGACCCCGAATTTTACTGTTTTTGTATATATAAAACAATGCATTTTTCAATGTTAAGAAAAATGCCGCCTATCAGACCTTAATATTAACCTTTAGTGTTGTAATTGGACCAGGTATTATATTGCGGGGTACTAGTGTGCCCTACCAAAGGACATAATTATAGACCCCATAGGGGGTACACAGCGCGACCCCGAATTTTACTGTTTTTGTATATCTCCAAAAGTGTTGCGAGAAGCTTTATTTCGAAGAAATTCGCCTTCTGAAGAGCTTTTATACGCAGAAATTCTACGTCTTTTCTCAATGTTAACAAACCCTCCTATCAGACCTTAATATTGACCCTAAATATTTTAAGTGGACCAGGTGTTATATTACCTTGTACTAGTGTACCCTACCAAAGGAAATAATTATAGACACCATAGGGGGTACACAGCGTGACCCCGCACTTTACTATGTATGTATACCTGAAACAGTGCATTTTTCAATGTTAAGAAAAATGCCTCCTATCAGACCTCAATATTGACCTTTAATGTTGTAATTGGACCAGGTGTTATATTACCTTGTACTCGTGTACCCTACCAAAGGAAAAAATTATAGACCGCATAGGGGGTACACAGCGTGACCCCGAATTTTACTGTTTTTGTGTATTTCCAAAAGTGTTGCGAGAAGCTTTATTTCGAAGAAATTCGCCTTCCGAAGAGCTTTTATACGCAGAAATTCAAAGTCTTTTCTTAATGTTAACAAAGCCTCCTATCAGACCTTAATATTGACCCTTAATATTTTAAGTGGACCAGGTGTTATATTACCTTGTACTAGTGTACCCTACCAAAGGAAATAATTATAGACACCATAGGGGGTACACAGCGTGACCCCGCACTTTACTATGTATGTATACCTAAAACAGTGCATTTTTCAATGTTAAGAAAAATGCCTCCTATCAGACCTCAATATTGACCTTTAATGTTGTAATTGGACCAGGTGTTATATTACCTTGTACTCGTGTACCCTACCAAAGGAAAAAATTACAGACCGCATAGGGGGTACACAGCGTGACCCCGAATTTTACTCTTTTTCTATAGCTAAAATAGTGTTGCGAGAAGCTCTATTTCCAAGAAACTCGCCTTCCGAAGAGCTTTTATAGGCAGAAATTGTAAGTCTTTTTTCAAGAGGAGAAATAGATTTTCTATGTATGTATATCTCAAAAAGTGTTGGGAGAAGCTTTATTTTGAGGAAATTCGCCTTCCGAAAAGCGTTCATACGGAGCAATTTTAAGTCTTTTCTCATTGTTAACAAATGGCTTCATATCAGACCTTAATATTAACCTTTAATGTTGTAATTGGACCAGGTGTTGTATTACCTTGTACTAGTGTACCCTACCAAAGGAAATAATTTTAGAGCCCATAGGGGGTACACAGTGTGACCCCGCCTTTTTACTATGTATGTATATTTAAAACAATGCATTTTTCAATGTTAAGAAAAATGCCTCCTATCAGACCTTAATATTAACCTTTAATGTTGTAAATGGACCAGGTATTATATTATGGGGTACTAGTGTACCCTACCAAAGGAAATAATTATAGACCCCATAGGGGGTACACACCGTGACCCCGAATTTTACTGTTTTTGTATATCTAAAACAATGTATTTTTCAATGTTAAGAAAAATGCCTCCTATCAGACCTTTATATTGACCTTTAATGTTGTAAATGGACCAGGTGTTATATTACCTTGTACTCGTGTACCCTACCAAAGGAAATAATTATAGACACCATAGGGGGTACACAGCGTGACCCCGCACTTTACTATGTATGTATACCTAAAACAGTGCATTTTTCAATGTTAAGAAAAATGCCTCCTATCAGACCTCAATATTGATCTTTAATGTTGTAATTAGACCAGGTGTTATATTACCTTGTACTCGTGTACCCTACCAAAGGAAAAAATTATAGACCCCATAGGGGGTACACAACGTAAACCCGAACCTGTATGTATATGTAAAACAGTGCATTTTTTCAATAGTAAGAGAAATGCCTCCTATCAGACCTTAATATTAACCTTTAATGTTTTAGTTAGACCAGGTGTTGTATTACCTTGCACTAGTGTACCCTACCAAAGGAAATAATTATAGACACCATAGGGGGTACACAGCGTGACCCCGCACTTTACTATGTATGTATACCTAAAACAGTGCATTTTTCAATGTTAAGAAAAATGCCTCCTATCAGACCTCAATATTGATCTTTAATGTTGTAATTAGACCAGGTGTTATATTACCTTGTACTAGTGTACCCTACCAAAGGAAAAAATTATAGACCCCATAGGGGGTACACAGCGTGAACCCGAACTTTACTATGTATGTATATGTAAAACAGTGCATTTTTTCAATAGTAAGAGAAATGCCTCCTATCAGACCTTAATATTAACCTTTAATGTTTTAGTTAGACCAGGTGTTGTATTACCTTGCACTAGTGTACCCTACCAAAGGAAATAGTTTTAGAGCCCATAGGGGGTACACGGTGGGACCCCGCACTTTATTATGTATATATATATATAAAACAGTGCATTTTTCAATCTTAAGGAAAATGCCTAATATCAGACCTTAATATTGACCTTTAATGTTGTAATTGGACCAGGTATTATATTACGGGGTACTAGTGTACCCTACCAAAGGAAATAATTGTAGACCCCATAGGGGGTACACGGTGGGACCTCGCACTTTACTATGTATATATATCTAAAACAGTGCATTTTTCAATGTTAAGAAATATGCCTAATATCAGACCCTAATATTAACCTTTAATGTTTTAATTGGACCAGATGTTATATTACCTTGTAATAATGTACCCTACCAAAGGAATCAATTATAGACCCCATAGGGGGTACACAGCGTGACCCCGAACTTTACTATGTATGTATATGTAAAACAGTGCATTTTTTCAATAGTAAGAGAAATGCCTCCTATCAGACCTTAATATTAACCTTTAATGTTTTAGTTGGACCAGGTGTTGTATTACCTTGCACTAGTGTACCCTACCAAAGGAAATAATTTTAGAGCCCATAGGGGGTACACGGTGGGACCCCGCACTTTACTATGTATATATATAAAACGGGTATTTTTCATGAATCTTTTTCATGAAAAATAAATTTCCTGCTGAAAAAATAAACCATATAAAGCAATTGTTTCTTAAATTTCAAACCATACAAAGATACTAAAGGTTGAAAAATTTTTATTTACAATAATGCTGATAAACTGTACAAAAATAAAGATTTTTGTACTATATTAAAAAATGCAATACTCATAAATAAATAATAAGGTGCTAAACAAATCTGACAAACATAAAAATTACAGTTTATTTTTTATTTTCTCTTTTGTAACTCGAAGAGCACCCAGGCACACAGCATGATCGTGGCATCTGCGAAAAAAAAAAAAAAAAAAAAAAAAACATTGAGCATGTTCCATTTATTTGCAAAAAAATAAATATCTAATTTGATATGAATTTTTAAAAAAAATTGAAAAATGGAAGAAAAAAAAAACTCAATTGTATATATTTCCAATTGAAAAGGCATCTAAAATTATAAATTAAATCTCAAGTGTGCATTATAATTTTAGAAATAGCTTTAACAAATTTATAACACATGGGTCAAGCTAATGCTCGAAAAGTAAGAAATAAAAAAATAAGTACATGAAACAGATTCAAAATATCATGACAAAATAGTCACATAATTTGTTTTAAAATAGTCACTTTCTGCAACTAAAATGATGTAAACATATCTTATTGCTTTTCATACTTATTTCATGCAAAATTAAAAACAAAACTAGTTCCAGTAATAGCTTTTATAGACAGTGATATCTTTTTTTAATGAAATTTATTTATTACAAGTAAAAAAAATAAATTTTAAAGACTATTTATTTATATATTGTAAAAACAAGAATAACAGAATTACGGCTTAATGTCAGTTAATTTTTTAGATAGACAATTAAACCTATGGATATTAGTGCAGTAGATAATATCTCTTCATAGCATGTAAGGCGTAAAATAATTGAAGAAAAAAAATTTTACAAGTTGAATAAGTTTAAAAAAGACATATGACTTCATACGCATAATGTTCCAAAATAAACTAAAGACGCAAAGTAAAATTAAAAATATATTTAAAAATTTTGCAAAAATACAAAAAGTCATAGCCCATCATAAAATAATACGTATGTTCAATCTATTGAAATTAGTTTTTATTATTTTCATTAAAAAATTATTTTATTGTTTTCACAGTCATTTATAGTACAATCATATGTGTTAGTCTTCATAAAATATATATAGATTTCCAAAATATTTGCTCAGTAAAACAAAATTAAAATTATGTGTATTTCTAGTTTTACTTTATTGTGTATTTAAATTATTTATTATTATATTATTATTTTTTAATGTTGTTCGTAAAAAAAATGTCAGGTAATTGAAAGAAAAGCAAAACAGTAATATAAGATTTATGTTTACAAAATGCTTCAAACCTAAACTAATATGCAAATCAAAATAAAGCTGCAATGTAATTTGAAAAACATTAAAATTTAAAATGTAAATAAAATCAGGTGTTAAGTTAGTAATCAGAAAATTTATAAATTTTTGAAAACTGAAAATAGACTAATTAAAAAAAATTAAACAGCAATTGGCAATTGGTCATGGTGTTTAAAACACTTTTATACACACTGATAGATACTTGCTATTTATTTTATATGTTAGGTAAATACTCAATAGAAAATACTTAAGAATTAAGTAAGACCTGATGTTTATATAATGTTTCAAACCAAAACAAATGGAAAATCAGAACTAAAACTACAGTATAATTTAAAAAACATAAATCAAAATTTTGTATATGTGAGTATAATCTGTGTTTCAAGAATTTAAAATGAGAAAAATTGTACTAATAATTCAAAACTGAAAACAAAAAAGCAATTGTTTTTATATGCGTGTGTAAATAATTAAATTTATAGGTACTAGACCTTAGTAGATATTGATGCATCAAGCATTCCCTATGCCTACTATATTACAAGCCTGGTAACAAATAAAAAAATTTAATAAAAGATACTTAATAATAAAATATGACTTCATCTTTGCTTAATCTACCAAATCAAATTAAAGAATTTTTAAAAATTTGAATTAAACAAAAAACTATAACAATTATTCAAGACTGAAAATTTAAATTAAAAATTCAAATATTTAACATTTTATATATTTAATTTATAAAAATCAATTGAGAGAAACTTATGCAAATATTATTGATACTTATTCATTACTATGTTAAATGTAAGATAATTATAAAAAAAATCAACTTAATACTAAAACTACAATTCAAAACAAAGATGCTATGTAATTTTAAAAACACATATTAAAGTCTTAAAGGAAGGTAAAATCAGTCTTCCAAAAATTTTAATCTGAAAAATTAAACTAATTATTTAAGACTAAAATTAGAAGAAGAAAATTTATTAAAAATTATTTTAGCATATATGTAAATGGATAAGTAGATGCATAAGTATTATTGCTTGATCTTCAATATTACACGCAAGATTAGTAAAAAAGCATGACATGTTTACATTATGTTTCAAAGTAGAACTATTTGTTATTAACATAACAGCTATTCGTCATTGATATGTAGATAAATAAGATATTCAACAGAACGGTACTGTAAATGTTGTTTGTACTTAATATATTACAAACAATAAAATATACATTATTATGGAGTGATTATATATTAATTTAAACGTTAAATTTTATTAAAACAGCACAAAATTTCCAATTAATACATTAGAAGAAACATTTTAAAGTATTTAAATAAGATAAAGTGAACTTACTTCTCAAAAGGTTTGCTTTTCAAACATAAACACTTTTCAAATAGGTCGCTTCCACTGGGTTAAAATGGCTAACTCTGTCCGCTGTCTTTCTTTTTGACCGCTTGTCCTTCGTCAGTTTAAAATCTAACCCCCAGAGAGTGACGTCACAACTAGAGAAAAAAAAATAAACAAATTTTAAAAATTGTCCACACTGGGATTCGAACCCGCACCGTCTCGCTCAGCTTCTATCACGCTATCCGTTCCACCACGATTACACGGTCAGCGAGCTACTTGATGGCTTCAAAAGCAATCTCGCGGTCAGTTTAACGATGTACTTTGGGGGCCCATTGCGACCCTCCTAATTAAGCTATAAATATTTCCTTAGGCACAGGGGTTGGGGGCATGGTACCCTATTTTGGTACCGAGTTTGAGATTTATAGCTTAATATTAAAGCGAGTTATGTGGTCTTGAAAACTTACCCGTACATGCCTATTTTATGTTATTTTTTATTCCATTACGCGTTCTTTAACGAAGAAAGAGGATTGTTTTTATACAGAGAACATATTAGGCAGGCCAAACTATCGGAAGTATTGTAAATAATATGAATAAATTAATTTTAATTGATTTTTCCTGTATTTAAGCTCTGATCTCACTTTCCCGAACTTAAAAAAATTATTTTTCATATATAGTTCCTTCTAAAATATAGAAAAAGACATTAAATGAATAATATAATGTAAAATTAACAATAGAAAAAAAAATGAACAAATTTTAAAAATTGTCCACACTGGGATTCGAACCCGCACCGTCTCGCTCAACTTCTATCACGCTATCCGTTCCACCACGATTACACGGTCAGCGAGCTACTTGATGGCTTCAAAAGCAATCTCGCGGTCAGTTTAACGATGTACTTTGGGGGCCCATTGCGACCCTCCTAATTAAGCTATAAATATTTCCTTAGGCACAGGGGTTGGGGGCATGGTACCCTATTTTGGTACCGAGTTTGAGATTTATAGCTTAATATTAAAGCGAGTTATGTGGTCTTAAAAACTTACCCGTACATGCCTATTTTATGTTATATTTTATTCCATTACGCGTTCTTTAACGAAGAAAGAGGATTGTTTTTATACAGAGAACATATTAGGCAGGCCAAACTATCGGAAGTATTGTAAATAATATGAATAAATTAATTTTAATTGATTTTTCCTGTATTTAAGCTCTGATCTCACTTTCCCGAACTTAAAAAAATTATTTTTCATATATAGTTCCTTCTAAAATATAGAAAAAGACATTAAATGAATAATATAATGTAAAATTAACAATAGAAAAAAAAATAAACAAATTTTAAAAATTGTCCACACTGGGATTCGAACCCGCACCGTCTCGCTCAGCTTCTATCACGCTATCCGTTCCACCACGATTACACGGTCAGCGAGCTACTTGATGGCTTCAAAAGCAATCTCGCGGTCAGTTTAACGATGTACTTTGGGGGCCCATTGCGACCCTCCTAATTAAGCTATAAATATTTCCTTAGGCACAGGGGTTGGGGGCATGGTACCCTATTTTGGTACCGAGTTTGAGATTTATAGCTTAATATTAAAGCGAGTTATGTGGTCTTAAAAACTTACCCGTACATGCCTATTTTATGTTATTTTTTATTCCATTACGCGTTCTTTAACGAAGAAAGAGGATTGTTTTTATACAGAGAACATATTAGGCAGGCCAAACTATCGGAAGTATTGTAAATAATATGAATAAATTAATTTTAATTGATTTTTCCTGTATTTAAGCTCTGATCTCACTTTCCCGAACTTAAAAAAATTATTTTTCATATATAGTTCCTTCTAAAATATAGAAAAAGACATTAAATGAATAATATAATGTAAAATTAACAATAGAAAAAAAAATAAACAAATTTTAAAAATTGTCCACACTGGGATTCGAACCCGCACCGTCTCGCTCAGCTTCTATCACGCTATCCGTTCCACCACGATTACACGGTCAGCGAGCTACTTGATGGCTTCAAAAGCAATCTCGCGGTCAGTTTAACGATGTACTTTGGGGGCCCATTGCGACCCTCCTAATTAAGCTATAAATATTTCCTTAGGCACAGGGGTTGGGGGCATGGTACCCTATTTTGGTACCGAGTTTGAGATTTATAGCTTAATATTAAAGCGAGTTATGTGGTCTTGAAAACTTACCCGTACATGCCTATTTTATGTTATTTTTTATTCCATTACGCGTTCTTTAACGAAGAAAGAGGATTGTTTTTATACAGAGAACATATTAGGCAGGCCAAACTATCGGAAGTATTGTAAATAATATGAATAAATTAATTTTAATTGATTTTTCCTGTATTTAAGCTCTGATCTCACTTTCCCGAACTTAAAAAAATTATTTTTCATATATAGTTCCTTCTAAAATATAGAAAAAGACATTAAATGAATAATATAATGTAAAATTAACAATAGAAAAAAAAATAAACAAATTTTAAAAATTGTCCACACTGGGATTCGAACCCGCACCGTCTCGCTCAGCTTCTATCACGCTATCCGTTCCACCACGATTACACGGTCAGCGAGCTACTTGATGGCTTCAAAAGCAATCTCGCGGTCAGTTTAACGATGTACTTTGGGGGCCCATTGCGACCCTCCTAATTAAGCTATAAATATTTCCTTAGGCACAGGGGTTGGGGGCATGGTACCCTATTTTGGTACCGAGTTTGAGATTTATAGCTTAATATTAAAGCGAGTTATGTGGTCTTGAAAACTTACCCGTACATGCCTATTTTATGTTATTTTTTATTCCATTACGCGTTCTTTAACGAAGAAAGAGGATTGTTTTTATACAGAGAACATATTAGGCAGGCCAAACTATCGGAAGTATTGTAAATAATATGAATAAATTAATTTTAATTGATTTTTCCTGTTTTTAAGCTCTGATCTCACTTTCCCGAACTTAAAAAAATTATTTTTCATATATAGTTCCTTCTAAAATATAGAAAAAGACATTAAATGAATAATATAATGTAAAATTAACAATAGAAAAAAAAATAAACAAATTTTAAAAATTTTCTATGTATGTATGTATGTATACCTCAAAAAGTGTTGGGAGAAGCTTTATTTCGAGGAATTTCGCCTTCCGAAAAGCGTTAATACGAAAAAATTCTAAGTCTTTTCTCAATAATAACAAAGCCTCCTATCAGACCTTAATATTAACCTTTAATGTTGTAATTGGACCAGGTGTTGTATTACCTTGTACTAGTGTACCCTACCAAAGGAAATAATTATAGAGCCCATAGGGGGTACACAGTGTGACCCCGCATTTTACTATGTATGTATATTTAAAACAATGCATTTTTCAATGTTAAGAAAAATGCCTCCTATCAGACCTTAATATTAACCTTTAATGTTGTAATTGGACCAGGTGTTATATTACCTTGCACTTGTGTACCCTACTAAAGGAAATAATTATAGACCCTATAGGGGGTACACAGTGTGACCCCGAATTTTACTGTTTTTGTATATCTAAAATAGTGTTGCGAGAAGCTTTATTTCGCAGAAATTCGCCTTCTGAATAGCTTTTATACGGAGAAATTCTAAGTCTGTTTTCAAGAGGAGAAATGAATTTTCTATGTATGTATATCTCAAAAAGTGTTGGGAGAAGCTTTATTTTGAAGAAATTCGCCTTCTGAAAATCTTTTATACGCATAATCTTTCAACGGGAAGGCTCCGACGCTGGTCCCCGTACCGGAGGAGCGGAGTGTATTGCCGGCAGAGGCGCTCCGGATACCGCAGCAGCCGGGTTGCTTTTACGAGAGAAATAAATTTTCTATGTATGTATGTATACCTCAAAAAGTGTTGGGAGAAGGTTTATTTTGAGGAAATTCGCCTTCCGAAAAGCGTTAATACGAAAAAATTCTAAGTCTTTTCTCATTGTTAACAAAAGGCTTCATATTATACTATAATATTAACCTTTAATGTTGTAATTGGACCAGGTGTTATATTACGGGGTACTAGTGTACCCTACCAAAGGAAATAATTATAGAGCCCATAGGGGGTACACAGCGTGACCCCGAATTTTACTCTTTTTGTATATCTCCAAAAGTGTTTCGAGAAGCTTTATTTCGCAGAAATTCGCCTCCTCAATAGCTCTTATACGCAAAAATTTTAAGTCCATTCTCAATATTAACAAAGCCTCCTATCAGACCTTAATATTAACCTTTAATGTTTTAGTTGGACCAGGTGTTGTATTACCTTGTACTAGTGTACCCTACCAAAGGAAATAATTATAGAGCCCATAGGGGGTACACAGCGTGACCCCGCACTTTACTATGTATGTATATCTAAAACAGTGCATTTTTCATTGTTAACAAAAGGCTTCATATTATACTATAATATTAACCTTTAATGTTGTAATTGGACCAGGTGTTATATTACGGGGTACTAGTGTGCCCTACCAAAGGAAATAAATATAGAGCCCATAGGGAGTACACAGCGTGACCCCGAATTTTACTGTTTTTGTATATCTCCAAAAGTGTTGCGAGAAGCTTTATTTCGAAGAAATTCGCCTTCCGAAGAGCTTTTATGCGCAGAAATTCAAAGTCTTTTCTTAATGTTAACAAAGCCTCCTATCAGACCTTAATATTGACCCTTAATATTTTAAGTGGACCAGGTGTTATATTACCTGGTACTAGTGTACCCTACCAAAGGAAATAATTATAGAGCCCATAGGGGGTACACAGCGTGACCCCGAATTTTACTCTTTTTGTATAGCTAAAATAGTGTTGCGAGAAGCTCTATTTCCAAGAAATTCGCCTTCTGAAGAGCTTTTATAGGCAGAAATTCTAAGTCTGTTTTCAAGAGGAGAAATAAATTTTTTATGTATGTATATCTCCAAAAGTGTTGCGAGAAGCTTTATTTTGAGGAAATTCGCCTTCCGAAAAGCGTTAATACGGATCAATATAAAGTCTTTTCTCATTGTTAACAAATGGCTTCATATCAGACCTTAATATTAACCTTTAATGTTGTAATTGGACCAGGTGTTGTATTACCTTGTACTAGTGTACCCTACCAAAGGAAATAATTTTAGAGCCCATAGGGTGTACACAGTGTGACCCCGCATTTTACTATGTATGTATATTTAAAACAATGCATTTTTCAATGTTAAGAAAAATGCCTCCTATCAGACCTTAATATTAACCTTTAATGTTGTAAATGGACCAGGTATTATATTATGGGGTACTAGTGTACCCTACCAAAGGAAATAATTATAGACCCCATAGGGGGTACACACCGTGACCCCGAATTTTACTGTTTTTGTATATCTAAAACAATGTATTTTTCAATGTTAAGAAAAATGCCTCCTATCAGACCTTTATATTAACCTTTAATGTTGTAAATGGACCAGGTGTTATATTACCTTGTACTCGTGTACCCTACCAAAGGATATAATTATAGACCCCATAGGGGGTACACAGCGTGACCCCGAATTTTACTGTTTTTGTGTATTTCCAAAAGTGTTGCGAGAAGCTCTATTTCGAAGAAATTCGCCTTCCGAAGAGCTTTTATACGCAGAAATTCAAAGTCTTTTTTCAAGAGGAGAAATAGATTTTCTATGTATGTATATCTCAAAAAGTGTTGGGAGAAGCTTTATTTTGAGGAAATTCGCCTTCCGAAAAGCGTTAATACGGAGAAATTCTAAGTCTTTTCTCATTGTTAACAAAAGGCTTCATATCAGACCTTAATATTAACCTTTAATGTTGTAATTGGGCCAGGTATTATATTACGGGTTACTAGTGTACCCTACCAAAGGAAATAATTATAGACACCATAGGGGGTACACAGCGTGACCCCGAATTTTACTGTTTTTGTATATATAAAACAATGCATTTTTCAATGTTAAGAAAAATGCCGCCTATCAGACCTTAATATTAACCTTTAGTGTTGTAATTGGACCAGGTATTATATTACGGGTTACTAGTGTACCCTACCAAAGGAAATAATTATAGACACCATAGGGGGTACACAGCGTGACCCCGAATTTTACTGTTTTTGTATATATAAAACAATGCATTTTTCAATGTTAAGAAAAATGCCGCCTATCAGACCTTAATATTAACCTTTAGTGTTGTAATTGGACCAGGTATTATATTGCGGGGTACTAGTGTGCCCTACCAAAGGACATAATTATAGACCCCATAGGGGGTACACAGCGCGACCCCGAATTTTACTGTTTTTGTATATCTCCAAAAGTGTTGCGAGAAGCTTTATTTCGAAGAAATTCGCCTTCTGAAGAGCTTTTATACGCAGAAATTCTACGTCTTTTCTCAATGTTAACAAACCCTCCTATCAGACCTTAATATTGACCCTAAATATTTTAAGTGGACCAGGTGTTATATTACCTTGTACTAGTGTACCCTACCAAAGGAAATAATTATAGACACCATAGGGGGTACACAGCGTGACCCCGCACTTTACTATGTATGTATACCTGAAACAGTGCATTTTTCAATGTTAAGAAAAATGCCTCCTATCAGACCTCAATATTGACCTTTAATGTTGTAATTGGACCAGGTGTTATATTACCTTGTACTCGTGTACCCTACCAAAGGAAAAAATTATAGACCGCATAGGGGGTACACAGCGTGACCCCGAATTTTACTGTTTTTGTGTATTTCCAAAAGTGTTGCGAGAAGCTTTATTTCGAAGAAATTCGCCTTCCGAAGAGCTTTTATACGCAGAAATTCAAAGTCTTTTCTTAATGTTAACAAAGCCTCCTATCAGACCTTAATATTGACCCTTAATATTTTAAGTGGACCAGGTGTTATATTACCTTGTACTAGTGTACCCTACCAAAGGAAATAATTATAGACACCATAGGGGGTACACAGCGTGACCCCGCACTTTACTATGTATGTATACCTAAAACAGTGCATTTTTCAATGTTAAGAAAAATGCCTCCTATCAGACCTCAATATTGACCTTTAATGTTGTAATTGGACCAGGTGTTATATTACCTTGTACTCGTGTACCCTACCAAAGGAAAAAATTACAGACCGCATAGGGGGTACACAGCGTGACCCCGAATTTTACTCTTTTTCTATAGCTAAAATAGTGTTGCGAGAAGCTCTATTTCCAAGAAACTCGCCTTCCGAAGAGCTTTTATAGGCAGAAATTGTAAGTCTTTTTTCAAGAGGAGAAATAGATTTTCTATGTATGTATATCTCAAAAAGTGTTGGGAGAAGCTTTATTTTGAGGAAATTCGCCTTCCGAAAAGCGTTCATACGGAGCAATTTTAAGTCTTTTCTCATTGTTAACAAATGGCTTCATATCAGACCTTAATATTAACCTTTAATGTTGTAATTGGACCAGGTGTTGTATTACCTTGTACTAGTGTACCCTACCAAAGGAAATAATTTTAGAGCCCATAGGGGGTACACAGTGTGACCCCGCCTTTTTACTATGTATGTATATTTAAAACAATGCATTTTTCAATGTTAAGAAAAATGCCTCCTATCAGACCTTAATATTAACCTTTAATGTTGTAAATGGACCAGGTATTATATTATGGGGTACTAGTGTACCCTACCAAAGGAAATAATTATAGACCCCATAGGGGGTACACACCGTGACCCCGAATTTTACTGTTTTTGTATATCTAAAACAATGTATTTTTCAATGTTAAGAAAAATGCCTCCTATCAGACCTTTATATTGACCTTTAATGTTGTAAATGGACCAGGTGTTATATTACCTTGTACTCGTGTACCCTACCAAAGGAAATAATTATAGACACCATAGGGGGTACACAGCGTGACCCCGCACTTTACTATGTATGTATACCTAAAACAGTGCATTTTTCAATGTTAAGAAAAATGCCTCCTATCAGACCTCAATATTGATCTTTAATGTTGTAATTAGACCAGGTGTTATATTACCTTGTACTCGTGTACCCTACCAAAGGAAAAAATTATAGACCCCATAGGGGGTACACAACGTAAACCCGAACCTGTATGTATATGTAAAACAGTGCATTTTTTCAATAGTAAGAGAAATGCCTCCTATCAGACCTTAATATTAACCTTTAATGTTTTAGTTAGACCAGGTGTTGTATTACCTTGCACTAGTGTACCCTACCAAAGGAAATAATTATAGACACCATAGGGGGTACACAGCGTGACCCCGCACTTTACTATGTATGTATACCTAAAACAGTGCATTTTTCAATGTTAAGAAAAATGCCTCCTATCAGACCTCAATATTGATCTTTAATGTTGTAATTAGACCAGGTGTTATATTACCTTGTACTAGTGTACCCTACCAAAGGAAAAAATTATAGACCCCATAGGGGGTACACAGCGTGAACCCGAACTTTACTATGTATGTATATGTAAAACAGTGCATTTTTTCAATAGTAAGAGAAATGCCTCCTATCAGACCTTAATATTAACCTTTAATGTTTTAGTTAGACCAGGTGTTGTATTACCTTGCACTAGTGTACCCTACCAAAGGAAATAGTTTTAGAGCCCATAGGGGGTACACGGTGGGACCCCGCACTTTATTATGTATATATATATATAAAACAGTGCATTTTTCAATCTTAAGGAAAATGCCTAATATCAGACCTTAATATTGACCTTTAATGTTGTAATTGGACCAGGTATTATATTACGGGGTACTAGTGTACCCTACCAAAGGAAATAATTGTAGACCCCATAGGGGGTACACGGTGGGACCTCGCACTTTACTATGTATATATATCTAAAACAGTGCATTTTTCAATGTTAAGAAATATGCCTAATATCAGACCCTAATATTAACCTTTAATGTTTTAATTGGACCAGATGTTATATTACCTTGTAATAATGTACCCTACCAAAGGAATCAATTATAGACCCCATAGGGGGTACACAGCGTGACCCCGAACTTTACTATGTATGTATATGTAAAACAGTGCATTTTTTCAATAGTAAGAGAAATGCCTCCTATCAGACCTTAATATTAACCTTTAATGTTTTAGTTGGACCAGGTGTTGTATTACCTTGCACTAGTGTACCCTACCAAAGGAAATAATTTTAGAGCCCATAGGGGGTACACGGTGGGACCCCGCACTTTACTATGTATATATATATAAAACGGGTATTTTTCATGAATCTTTTTCATGAAAAATAAATTTCCTGCTGAAAAAATAAACCATATAAAGCAATTGTTTCTTAAATTTCAAACCATACAAAGATACTAAAGGTTGAAAAATTTTTATTTACAATAATGCTGATAAACTGTACAAAAATAAAGATTTTTGTACTATATTAAAAAATGCAATACTCATAAATAAATAATAAGGTGCTAAACAAATCTGACAAACATAAAAATTACAGTTTATTTTTTATTTTCTCTTTTGTAACTCGAAGAGCACCCAGGCACACAGCATGATCGTGGCATCTGCGAAAAAAAAAAAAAAAAAAAAAAAACATTGAGCATGTTCCATTTATTTGCAAAAAAATAAATATCTAATTTGATATGAATTTTTAAAAAAAATTGAAAAATGGAAGAAAAAAAAAACTCAATTGTATATATTTCCAATTGAAAAGGCATCTAAAATTATAAATTAAATCTCAAGTGTGCATTATAATTTTAGAAATAGCTTTAACAAATTTATAACACATGGGTCAAGCTAATGCTCGAAAAGTAAGAAATAAAAAAATAAGTACATGAAACAGATTCAAAATATCATGACAAAATAGTCACATAATTTGTTTTAAAATAGTCACTTTCTGCAACTAAAATGATGTAAACATATCTTATTGCTTTTCATACTTATTTCATGCAAAATTAAAAACAAAACTAGTTCCAGTAATAGCTTTTATAGACAGTGATATCTTTTTTTAATGAAATTTATTTATTACAAGTAAAAAAAATAAATTTTAAAGACTATTTATTTATATATTGTAAAAACAAGAATAACAGAATTACGGCTTAATGTCAGTTAATTTTTTAGATAGACAATTAAACCTATGGATATTAGTGCAGTAGATAATATCTCTTCATAGCATGTAAGGCGTAAAATAATTGAAGAAAAAAAATTTTACAAGTTGAATAAGTTTAAAAAGACATATGACTTCATACGCATAATGTTCCAAAATAAACTAAAGACGCAAAGTAAAATTAAAAATATATTTAAAAATTTTGCAAAAATACAAAAAGTCATAGCCCATCATAAAATAATACGTATGTTCAATCTATTGAAATTAGTTTTTATTATTTTCATTAAAAAATTATTTTATTGTTTTCACAGTCATTTATAGTACAATCATATGTGTTAGTCTTCATAAAATATATATAGATTTCCAAAATATTTGCTCAGTAAAACAAAATTAAAATTATGTGTATTTCTAGTTTTACTTTATTGTGTATTTAAATTATTTATTATTATATTATTATTTTTTAATGTTGTTCGTAAAAAAAATGTCAGGTAATTGAAAGAAAAGCAAAACAGTAATATAAGATTTATGTTTACAAAATGCTTCAAACCTAAACTAATATGCAAATCAAAATAAAGCTGCAATGTAATTTGAAAAACATTAAAATTTAAAATGTAAATAAAATCAGGTGTTAAGTTAGTAATCAGAAAATTTATAAATTTTTGAAAACTGAAAATAGACTAATTAAAAAAAATTAAACAGCAATTGGCAATTGGTCATGGTGTTTAAAACACTTTTATACACACTGATAGATACTTGCTATTTATTTTATATGTTAGGTAAATACTCAATAGAAAATACTTAAGAATTAAGTAAGACCTGATGTTTATATAATGTTTCAAACCAAAACAAATGGAAAATCAGAACTAAAACTACAGTATAATTTAAAAAACATAAATCAAAATTTTGTATATGTGAGTATAATCTGTGTTTCAAGAATTTAAAATGAGAAAAATTGTACTAATAATTCAAAACTGAAAACAAAAAAGCAATTGTTTTTATATGCGTGTGTAAATAATTAAATTTATAGGTACTAGACCTTAGTAGATATTGATGCATCAAGCATTCCCTATGCCTACTATATTACAAGCCTGGTAACAAATAAAAAAATTTAATAAAAGATACTTAATAATAAAATATGACTTCATCTTTGCTTAATCTACCAAATCAAATTAAAGAATTTTTAAAAATTTGAATTAAACAAAAAACTATAACAATTATTCAAGACTGAAAATTTAAATTAAAAATTCAAATATTTAACATTTTATATATTTAATTTATAAAAATCAATTGAGAGAAACTTATGCAAATATTATTGATACTTATTCATTACTATGTTAAATGTAAGATAATTATAAAAAAAATCAACTTAATACTAAAACTACAATTCAAAACAAAGATGCTATGTAATTTTAAAAACACATATTAAAGTCTTAAAGGAAGGTAAAATCAGTCTTCCAAAAATTTTAATCTGAAAAATTAAACTAATTATTTAAGACTAAAATTAGAAGAAGAAAATTTATTAAAAATTATTTTAGCATATATGTAAATGGATAAGTAGATGCATAAGTATTATTGCTTGATCTTCAATATTACACGCAAGATTAGTAAAAAAGCATGACATGTTTACATTATGTTTCAAAGTAGAACTATTTGTTATTAACATAACAGCTATTCGTCATTGATATGTAGATAAATAAGATATTCAACAGAACGGTACTGTAAATGTTGTTTGTACTTAATATATTACAAACAATAAAATATACATTATTATGGAGTGATTATATATTAATTTAAACGTTAAATTTTATTAAAACAGCACAAAATTTCCAATTAATACATTAGAAGAAACATTTTAAAGTATTTAAATAAGATAAAGTGAACTTACTTCTCAAAAGGTTTGCTTTTCAAACATAAACACTTTTCAAATAGGTCGCTTCCACTGGGTTAAAATGGCTAACTCTGTCCGCTGTCTTTCTTTTTGACCGCTTGTCCTTCGTCAGTTTAAAATCTAACCCCCAGAGAGTGACGTCACAACTAGAGAAAAAAAATAAACAAATTTTAAAAATTGTCCACACTGGGATTCGAACCCGCACCGTCTCGCTCAGCTTCTATCACGCTATCCGTTCCACCACGATTACACGGTCAGCGAGCTACTTGATGGCTTCAAAAGCAATCTCGCGGTCAGTTTAACGATGTACTTTGGGGGCCCATTGCGACCCTCCTAATTAAGCTATAAATATTTCCTTAGGCACAGGGGTTGGGGGCATGGTACCCTATTTTGGTACCGAGTTTGAGATTTATAGCTTAATATTAAAGCGAGTTATGTGGTCTTGAAAACTTACCCGTACATGCCTATTTTATGTTATTTTTTATTCCATTACGCGTTCTTTAACGAAGAAAGAGGATTGTTTTTATACAGAGAACATATTAGGCAGGCCAAACTATCGGAAGTATTGTAAATAATATGAATAAATTAATTTTAATTGATTTTTCCTGTATTTAAGCTCTGATCTCACTTTCCCGAACTTAAAAAAATTATTTTTCATATATAGTTCCTTCTAAAATATAGAAAAAGACATTAAATGAATAATATAATGTAAAATTAACAATAGAAAAAAAAATGAACAAATTTTAAAAATTGTCCACACTGGGATTCGAACCCGCACCGTCTCGCTCAACTTCTATCACGCTATCCGTTCCACCACGATTACACGGTCAGCGAGCTACTTGATGGCTTCAAAAGCAATCTCGCGGTCAGTTTAACGATGTACTTTGGGGGCCCATTGCGACCCTCCTAATTAAGCTATAAATATTTCCTTAGGCACAGGGGTTGGGGGCATGGTACCCTATTTTGGTACCGAGTTTGAGATTTATAGCTTAATATTAAAGCGAGTTATGTGGTCTTAAAAACTTACCCGTACATGCCTATTTTATGTTATATTTTATTCCATTACGCGTTCTTTAACGAAGAAAGAGGATTGTTTTTATACAGAGAACA
Organism: Parasteatoda lunata; assembly: GCA_949128135.1. Lineage (NCBI taxonomy): Eukaryota > Metazoa > Arthropoda > Arachnida > Araneae > Theridiidae > Parasteatoda > Parasteatoda lunata. Next base: position 47,934 of record CASBRV010000024.1, read on the forward strand.
TATTAGGCAGGCCAAACTATCGGAAGTATTGTAAATAATATGAATAAATTAATTTTAATTGATTTTTCCTGTATTTAAGCTCTGATCTCACTTTCCCGAACTTAAAAAAATTATTTTTCATATATAGTTCCTTCTAAAATATAGAAAAAGACATTAAATGAATAATATAATGTAAAATTAACAATAGAAAAAAAAATAAACAAATTTTAAAAATTGTCCACACTGGGATTCGAACCCGCACCGTCTCGCTCAGCTTCTATCACGCTATCCGTTCCACCACGATTACACGGTCAGCGAGCTACTTGATGGCTTCAAAAGCAATCTCGCGGTCAGTTTAACGATGTACTTTGGGGGCCCATTGCGACCCTCCTAATTAAGCTATAAATATTTCCTTAGGCACAGGGGTTGGGGGCATGGTACCCTATTTTGGTACCGAGTTTGAGATTTATAGCTTAATATTAAAGCGAGTTATGTGGTCTTAAAAACTTACCCGTACATGCCTATTTTATGTTATTTTTTATTCCATTACGCGTTCTTTAACGAAGAAAGAGGATTGTTTTTATACAGAGAACATATTAGGCAGGCCAAACTATCGGAAGTATTGTAAATAATATGAATAAATTAATTTTAATTGATTTTTCCTGTATTTAAGCTCTGATCTCACTTTCCCGAACTTAAAAAAATTATTTTTCATATATAGTTCCTTCTAAAATATAGAAAAAGACATTAAATGAATAATATAATGTAAAATTAACAATAGAAAAAAAAATAAACAAATTTTAAAAATTGTCCACACTGGGATTCGAACCCGCACCGTCTCGCTCAGCTTCTATCACGCTATCCGTTCCACCACGATTACACGGTCAGCGAGCTACTTGATGGCTTCAAAAGCAATCTCGCGG
>CASBRV010000025.1:0-20902 GCA_949128135.1 Parasteatoda lunata
GATTGAATTAATTTATGCAATAAACATTTTTGAAAGTTCTATTTAATGTTATATGTTTTTACAAAAAATTCAAGGTATTTCAATGAAAAATTGTTATTCGAGTGCATTTGCTAATATTTTCTTAAATTTTTAAGAATAAAAATTTTTACACCATAATTTCTTAATTGAATTTAAATTTATTGATGATTCGGTTATTTTTGGTTGTTATAATTTTGATGTAATTAAAAGGTATTTATCCTAAAGAATTTGATTTAATAAAGACTTATACAAATGTTAAATGTTCAATGGCTCCAATTTTGTATATCTCTAAATATACCGTTGAAATACTTAGTAGATGTTGAAATACTTGTACCGTTTAATCCAATAAAATGTCTTCATAACGAAGAAATTTTATTGAATTAAACGGTAAAAGAAGAGAATTGAAGTTTAATGCTATTAGTTAACCACATTTTAATTCAAACATTAAAATTTGTTTAAAAATATTTTAATTGGTCAAATTCTTAAGTTTAAATTTATTTGCAATATTAAAACAGATTTTCTTTCAATTAAAGATTTCAAACTTAGTTTAGAAAATAATAATTTTTCTTTTAATTATTTAAATTATAATTTCTTAATTCAATGTATTTTAAAGAAGTTCAATTATTTCAGCCAATATTGAAGCCCGCATAAATAAGCCTATGTGGTGAAATTAAGGATTTTTTTTCCTAAAGAATCTACTAAGCATTACTTTATTGGATAATTTTTTTTATCATTGAACTCTTTGCTCTCTTTTTCAAGTTTTTCATCACACGTAATGTTTCTTATTTGTCAGTTTTTTACCTCCTTCGAGAATTTTATTGTTCATGCAGAAATCTGCTTTAAGAAGAACAAAGATGCGAGTAAGAAAATTTGACCATTTTTCCTAGCATACATTTGACTTAAAAAAAATCTCTTTAATTAACGAAATTAATTACGGTAATGGCTACCGGATCGTAATTAAATAAGAGGTTCCTCCAAGAGAAGAAAAAAAAGTGTAGAAAGTGGCGAATTAAAAATTCGTGCCTTGTTGCTGAATGTAAACAACAACAAGCTTCTTAAAACCGGAAGAAATTTGGAAAACTACCGGTGTATTATTCCTCCGCTTATATTTTGCTTACGAGGCGATGTGTGAACAGGCTCAATATTCTATGAAGTTTTATTATTGTAATTTGTGATTAAATTTAGGTGTAATTTCACTTGTCATATAGTAGGTAGGTAGGTACTTTATTTACATCACACTAGAACAGCACAATAGGCCATTGGCGACGGTCTGGGACACATCCCTGAGTATGAACGGAAGATATGCCATCGCAATTTTGGTCCCGACGAACTGCGCGCGAAGTCGAGAACTTTATGGTAGAACCGTTTAAGGAGGACCGATACCGAACACCATCGGTCCCTACGCAGGCTGATCAAAGTGGTCACCCAACCTCCTATTTATCGCAACCAGTGGTGCTTTACTTCGGTGTTCTACTGGGAATCTTGTCTTTACGATTCAATCCACTGCGGAACCACCATTCATAGCAGTTTTTACAAAGTTGAACTGATTCTGAGTCAAAAACAAATTTAAGAAAATTAATATCAGAACATAAAGTGCATGGTTTGCCATGTTTATCCCTTATTTGCCTATATTTGTGTTAAATATCACCGTTTGATATTTTTGGGTTTCATCATAGTATGCTTGCGAAGTCTTCTGAATTCATTTGTTGTTAGTTTCGCTGAAAATTAGATTGATAGAACGCATTATATTGTAAACACTATTAGTATAATAATTTTGGATACCACGCTATTTCATGTTTAAGCGTAAACATCAATCGGAAGTAGTTACCCGGAAGTCTTACGGCGAATTTTGAATCCCAGCGTCATCTGTGCTTAGCTTTGACCGGTCAACCATCCATATACTTAGACGTTAGATGCAGTTAGTTATATATAAAGTGCGGGAAAAAAAAGAAGAAATAACGGACTGCCCTGAATAATTTTTGATCTAATGATCGGATCTTCGTGTTCTAGGACTCAATATTAATGCTTCGAGGGGTTGATCTCAAATATGCTAATTACAACCATCGTTGAACAGCCGACCCAATTTTGGGTTTACAGCAACCAATGTTCAACTCCGTAGCCTTGTAAGTTTGAACCCAATCCAGAAGACAAGGAAACTCCTGGTTCAGTACCCCCAAAGGTTTGATTTATTATGAGAACATGGAGGACTTTGTGACTTGACAAATTCCTGTGCATCAGTCACCATTTACTACACGGGGTGTCATCGGTGGGCAGGGATCGAACCAACACCTCCTAGAAGTAGGAAGGCCTCAGCAAGGATAAATATGTAGTCCGATATGACGAAGTTAACTGCGCAGTTGATGAAAAATAAGAAAGATGTCATTACGTTTGGGGTACTAAGCTGCGCAGTGGTTGAAAATACGAAATATGTCATTACGTTTGGACTACTAAGGGATATTTATGGTAACCCGTGCCGAGGCCTACTTTTTCTAGGAGGTGCTGATCGAACCCACGACCTCTTGGACATGGGCCCAGTGCCCTAACAACCAGGCTACCTTGGCCCTTAAAATATGCTAATTAAAGCAGACGAAATTTAAATACTTGAATACGCATTATACGTGGATCTGTAGAAGAAATATAGAAATATCCTGAAAAACTCATTCGCATAAAAAGTTAAAGACACTTAAAATCGTAATTTTAGGGGAAATTTTAAAAAAAAAATTGTTATTCAGGAGATAAAAATTCCTCTAAAGGTAGGAGTACTTCGAAGAGAATGAAAACACTCACTTGTCTGTTATTCTAATTTACTAAACCTTCCCTGAAAATATTATTTCAGGAAAGACTTAGGAAAAATTATGCTATTTGTAGGGGTTACCATACACCCTCAGAGGGGGGAATATTTTAGTCTTCTATTCCTAGATCTCAACATAATTACTTCTTTACGTTAGTGTATCAATGGGTTTAATTAGGCAATATATAATATAAATTTGACGATAGGACAAATTATACGATATATTATATAAATATAGAATATTTATTCTATGAAGCATTATATTATAATATTATAATATGGATTAAGGCACATTGCGACTGAACAGGTAATTAAAATGCAGACGCCCTTGTCAAATTGTCGATAACTAAACAAAATTACTCACAGCCCTTCCCGATCTCACATCTCAAGAGTCAACTCTTTATCACGAATTTGGCAAAATTATTGGAACAATTCAGATAAGAGAGGAAGATTATATAAAATTATTAATAAAGTAGATTATTTTAAGACGATACCATCAAAACAAGAAAACTGGTTTTTAACTGGGCATGGTCCTTTTCCATGTTATTTCAAATATCTAAACATCTCAGATAATGATCACTGTACATGCTGCCTTCTGGGTACTCCAGAGCACTATCTTACTGAATGCATCTATACAGCCTCATGGAATACTCGGGCATCGAATATCACTAATCTACCAACCTGGCAAAAACATTTCATAACTAACAATACACTTAAAACCAAATTATTATTATTAATGAATTTTCTTTCTGATAATGATAATATTCTAAAATCTTAACTATAATTTTCTTTAAACATTTTGGAATGCTTACCTATATGTTGTAAATATTGTATATATCTTCTTCTATTCAAATTTTTATTATTATAACATTTTAATCACTTAATTTTATTATTTAAAACCTGGAAATCAAAATTTTAAAGGGGAGTTGAAAAAAAACATTTTTTTCATTAATCTTTTATTTAATAGTTATTTTTTTCATTAATCTTTTATTTAATAGTTTTACTTATGGAAAATCATTTATTGTCACTTTCTATGACATATATACTTATAAAAAAATTCTTGTTTAAAAACAATATTCAAATGAATATTTCTGTATATATGAAAAACAAAACTGCAACCTCCTTTCTTTTGAAACTTGAAATAATTGCCACTGATCAAGCACAGGGTCGAGGTTGGCTAGAGTAGTGGCCGGATTATACGGGTAAAGGGTTTTACTAACCTAGGTACGTATCCGCGTCTGGAAGGAAAGAAAAAAAAGAAAGTACATTATAATAATTGAACCAAATTATTAGACGCACTGAAATTTAATAATTACATGTTTTGCACGAGTTTATATGCAATATTTTTATATTTAAACATACATGTAATGGGCTTTTATTCGGGAGAATTTTTATATTCTTCCTATTTGTATTTATTCTCAACGTGTTGCTTAACAATGTTAATCAATTGATACAGAACCGTAAACAAATGCAAACTGGTCTCATCCGTGTAAAAACAATGCAGCTGCATAGTATCACCTGATAATTATAATTTTACATAGAATCTTAGAGTGCGTCTAATTATATGGCCAAGGACTGTATAACGACTGGAATAATGGAATTATAAAACTTATAATTTCATTTAACACTAGATTGCCTAAGTAAGTCATTTTGACTGCTTTAAATTTCAATTAGAAAAACAATGATGTATATAATGACACAATTTCTTAGATTTTTGTGATTTTTTGTACAACATGTATTTTTTTTTATTGTTAATATTTACTAATAACTTGTTATATAATTGTAAATAATATAAAAAATGTTAAAAATTAATTTTAAACAAATTTGTTTACGCATTCACAATCCAGTCATTTTGACTGCTTTTGGGCAATATAGGTATATACTAATTTTCCGTCCTTCTAGTGTTAAATAACAATAATAACTTCATAATTTTCAAGCGTTGCAGCTCTAAGCCAAACTATGTTTCCTTTGTACGTATAAATTTCAGAGTCGTTGCTCAACTAAATCTCTCTACAAATCCGTTCTTTTTTTAAAGATAGTTTTCTTAATCATTTAAATGACCAGTAATAACATTAAACTTGCCATAAATTTTTTTTTTAAACTTTTGTCATATCTCATTTAAAGCTGATCATTATAATCACAGTGTCGCTATTGTATCCCCTGCAGTAAACTTTCAAAAATAAATATTTCTGAGATTCTTTGGAACAAAAACAAACTTTTGGGAATGTTATGCAAATTCCGAACTTATTTTTTAGTAAGCACGGAAAAGCTGGTACAACGTCCATTTACCGCTGAAGAAAGATTACGTTAATTATTGGATCATTAGTAGAAGATCATCGGTAATGAAACAACGATGTTCAAAAGCTGCAACGCTCTCAAGTTTTCGGTGAAGAAAAAACGAACTTTACGAACTTAATGATTTTAAATTATAGGATTGAACTAACATCTACTGCAAAATATATAAAGAAAAATAAACTTATTGCTTACAATAGAAATAAAAACATCTTTAAAATGTAATTAAATAGTTTTAAAAAATCCTGCGAAATTCCCGCAAAAATATGAAGCTGCAGAAATTATCACGGACACTATACGTGTCTTAGAATATTTCGTAGGAAATTTAAAATGGCAGAGTAATGTATTTATATCAGTGCTGTCAATGAAGTAATGAAGGAGTAAGAGAATTGAAATTTAAAATGATGGAGTAACGTGTTTATATTAATGTTGTAAATGAAGTAATGAAGGAGTAAGATATAATTTATATTAATAAAGTGGATGTAGTATTGATAATACTGAAGTTAAAGAAATAAAATATTTATATTAATGAATGTAAAATATTAATGCACTTATCAGTAAAGTTAATGGAGTAATGACAGAAAGCAATTGGTAATTATTTAATGTAGATAAATCTTTATCTGCTTTTATATAAACTTATATAGCTATATTTTAAATCAACCTTAATTTACACAATTAATCCAGAATATTTACTCTGCAGTAATCTTTCGAAACATAAAACCCAAATTCAAGTACAAATAATTTTCGTGATTCATACATTTTCTTTTCCGTCATAAAATTATAACCACAATCAACATATTTTGAAAGGTACTTCAGTAATATACTGTACTGTATAAATACTCAATAATAAATGGGAAATAAATCACCTGAAAAAAAGCACCCGAAGCACTAACTATTATGTAAATTCAACTATCAAATCAGGCTATCTGAATAAGTTAATCAATCCAAAGTAAGTTACTAAATCAATAAAGTGATTAAATAATTATCTAAAAGTATTTCGATGTTCCTTAAATTAAAATATAGATATTATTTAAATTTTACGAAAATAAACAGTTTCTTCTTCACTCTATTTAGCAAATTGAGACTTAAGCAGTTCTAAGCTTCAATAACTGCACTCATATTTTACATTAAAAAAAACTCTAGCTGTTATTTCTTCAACAACTTTTACTAAGTTGAAATACTTTTACCTTTTTGTTAATATTTTTAACTCAAAAGTTTGAGTCCCTGAGAAAATTGATTAACTATTTATAACAGTACATAATGTAATAGTATATTTACAATTTAAAACTCCATTCAGTCAATTTCAAATTGAATTTTGTAGCAGAATATTGTTTTTTAATTATCTAATTATTTTTTATTATCTAATTATGATCGATTTATTATAATATCGTATTCAAAGAACCGAATCGAACATTGCTTTTTTCTAAATAAAAAAGATCTTTTTAAAGAATTTTGAAATATTTAATTCATGAACATTCCAAAAATTGCAAGGATTTTAAAGAGGTTTACAAGCCTAAGCTTGGCTTACGAGGTGACCGATTTTTATTTAGTAGAAAGATGAAAAATACTTTCTTATTTATAAATTACTTTAATTGGATGTTTGTTTGAAAAATTTTTATTGCAATAGTATTATTTTAATCCCCTAAACTGATTACAGTATTACTAACATATCCTGAATTCGAGACAAAATCCGAGAATATATCAAAGATCAAAGTGTATAAGCATTTAATTTTTAAGGGTTATAATTAAGGAATAAATTTAAGACTATTTAAATGACCAGTTTTAATTACCTTATTAAACGTTGAACTATTTATAAAAGAGTAACTGTAGATACATAATGGAAAAACGTTATTGTAAATAGAAATCGAAGCATTTACAAAAAGTGTAATTTTGAGTTGAATTTAATGAAAATAAATACTATTATTTGTGTAATCGTTTTATTAACAATATTAAAAGTTAATAAATGCCTTTGAAGGGTGTGACTTAAGATAGTGGTCCTCGTAAACAGTTTTTTGTAGTTTATCGTTAGTGAAGACAATATTTTTGAAAGTTAATTCGGTTCATAAATGATATACTGCAAATTTTTTTGCAGTTTTTGATTTGTGAACCGAATTAGCTTTCAAAAATATTATGTTGCGTTTCCTGCCATAAAATATTACATTGGTGAAAAAGTATTTAGGGGAAAATTTTAACTTGTTTTATTTCACAAATAAACTTTTTAATGCGAAGTGCCCTTTCACAAAAAAATGGTGCCAGACCGAAAATAATAATTGGAACCGAATTATTAACCCGAATAATAATTAAACAGAAAGTTAAAAAGATGATAATTTTAAAAATTCAAATGTTGGATCGAATATTATACAAACTTTAAAAACATTAGCACGATTAATAGCAGAATGTCACTCACCAAAGTCAAAGATGACCCAGTGTCACAACAGAGAGCATTCCTTAGTTCTTTCGGCAGTGGTACCAAGCAGGATTTTAGTGCAATAAACAAACTTTCATCAATCTGAATCAGGTCTCAGAAGAAGTAGCTAAAAAAGAATTAATAAAATTTAACACTTTACGATAAATGGTCCTGGTAATTATACACAAACTTCTAACCGTAATTAAAACAAGTTAAAAATCTAAAGTGTCAAATTAAAAATAATTAAAGTCCTGAAAAAAAGAAGATAAAAAATATTAATGAAATGTGACATCCATAAATGGACATGGTCATTAATCTACATGAATTTCAAATTCTTGCAAGAATAATTTAAAAATCAAAAAATGTTTATTTTAACTTAAAACTGTGTATACGTAGCATTCAGTAAAATATTAAACTTTCGAGATGATTTTCTTAACTTCTACGATTAGAAAAAGCTGCTATCTTTTAAAAAAAAAATGAAAAGCTATGATATTTATTTTAATTTACTCCGTCTTCCAAAAAAGTTTAAAATTTTCTCGACGTCTGAAATGTTTAAGAAATTTTTCTGAGAAAAAAAAGAGTTTGAAGTTTTGAAGGCTACTACAAACCTTTGGGTTAAACAAACAAAGATTTGCAATACTACATCACTACACAATACTACATCAAAAGAATTTGTTGCTTTAAAGCAAAAACAATTGAAAAAATTTCTGTTATTTATCGTTTAAATTCAAATTACGAAAGAAAGAAAACAAAATACTGACCTTAACAATGAAATTGAAGAAACTATCTGAAAATCTCTTAGTAAACGGCTAGACGTCCACAACTAGAACATCAACATCAGCTGATCAAGTAGGCGGGAAAATTTTTTTTCGAAGAACTCACGGTGAAAATGAGTTGAGTTGTATTAGGGATGATGATTCGCTTTTAACCTCTGCGCCACAGTGAAAATGATTACCGTGAAACAAACTTTCACTTTATCCCTCATATCAACAATCAATCAGACGAAATCTCGATACTAGTGGATCTTACGGAAAGCAGTCCTACTGGGTACTTTTTAAGAGCAGTTTGTGCAAATTCACAATTCATCCTATTTGTTTACGCTATTGCATGCACACGCGCGAGCACTTCCTCTTATATGTAATTTTTAAACCTTCTCACGCTAGAATGACACCTGTACTATTGCGACAAACGATGGAGCAGCAATAATTAAAATGAATGAAATAAAAATTCATCGGAAATGAGGGATAACCAAAGGAAAAGATCTTAATTGATTAATGATAACTTTGTTGTTCATTTACGTCGCACTAGAGCTGTATAATGGGCTATTGGCAACGGTCTGGGCGACATCCCTGAGGATGATTCGAAAACATGATATCACGATTTTGATCCTCAGCAGAGGGGATGGTACCCCCGCTTCGGTAGCCCGACGACCTGTACTCGAAGTCGAGCACTTTAAGGTAGAACAGTTTAACGAGGACTAATACCGCACACCCTCGGTCGGTACGCAGACTGATCCAAGTGATCACCCACCCGCACACTGACCGCAGCCAGTGATGCTTGACTTCGGTGTTCTGCTGGTAACCGTGTCTTAACGATCATTCCACTGCGGGATCCTTCAGTTATGCTCTATTATGTATCCATTATTTAGAATGCGTACTCATTACCTCACCCAGCCATACTAAAACACCTAGTTTAGTTTTACGCGACTCTGTCTTTTAACAGTTTGGGCTGCCCTGGACACACAACCTTACCATTGTATCAAACGATGTGTAGTGCATTGGTAACGGGCTCGAATCCCATTGAAACCTGGATGTATCTTTGAGATGACGTTCTTTAATTTATGTTATCTGTGTTTCAACTAAAGCTTACAAGCCATATTCTATAATGTGCACACTTATCTGCATATTCATATGTAACAATAAATAATTTAATTTAACTGCTGTAGTTGGAATGAAACGTCATTTTAGTCCCAGTCAGATAACGTGAACAGTGATTGGGTTGGTACTTTTCTCTCTGAACTATCACATCATACCAATGAGAGAACTTTCATATGCGATAGAAATTACCTACACCTTGTTGCGTGAATGCGGTGAGGTTAGTTTGATGCTAAGATGGAATTAACGAACCTGGCCTCTCTCCCAGCGATGTCCTTAGAAAATACGTCACCGGAGTACTTACAGACATCTGTGCTCAAAAGACTAGTGAGTCTCCGTCAAATTTCAAGAACAGATTGTACAAGCTACGGAAGTTGATCCAAAGAATATAAGAGATCATGAGAGGCTTCCTTAAATCAAATATCTTCAGTGATCAGGGGGAAACGAACCATCTACCAATTTTGTTGCTTTCGAATTTCACCCACCCCGGTTTCATATGTATTTTATTGAATTGTAAAAGCTACGATTTTTAAACGACATCGGTGCACAAAATTAGGATCCAAAATCATAGATTCCATTCTATTGCCCACTCAGTCAGTAAAATAATTAAATATTTTAAGTAGTTCTTACATTAGAAAAACTTTTAACTGGAATACATTTAAAAGCTTCAAGGCTTTGCCGTCCTAAAGCAGAAAGTGCGGAACACTTTATGATTGAATTAGAACTATATATATCAAAAAGTTAGGCTTTTAATATATATTTTTTTAAATTTTACATTAATTAGAATACTCTATAGCTTGAAGGAAGGAAGGAAGTTCGAATCCCACATCAAATATGGATGTATCCTTGTGATGCTTTTCTCTACATTGTACTTCAACTTGACAAGCTTAGATAAGCTGTTCTTTATATTGAGAAGACATGCCACTAATGCATTGACTTTCAAAATGCCAAATGTTTGTATCTTATTTTTTAAATCAACCATATTAATATGTAAGTTAGTGTACAGTTCATTCCTCTTTAGCTATGCTTTGCTCTGTACACTTTCATTTAAATATTTACGTACCAAACGTAACAAAATGCATTATAAAAAAGTCCCGCTGTTGACTGATCGTTAAGACACGTTTCCTAGTAGATCACCGAAGTCAGTGTTCGGGTGGTTGACCACTTGCATCAGTCTGCATAGGGACCGAGGGTGTGCGGTATTGGTCCTCGTTAAACTGTTCTACCGTAAAGTGCTCGCCTTCGCGTGCTAGTCGTCGGGCTACCGAATCGGGGGTACCATCCCCTCTGCAGAGGATCAAAATTTTGATGCCATGTCTTCGTATCATCCTCAGAGATGTTTCCCAGACCGTCGGCAATAGCCCATTGTGCAGCTCTAGTGCGATGTAAATGAATTACTACAACTATATAAAAAAAGCTATATATATACTTTATGTTACGTACTTTCTTTATGTTACTTAAATGTGTAACTATAAATAAATAAAATTAATTCAGAAATTAGGTATTAACTAATTAGGATTTCTGTTTTTGTAATTTTTGTTTGCAAAATGAAACGAAATGTTCCTCAAAAAAAGTATCATAATTTAAGAAATGAGAGTTGTTTCATTATTTTTAGCGAAACTCGTAAAACATTTGTACTTATCAAAACTTCTGCTGCAGAACAATGAATACAACAATACTGCTTGCTTCAATTCCGGGAAACTAACGTTCTAGAACTCTCGGCCATTTCGGTGTTGCTTTACTGAAATTACATACATTTGAAGACTTGTGTGCTCAATTTAGGCTTATAAACCTGTCTGGTAACTATAGCCACCCCCCCTACCTCCTCTGTGCGCCTGCGCATTGTCCGAACCTCAGTCAGATAGACGGGGGATACGGATCTGAGCAGACATAAGTAAACGCTCTAGTTATGTCATGATGATTACGATTTAGTTGTATTGTACGTACTTTTATCTTGATTTCTTCTTAATAAATATTTTTATCTTATAATCGCCATCATTTATTTCTATTAAAATCAAAAGAACCCTACAGTTTGGTGTCAGATGTGAGATTGTTATCATGGCGTTTTTAGGAAAAGGCTTAAAAATAGACTTGCAATTCATGGCTACAGAAATGGGAGTTGAAAATGTAAGTAATTTAAAAGTGTTTGAATTGAAAGAGGCTATCTTGAAGAATGAAAATTTTGATGAAGAATTTTGTAAAGAACTGTTAAACACTATTATAGACGAACGTAAAGGAAAAGAAGCACTCGAAATAAACGAACGCAAAAGGAAAGAAGAATTTGAAATAGAAGAACGAAGGAGAAAAGAAGAACTCGAAATAGCGGAACGGAAGAGGCAAGATGAAGTTGAAGAAAAGAAAAGGAAAGATGAAATGGAATTCGAGCTTCGGAAAAAAGAAATCGAGATGAAAGCAGGAAATGAAAATGAAGTGAAAGAATCGGGACAAATCAAAATCGAGTTACATAAATTAATTCCGAAATTTGATTCAAAAAATGATGATATCAGTTTATTCTTAGTTTCATTCGAACGTCAAGCAAAAATCTTAAATTTACCGAAGGAATGCTGGGTGACGCATCTTATGAGTATTCTACCGTCAGATATCGTATGTCTTATTGCTCGTGAACCAGAAAAAGACGCGGCTGATTATGAATATGTGAAAAAACTATTACTTCAAAGATTTAAGATGAGCCCCGAAAAGTTTCGCCAAATGTTTGTCACGCATCAAAAGAACCCCGAAGGAACCTGGAAGGATTTCTTTTATGAAATTAAAAATTTTTGCGAGGAATGGCTTAATGGTTTAAATATTCAAACCTTTGATGAACTTAAAGACCTTCTCATAACGGACCAAATGAAAAAGAAGGTACCCACCGAGATACGTGAACATTTTATAGATGACTGGTCTAAAATAAAAACTCCAAAGGTGCTTGTGGAAAAACTTGATGAATATGAGGACATTCATCGGAAAACCAAGAAACCATTTAACAATAAAGAGAAGTCTTTTCACAGGACCTTTCCTTCGAATAAATGGAATCAACCACAACTTAAAGAAATGAATACAGGAAATAAATATAACACGCCGATCAAGGCCAAGCCTCAGTGGAATATGAAAAAGATAAACAAAATATCGTCTGCAGTTCCCCCTCTTCGCCTTTGCTTGTTTTGTAAAGACGAACACGAATATGAAAATTGTTATTTGACGCCAGTCGAAAAAAAACAAAAATTAAAAGAGCTTAACAGATGTTTCGTTTGCTATGAATTAAATTGTCATAGGAATTGTAATTTATGCTGTAATATTTGCAACTCTCCCTTTCATGGAACACTTTTACATGTTAATTTTAAACAAAAGGAAGAAAAGGATACTCCAAATGACATTTTAACCGCTCGTGTCAAATTTCTAAATGGTGAAGAAAACGATAAAGGAAATAATTATGTTGACGTACTGCCTATAATAAAATTAAAAATAGACTCTTACATCTTGAACGCGATAGCTGATACAGGATCACAAATATCTGTAGTCAAGAGCTGTTTGGTTCCAGAAAAATACAAGACACCGCATGGGAGTGTACTATTAACATGTGCTTTTGGACAAACTTTAAAAGCGCCGTTCATAAACTTGCCAGTAACTAAATATGACGATGATTTAAAATTTGAAGGACCAATTTACATTACTTGTGCCATGGTACCAAATTTGTCAAGCGATTTGTTATTATCCTTAAGTGCTCTAAATGAATTAAATTGTAATATTGAGGCTGTAAATTTAATAGGAGACGGAACCAAAAACAAGAAATTGGAATGTAACACGCTGAATGGCGAATTGCCGTGCGACAAAACGACAGACGATGATATCGATCTTAGCATGTTATACGATAATCAAGATGATAATTGGGAAATCCAGAATATGATTGAAGATACAGTTGAAGAAACTATAAAATGTTGTGCAAGCATGACTACGGAAGCTGAAGTAAACGATATGGCTAACCAGAACGAAATATCGGACTCTGAAAAATTTCGTGATGAACAGAGAAAGGACTGCAGTTTGAATTCTTGTTGGCAAGATGCTAAAAAGGGAATTAATAGATTCCGAGAAATTGATAATTTCTTGTATCATCGAGATAAAATTTTAGGTGAACATGTAGATCAACTAGTTGTTCCAATATCACGAAGAAAACAACTTTTGGAACTAGCACATTCAAGCTTATGGGGTGGACATCTACGTAAAAAGAAGACCGCGGAACGGTTAAAATACTCATTTTATTGGCCTCGCATGAAGAAGGACATCGATGAATATTGCAGCACATGTGTTGCCTGCCAATTACAAGCCAAAAAGCGACCGTTCGACGATGTACCAATTACGCCAGTTACACGCCCCGATGAACCATTTCAAGCTATCAATGTGGATTTAATAGGCCCCATGGAACCCAACAGCCGAGGTCACAAATATGTCTTATGTGCTGTGGATCAATGCACTAGATGGCCAGAAGCCCTTCCACTGAAAACATTAACAGCGAAATCAACATGTGATGCCTTACTCCAGATATTTTCACGTACGGGGATACCCAAACTTGTTGCTACCGATCAGGGGAGTAATTTCACCTCAGCTCTGACGAAGGAATTCTTAAGCAGACTTGGTTCAGCACCCAGATTTTCAACTCCTGGTCATCCAAGTTCAAATGGCCTGGTGGAACGCTTTAACGCTGTTTTGAAAGGAATGATTCACCATACTATGAGAGAACATTTAAAAGATTGGGACAAGCATATTCCATTCCTACTGTGGGCTTACCGGGAGGTTCCGAACGCTACGACCGGCGTCCGTCCTTTCCAAATGCTTTACGGACGACGTCCGACTGGACCATTGTCCATATTGAAGTCAACGTGGACCGATGAAACTCTGATCCCAATTGGTCAATTAAAATCTGTCACTGGTTATCTGAATGACTTGAAAATGAAGTTAGAAAATGCAGCGGAACTTGCTGGCTTGACTGCTGCTGGGAAACAAGCAGCGTATGCTTGTTATCGAAATCGAAGAACTCGACATAAAGAGTTTAACGAAAGAGACCTTGTTGTTGTTTTAATTCCAGATAGCGATAACAAAGTTTATGCCAGATGGAAAGGTCCTGCAACTATAATTAAAAGAAAATCTACGTACAGCTACTTAGTGCAACTTCCCGACGACAGCATCAAACATGTTCACGCTAATAAAATAAGAGAATTTAAGGCATCAACAAATAACGTAGAAGTTATTTATGACTCTGATGTAGACTTTGGTGACATAGAAAACGTCCCGATGATTACTCTAGTAAATCCTAATCCAGTCATTGATGTAGACCTAAAGCATCTAGATCCAGATAAGCGAACGGACATACTGAAAATTCTTCGAAAACATTCCAACCTTAGGTCTGGTGTTCCACGAATCGCAAATGTTGGAGAACACAACATTAAATTAAAACTAGGAAGTGTTCCTAAGAAACAAAAACCTTGTAGGATTCCAGAAGCTTTGAAGGAAGAAGTTGATCGTCAAATAGAAGAGCTACTACAACTTGGACTGATAGTACCATCCGAAAGTGAGTATGCGCATCCGGTAGTATGTGTCTCGAAGAAGGACGGATCGGTTCGTTTGTGTGTTGATTACCGATATTTGAATGCACAGACTGAAATAGATTCTTTTCCAATGAAAAATTCTACTGATTTGATTTATCAAGTGTCTAAAGCCAAGTACATCACTTTAATAGACCTACTGAAAGGTTATTGGCAATTGAAGCTTAACCCTGCTTGCCAAGACCTGACATCATTTGTAACTCACCGAGGACAGTATGCTTTTGTTGTTCTACCTTTTGGACTACGGAACGCAGCTGCAACTTTCCAAAGAACTATGAATAAGGTACTCTCAAAACACAGGGACTATGCCGAATCTTACATAGACGACATAACGATTTACTCTGATGACTGGGATACTCATCTCAAGCACCTGAATGCAGTTATGACTACTTTAGAAGAAGCAACTTTTACCGTTAATTTCAAAAAATGCGATTTTGCGAGAAGAAAGATTAAATTTCTTGGACATGTGGTAGGCTCTGGCACACATGAGCCTGACCCCGAGAAAGTACTGGCTATACAGAATTTAGAATCACCCAAAACAAAAAAAGATGTTAGAAGTATCCTAGGCCTGTTATCGTACTATAGGGCATACGTGCCAAAATTTTCGGATATCGCTCGCCCTTTGACCACTCTAACTAAACGCAGAGCTCCAAACGATGTAGTGTGGTTGAGTGAACACGAAATTGCTGTTGCGGAGCTAAAGAAATCAATATGCGAAGCCCCTAAGTGCTATTCACCGAATTTCAACCTACCCTTTATCATATATGCTGATGCTTCTTCGTATGCTGTAGGAGCTTGCTTAGCTCAAAAAGATGATCAAAACATCGAATATCCGATTGCCTTCGTTAGCAAGAAATTAACGGATGCCCAAGAAAAATACGCTGTTATTGAGAAAGAAGCTTACGCAGTGATATTTGCTTTGAAAAAGTTTGAAACTTATATTTTCGGATCAGAAATTGTTATCGTTAGTGATCATAACCCACTGAAGTTCCTTACGAATTGTGCTTCTCAAAGTCCCCGACTTCAGAGATGGTCTCTGGCTTTGCAGCGTTTCCATGCTTCAATAACGTATCGTAAAGGAAAGGAACATGTGAATGCAGACTCATTGTCACGACTAAGTGCAAAACACTGGTCAAATGACTAAAATAATTCTATAACTCTATAAGAAGATTGTTTACACACGTATCCTTTCCTTGGTTTTTTTTTATGTTTATTTGATATCTATTAATATGATTTGAGTTAGAAAATTAATTTTCTTTACCTTGAGTTGTGGTTTAATGTTCAGTAAAACTCTTCTATTGTATGTTTGAAAATGCTTAAATCATTGATATAAGAGTGATGTTTTTGAAACGAAAGCTCATACGCAGCCCATTCTATTATTAATGCAATAGATTTTGTTTTGAACTATTACTAGTTTTTTTTGGCAGTTAAAATTTAATCGCTAAACGAAGAGTAAACAATCATTTTTTTACGCAGTTATTGATTGAATTCTCGCTATATTTTTATGTCATACAAGGTAATTTTGTGTTATTCTTTTATGTGTATTAATGTTTGTGTTGAAAATTTTATAATTATGTTTTAATAAGTTCTGTAATATAATTTGATTTGTCTTCAAGAAGACTCAATCAAATCCTAAGGAAGGGAGGTGTCGGGTAACTATAGCCACCCCCCCTACCTCCTCTGTGCGCCTGCGCATTGTCCGAACCTCAGTCAGATAGACGGGGGATACGGATCTGAGCAGACATAAGTAAACGCTCTAGTTATGTCATGATGATTACGATTTAGTTGTATTGTACGTACTTTTATCTTGATTTCTTCTTAATAAATATTTTTATCTTTTATTGGCCTTCATTTATTTCTATTAAAATCAAAAGAACCCTACAAAACCTTTATCAGATAGAACAATATAGTGAAGGACATCACGATGTTGTAGTTCATTTACGTTGCACTAGAGCTGCACAATGGGCTATTGGCGACTGCCTGGGAAACATCCCTGAGAATAATCCGAAGACATGCCGTAACATTTTTGATATTCTGCAGAGAGAATGGTACCCCCATTCGGTAGCCCGATAACCTGCACGCGAAGTCGAGCACTCTACCGTAGGACAGTTTAACGAGGACCAATATCGCACACCCTCGGTCCCTACGCAGACTGATCCAAGTGGTCACCCACCCGCACACTGACCGCAGCCAGTGATGCTTGAAGGACAGGGTTACGGTGAGATACGAACATGAAACCTCCACGATTCTCACAGTCTACAGAAGGTGATACCAATCGGCTAGGGAGGCCCCTTTCCAATTGAACTTTTGTATAAAATAATCGTTATCGGCATTTTTATGGAATATATATATGTCCGAAGTCGGGAGTTTTTCCTCACGGAGCTCGGGAGTTTCGCCAGTTCAGTGAGTCGTACCTATTTCATTCTCTTGCAATTATGTCAGTTTCTACTTAAGTTTATTGTTTCAAGAGTTTGTGTATGGTTTCCAGTTAAGTTAAATAGTTTCTGCCTATTGTAGTCATCAATTTATGATTTATTATTATTCAAGATAACAACTCATTTATGCAACATGGCTACCTACCACCATCACGGACGTGGCGGAAAGCGTCAAACCGAAAGACCAGGACGTGACTCAAAGAACGATGAGAAATGCACCGATACTACCACCAACGATGCCGTAGCCGAACAGACAATCTGGGCAAAGTTTCCTGACTTGAATAGGAAAATGGAAGAATTTCGAAAGAAATTAAAGGAAGGCCAAAGGAAAATTCAAGAAAACCAAAGGATAGCGAACGAAATGATAGAGGCAGCATGCAACAAAAGTCCTCCCATGTCTGAGCCAAGTGAGCCTGAAATGCCGACAACATCAGCTGATGTCATTGATAGAGAAAATTATGAAGGCGGCCAACTTATGGAACAGACGGGAAAGGAGTCGACCATAGATTCCGAAAGCTAAACAAAAATTATCGCAGAACCCCCTTTGAAAAAGATGAAAAAGAAGAAAAAGAAAGCCAAAAAAGCTGAAGAAAATTTAATCATGACCACAAATAGTAACCATTCTTCACCGCTAGATACCGTCACCTTCTTACAACCATCTGAATATAAACCTGATACTGACTTAGCTCCACCCAAGGAGGTTTCCAGTTCAACTGTAGAACCACCCACAACTCCAGCAAAAGTTCAACCAACTAAGCATATAAAAGTTCTTATTCGTGGTCTTCCAGTTGGATTCTATACTGATCATATCTCCCTGGAACTGGCGAAATCAGACATCACAACGATAAAGATAATTCAGTTTTAGAGAAAAGTGGGCGGGACCTACAGGCTCCTCCCACTTTTTCTCACAATTCTTACAGAATCTCATTTTAACCGACAAATTTTCTCAATCACCAATATACAAAGTATCCCGGTCAGTATTGAAAGATTCCGAGGCGGGCAAAACCCAATTCAGTGTTATAACTGCCAGGAATTTGGCCACAGTCAAAGTTCATGTAACTCACCATCAAGATGTGTAAAATGTGCCGCCAAACATCGTTCATACCAGTGCCAAAAAGATAATAATACACCACCAAAGTGCTGCAACTGCGGAGATTCCCATACCGCCAACTACACAGGGTGCAGTGCCCGTCCCGGCAGGAGGGGAACTCGTGCCTTGCCATCAACAACTCAACAACAACTGGACTTGCTCAAAGGCTGGTTACAATAATTAAGGAACTGCAAGAACTTCTAAAAAATCAAGAAGTGCTCCAGTAGTGCTTTTCAATCTAAATCCGTAGCTTCGGAAAGGGCTAATAAAGTGTGTTTAAAAATATTCTAGATTCATTCATTTTTAAATCAAAATTCTATTTTTTCTTTAAGAAAAGTTTAAAGAATTACCTTGATTTACACTTATTTTAAGCACCACAGTGACTTTGAGTTTTGCTTATTTTTTCAACATCCAGGCATATAAAAAATTTATTTGTTCTCATTTTAAAATTTTCAAAGATTTAATAGAACACGAACAGCTTTGCAAGTGGATAAATTGTTTTAAGGTTAGTAAGCAAGTTTTTTAATATTTTTGTTTAACTTTAAATCTTTTGGTGGCGAAAGAAAATAGTATTGGTAAAAAAGGGAAAGTTTGACAAGACTGAAAAAGATGAAATGAAATTTCGTTTTATTTAAATATCTGAACAAAACCCCTTAATGTTTAGTTGGATTTTCTACGTTTCTAAACATATTTAGTTAACCCCTTAAAGTTTAGTTTTTACGTCCCTTATCAAGTTCCAGGTAAAAGTATTTAATAGGGAGAAATCTTTATTAAAATTCTTATAAAGTGGCTTCTAAATTCTTCAAAAGAAATGCAAATCTTATTTTGCTCTGAGTGAATTACTAACATGTAACTCTATAACATATCTTAACAAAAACCTAACACTAACTTAATTCTGAAGCAAAATAAGATTTGATTTGCGTGAAATATTTAATATAGGATTGGAATCCGGATTTCGTAATATAAAGAAAATTAATTATAAAAATTGCTGAAATTTGTAAATTCTGAAATTTATGAATAAGATTAACTGTTTCTTTCCAAACTATATAGTTACAATATCTAGTTTAAAGTAAATATTTTTAGAAATAACTAAAATATTGATTCTTAAAAAAATGCTTGAAGGTCAAAATTAAATCCTTTAAAAATGGTGTTGGCTATTTTGAACTAGTTTTAATTTGTGAGAATGTTGAATTATTGTTATTTCAGATTTTTGCTTAAAAATACTGAATAATGTATTTTACTGGTGGATTAACTTCATACCTTGAAACAACATTTACTTGGCTTTCTTATTTGCCTCTTCAGATTGCTTTTTTGAGAAAAAGTGGAATTCTAGTCATTGTGGTCGTAGTAGATATGTTATTCTTAAATTGTTTCTTTAAAGTACAAATTTCTTTAGGTCATTTATTTCTTTTCAACAAAGACAAATATGATTTCCAAAATGAAACATTTCTACGTCGTTGGTCATACGAAATTTAGAAAAGTTTAGGAATAATGAAACTTTTACAACCATAATATAGAGTTAAATAATATCGATGAGTCTAGAATTTTTGAATAAACTCTATAGTACTAAAATATTAGTCTAAGAATTTTATGTTTAAAACTTAAAAGCATGATCTTAAGCACGCAATTTAACGCAAGTAAAATAAGCTAAAAAAAGGTAAAGTAGTTAAGACCCTGTCTTTGATCAGAAATTTACTTCCCCATCACCGAACTTAATTTTAAATGCCTGCTTTTCATAATTTAAATTTTTAAGTCCATAACTTCAGTTTAATTCTAAAATTACTTCTGACTTTTTCTCCTAAAAGCCAGTAATGATATTTACTTCACAAAGATAGGTAAAAATATTAAATTTTTGTCTCCAGAATTGTATAGGTAGAATTTTCAGGATTTCTCAAAATCCGGAATAATCCTTCGTTAAAGAACGAACGCTAGTTTCACAGAACGATATTTATATAAGATTCTCCTTTACATATTTCTGAGAGCGAGGTTTAAATGAGCTTTTTAATTTCTTAATTCAAATTTGAAGTTCCTGCTAAAGCGACGGGTATCTTAAGAAAAGGTTGCTAAATATAAATGTTTGGATTAGAAGTGTTTTAATTTTCAGAAACTAGTCTGGGAAGTGTGCTGACTATTTTCCGCAGAACAGAAGCTTTACTGTCAAAGCATAAACTGTTATTTTAAATACGAGCTTTCAATTACTTTTACTAAAACAGGACCTTGAAAAAGCAAGAATTACGCAAGAATCTAAATCTCACATTTAAAATCTAATCTAAAATTTTAATTTCAATGGGCTTTTTGGTGCATTAATGTAATTTAGTTTGCATTAAATAAGAAAGGAATTTTTTGAAAAGAAACGAAATTATGCAGTTCAGTTCATCAGATCAGTCATTGGTTTTGC
>CASBRV010000026.1:0-56709 GCA_949128135.1 Parasteatoda lunata
GTTTCTTCCTTTGAACATTTTTAAAAAAATTTTTCTTCCTTTAGAAATGAACCTTGCAAATTTTACCGTATTTTAAGAAATCTTTCGAAGGCTGTTGTTGTAGTTGTTGTAGTTCATTTACGTCGAGGAACCTTGAACCTTCAGAAATGAACCTTGTAATTTTTACCGTATTTTAAGAAATCTTTCGAAGGCTGTTGTTGTAGTTCATTTACGTCGAGGAACCTTGAGCCAGAAATGAACCTTGTAATTTTTACCGTATTTAAGAAATCTTTCGAAGGCTGTTGTTGTAGTTCATTTACGTCGAGGAACCTTGAGCCAGAAATGAACCTTGTAATTTTTACCGTATTTTAAGAAATCTTTCAAATGCTGTTGTTGTAGTTCATTTACGTCGAGGAAACTTGAACCTTTAGAAATGAACCTTGTAAATTTTACCGTATTTAAAGAAATCTTTCAAAGGCTGTTGTTGTAATTGTTGTAGTTCATTTACGTCGAGGAACTTTGAACCTTAAGAAATGAACCTTGTAAATTTTACCGTATTTAAAAAAATCTTTCAAAGTCTGTTGTTGTACTTCATTAACGTCGAGAAACTTGAACCAGAAATGAACCTTGTAATTTTTACCTTATTTTAAGAAATCTTTCGAAGGCTGTTGATGTAGTTGTTGTAGTGTTCAATTACGTCGAGGAACCTTGAACCTTAAGAAATGAACCTTGTAAATTTTACCGTATTTAAAAAAATCTTTCAAAGTCTGTTGTTGTACTTCATTAACGTCGAGAAACCTTGAACCAGAAATGAACCTTGTAATTTTTACCTTATTTTAAGAAATCTTTCGAAGGCTGTTGATGTAGTTGTTGTAGTGTTCAATTACGTCGAGGAACCTTGAACCTTAAGAAATGAACCTTGTAAATTTACCGTATTTTAAAAACTCTTTCAAAGGTCATTTACGTCGCTCTAAAGATGCATAATGGGCTGTTGGCGAGGGTCTGGGGAAACATCCCTGAGGATGATCCGAAGACATGCCATCTCAATTTTGATCCTCTGCAGATTGGATGGCACCCCCGCTTCGGTAGCCCGATGACCTGCAAGATCTGAACATCTCTAATAAGCAAATACACAAAATAAATCAAAATCTTGCTCATTTTATTCAGGAACTCGAATGAGTAAGCGCTGATTAATTTGGAATTTTAAAGTATTTCGTGAATACTTATTAACTTGATTTCTACTTTAAAAAAGTTCTTTTTCGACGTCATGATGTGAAGAAAATACTCCTTCATGTATATATTGCTACATTAGGTAAGTGTCTACTGTTTTCCAATCTGTGCAAAGCATCAGAAAAAGTAACAGTTTTTCCTGAAGAATTATTAACTTTTGTGTCGCTATTCATTGTTTCCTATAAATCTTCTTCATGAAATTCATTAAATCGCGAAAGTCGGTAAATAAGGGTTCATTAAACCGAGTGTCCTATTAATGCATGAAAAGAGACAACGTAATTATTGGCGCATTCATAAAATTGCTATTTAAAATATGTTCTAAAGAATTCTCTCAGAACCATACGATAAATTTTTTAATGCCAAGCGGGAATAAAATAACACTAAACACTGCAATTATTTAGAAATAAACGACGCATATAATACAAAATAAAGTAAAATAATTTAACAAAATATTTTTACCGTTAATAAAATACTTTTTAATCATCCACGCAAGTTCATATACATTTTTTTAAACTTGTAGTGGATGACACTTGATATTAATACAGTTTTTTTCAAATATTAATTAAATAGGGATGAGCGAAAAACGGAATGGAATTTTCTGGTGGGCTAAGCGTTAGTCATTCTTTAAATTTTACTATAAGCGATTCAGTTTTTCACATATTTTAAAGATAATATCAGTGATAATTTCTAACTTATAGCTCAATTTGCACAAAAAAAAGTTTTAAAAATATTAATTCATTAATTAAATTTAATTAGTTATTTTAAGTTTTATAAGGCAGAAAAAATGTAATTATTTAATAAAAAGTAGCTAAAATAAAAATTTTCTTTGCTGACCTAAGTAGGAATGGATTTTTAAAAAAAATTGTGTTACTTGTCTACTTTCAGCATATTATTAAAGAAGAAATGTATTTTCAAATATAAAGTAAATGCAAATAGATAAATTGACAATCTTTCTCATCAGAGTTGTGAAGAAATAAAATATGGCAAAAAAGTGATTACTCCAGAAAATTATTACTAGAATATTCGGTGCAGAAATTGCTCAATAATTAAAAAATTGCTCAAGGTAAGAGACAAGAAAAGGTTGCACGTTTTTTACGAAATGCGTTTAAAATAATTACACTTAAATACATTTTTCTTGCAATTAAGGAAAAGAATTGGAGTTCAAAGATAAATCCGAAGTCATTCTTTAGAAATCTTCAGAGGAAGACATTGGCCCACATTGAGCTGTCTGGCCAACTATGATGATGATAATGCATTTAAAATTATCTACAAGTTCGTTTGTATTTTAATTGTAATTTTTTTTAAAAAAATTTTAACACATAAAAAAATATTAAGGCATTTATTAAAATAATCTTTCATGATACTCAATAAGATATATTTCAATAGCTGATATATTTTTAATTTTTTAACTAGTTGATTTATGTTCATAATTTGTGTTCATAATTTATGTGAACAAACTGAGTACACAACTATACATGATTTAACGTTTGCGTACATGAAGAGGCATTAAGGCATTTATTAAAATAATCTTTCATGATACTCAATAAGATATATTTCAATAGCTGATATATTTTTAATTTTTTAACTAGTTGATTTATGTTCATAATTTATGTGAACAAACTGAGTACACAACTATACATGATGTAACGTTTGCGTACATGAACTCTTCCAGACTTATATGATAAACATATAATTGGGGGGAAACGAAAATAATTTTTTTTATTAATTTATTATATTTTAATTTATTTATTATATTTAAATTTATTTATTATATTTTAATTTATTTATTATATCTTAATTTATTTATTTATATATTTCAATACAAAAAATTTATTTATTCTTAAGATTGCGATAATCTTTTTTTAAAAATTTGAAAAGAAAAAAAAAAGAAAAACTCTTAATAATAAAAATCGAGAGTTTTTGGGATAACGTGTACAAAAACAATATTTTTCGTTTGCAATTTATTGTCGGTCCCGCAAACCTAAAAAAGCTTTAAACTTCATTGATGGGTACGAGAAGTCGCATGATCTTAACTCACTTTCAAAGTTATACAATAATTCTTTTAAGTATTTCTAGAGGAATATGAAAAAAATGCCATACTGTAGAAGTGTTTCCATTTTTTTGTCTACTCCTGTGCAAAAAAAAATAATAAAATATCTATCTCTTCTGACGGGAATATTTTTTAAATCTTGTATTTTGAGATACATTTATTATTACACCAAACGTGACTCTTTTCCCTTACCCTCTGTAAGGCTCTTCTAAAAACGATTTTCATACTCTTAAATTTGAAGACTTGGGCAATTTTTTTCTGATTTACTTAAACATTTATAAGCAAATCTAAATGCAAATAAGTTACTTTTTTATGTATATTTTTGTTTTTTATTCATTTATTTTCCATTATTTTGTCTACCCCTTGTAATATTGGTGAACTGCAAAGAAAATAAAGTATCTATCTCTTCCGATGGGAATATTTTTTAAATCTTACATTTTGAAATACATTTATTAATACACCAAATTTGACCCTTTTAATTATCCTCTAAGGCCCTTCGCAAAACGATTTTTATACTCTTAAACTTGACGTCTTCGGCAAATTTTTTCTGATTTACTTAAACATTTACAAGCAAATCTAAATGCAAATAAGTTACTTTTTTATGTATATATTTGTATTTTATTCATTTATTTTTATTTACTTTTTTATTACGTAATACAAAGGTTATATAAAATCTTTCAAACATCTACCTTACCCATTTAAGTTACTTTTTTAAACTGTTGATGCAATAAACATTTCTGTGTCAATGAATTTTAGCACTAACAAAGCAAAGTAGTGATTTCTTACACTTAAAAATATTTTAAAATTCTCAAGATATTTAAATAAGACTCTTTTATTAATTACTAAATACGATTTACTAGAAAAATTATGAACAAAAAAAAAGAATTTTAATTTATTCCACGTATGGGCAGTATGATAGAACTATTTTAAATCTTAATATCTTTTTTTCAATTCCTACTATTAGTTGACACTATATCTTGTTCAATCGTTAATAAAATACTCATCCACTCAAGAACAAATACATTTTATCCTACTAAGAAAATTGCTAGAAATTTTTTAAATTCTCAAGATATATAAATAAGACTCTTTTATTAATTACTAAATACGATTAACTTGAAAAATTATGAACAAAAAAAAAGAATTTTAATTTATTCCACGTATGGGCAGTATGATAGAACTATTTTAAATCTTAATATCTTTTTTTCAATTCTTACTATTAGTTGACACTATATCGTGTTCAATCGTTAATAAAATACTCATCCACTCAAGTACAAATACATTTTATCCTACTAAGAAAATTGCTAAAAATTTTTAAAATTCTCAAGATATTTAAATAAGACTCTTTTATTAATTACTAAATACGATTTACTAGAAAAATTATCAACAAAAAAAAGAATTTTAATTTATTCCACGTATGGGCAGTATGATAGAACTATTTTAAATCTTAATATCTTTTTTTCAATTCCTACTATTAGTTGACACTATATCTTGTTCAATCGTTAATAAAATACTCATCCACTCAAGTACAAATACATTTTATCCTACTAAGAAAATTGCTAGAAATTTTTAAAATTCTCAAGATATTTAAATAAGACTCTTTTATTAATTACTAAATACGATTTAGTAGAAAAATTATGAACAAAAAAAAGAATTTTAATTTATTCCACGTATGGGCAGTATGATAGAACTATTTTAAATCTTAATATCTTTTTTTCAATTCCTACTATTAGTTGACACTATATCTTGTTCAATCGTTAATAAAATACTCATCCACTCAAGAACAAATACATTTTATCCTACTAAGAAAATTGCTAGAAATTTTTTAAATTCTCAAGATATATAAATAAGACTCTTTTATTAATTACTAAATACGATTAACTTGAAAAATTATGAACAAAAAAAAAGAATTTTAATTTATTCCACGTATGGGCAGTATGATAGATCTATTTTAAATCTTAATATCTTTTTTTCAATTCTTACTATTAGTTGACACTATATCGTGTTCAATCGTTAATAAAATACTCATCCACTCAAGTACAAATACATTTTATCCTACTAAGAAAATTGCTAAAAATTTTTAAAATTCTCAAGATATTTAAATAAGACTCTTTTATTAATTACTAAATACGATTTACTAGAAAAATTATCAACAAAAAAAAGAATTTTAATTTATTCCACGTATGGGCAGTATGATAGAACTATTTTAAATCTTAATATCTTTTTTTCAATTCCTACTATTAGTTGACACTATATCTTGTTCAATCGTTAATAAAATACTCATCCACTCAAGTACAAATACATTTTATCCTACTAAGAAAATTGCTAGAAATTT
This sequence comes from Parasteatoda lunata, assembly GCA_949128135.1. Lineage (NCBI taxonomy): Eukaryota > Metazoa > Arthropoda > Arachnida > Araneae > Theridiidae > Parasteatoda > Parasteatoda lunata. The sequence continues at coordinate 5,592 of CASBRV010000026.1, forward strand.
TTAAAATTCTCAAGATATTTAAATAAGACTCTTTTATTAATTACTAAATACGATTTAGTAGAAAAATTATGAACAAAAAAAAGAATTTTAATTTATTCCACGTATGGGCAGTATGATAGAACTATTTTAAATCTTAATATCTTTTTTTCAATTCCTACTATTAGTTGACACTATATCTTGTTCAATCGTTAATAAAATACTCATCCACTCAAGTACAAATACATTTTATCCTACTAAGAAAATTGCTAGAAATTTTTAAAATTCTCAAGATATTTAAATAAGACTCTTTTATTAATTACTAAATACGATTTAGTAGAAAAATTATGAACAAAAAAAAGAATTTTAATTTATTCCACGTATGGGCAGTATGATAGAACTATTTTAAATCTTAATATCTTTTTTTCAATTCCTACTATTAGTTGACACTATATCTTGTTCAATCGTTAATAAAATACTCATCCACTCAAGAACAAATACATTTTATCCTACTAAGAAAATTGCTAGAAATTTTTTAAATTCTCAAGATATATAAATAAGACTCTTTTATTAATTACTAAATACGATTAACTTGAAAAATTATGAACAAAAAAAAAGAATTTTAATTTATTCCACGTATGGGCAGTATGATAGAACTATTTTAAATCTTAATATCTTTTTTTCAATTCTTACTATTAGTTGACACTATATCGTGTTCAATCGTTAATAAAATACTCATCCACTCAAGTACAAATACATTTTATCCTACTAAGAAAATTGCTAAAAATTTTTAAAATTCTCAAGATATTTAAATAAGACTCTTTTATTAATTACTAAATACGATTTACTAGAAAAATTATCAACAAAAAAAAGAATTTTAATTTATTCCACGTATGGGCAGTATGATAGAACTATTTTAAATCTTAATATCTTTTTTTCAATTCCTACTATTAGTTGACACTATATCTTGTTCAATCGTTAATAAAATACTCATCCACTCAAGTACAAATACATTTTATCCTACTAAGAAAATTGCTAGAAATTTTTAAAATTCTCAAGATATTTAAATAAGACTCTTTTATTAATTACTAAATACGATTTAGTAGAAAAATTATCAACAAAAAAAAGAATTTTAATTTATTCCACGTATGGGCAGTATGATAGAACTATTTTAAATCTTAATATCTTTTTTTCAATTCCTACTATTAGTTGACACTATATCTTGTTCAATCGTTAATAAAATACTCATCCACTCAAGAACAAATACATTTTATCCTACTAAGAAAATTGCTAAAAATTTTTAAAATTCTCAAGATATTTAAATAAGACTCTTTTATTAATTACTAAATACGATTTACTAGAAAAATTATCAACAAAAAAAAGAATTTTAATTTATTCCACGTATGGGCAGTATGATAGAACTATTTTAAATCTTAATATCTTTTTTTCAATTCCTACTATTAGTTGACACTATATCTTGTTCAATCGTTAATAAAATACTCATCCACTCAAGTACAAATACATTTTATCCTACTAAGAAAATTGCTAGAAATTTTTAAAATTCTCAAGATATTTAAATAAGACTCTTTTATTAATTACTAAATACGATTTAGTAGAAAAATTATGAACAAAAAAAAGAATTTTAATTTATTCCACGTATGGGCAGTATGATAGAACTATTTTAAATCTTAATATCTTTTTTTCAATTCCTACTATTAGTTGACACTATATCTTGTTCAATCGTTAATAAAATACTCATCCACTCAAGAACAAATACATTTTATCCTACTAAGAAAATTGCTAGAAATTTTTTAAATTCTCAAGATATATAAATAAGACTCTTTTATTAATTACTAAATACGATTAACTTGAAAAATTATGAACAAAAAAAAAGAATTTTAATTTATTCCACGTATGGGCAGTATGATAGAACTATTTTAAATCTTAATATCTTTTTTTCAATTCTTACTATTAGTTGACACTATATCGTGTTCAATCGTTAATAAAATACTCATCCACTCAAGTACAAATACATTTTATCCTACTAAGAAAATTGCTAAAAATTTTTAAAATTCTCAAGATATTTAAATAAGACTCTTTTATTAATTACTAAATACGATTTACTAGAAAAATTATCAACAAAAAAAAGAATTTTAATTTATTCCACGTATGGGCAGTATGATAGAACTATTTTAAATCTTAATATCTTTTTTTCAATTCCTACTATTAGTTGACACTATATCTTGTTCAATCGTTAATAAAATACTCATCCACTCAAGTACAAATACATTTTATCCTACTAAGAAAATTGCTAGAAATTTTTAAAATTCTCAAGATATTTAAATAAGACTCTTTTATTAATTACTAAATACGATTTAGTAGAAAAATTATGAACAAAAAAAAGAATTTTAATTTATTCCACGTATGGGCAGTATGATAGAACTATTTTAAATCTTAATATCTTTTTTTCAATTCCTACTATTAGTTGACACTATATCTTGTTCAATCGTTAATAAAATACTCATCCACTCAAGAACAAATACATTTTATCCTACTAAGAAAATTGCTAGAAATTTTTTAAATTCTCAAGATATATAAATAAGACTCTTTTATTAATTACTAAATACGATTAACTTGAAAAATTATGAACAAAAAAAAAGAATTTTAATTTATTCCACGTATGGGCAGTATGATAGAACTATTTTAAATCTTAATATCTTTTTTTCAATTCTTACTATTAGTTGACACTATATCGTGTTCAATCGTTAATAAAATACTCATCCACTCAAGTACAAATACATTTTATCCTACTAAGAAAATTGCTAAAAATTTTTAAAATTCTCAAGATATTTAAATAAGACTCTTTTATTAATTACTAAATACGATTTACTAGAAAAATTATCAACAAAAAAAAGAATTTTAATTTATTCCACGTATGGGCAGTATGATAGAACTATTTTAAATCTTAATATCTTTTTTTCAATTCCTACTATTAGTTGACACTATATCTTGTTCAATCGTTAATAAAATACTCATCCACTCAAGTACAAATACATTTTATCCTACTAAGAAAATTGCTAGAAATTTTTAAAATTCTCAAGATATTTAAATAAGACTCTTTTATTAATTACTAAATACGATTTAGTAGAAAAATTATGAACAAAAAAAAGAATTTTAATTTATTCCACGTATGGGCAGTATGATAGAACTATTTTAAATCTTAATATCTTTTTTTCAATTCCTACTATTAGTTGACACTATATCTTGTTCAATCGTTAATAAAATACTCATCCACTCAAGAACAAATACATTTTATCCTACTAAGAAAATTGCTAAAAATTTTTAAAATTCTCAAGATATTTAAATAAGACTCTTTTATTAATTACTAAATACGATTTACTAGAAAAATTATCAACAAAAAAAAGAATTTTAATTTATTCCACGTATGGGCAGTATGATAGAACTATTTTAAATCTTAATATCTTTTTTTCAATTCCTACTATTAGTTGACACTATATCTTGTTCAATCGTTAATAAAATACTCATCCACTCAAGTACAAATACATTTTATCCTACTAAGAAAATTGCTAGAAATTTTTAAAATTCTCAAGATATTTAAATAAGACTCTTTTATTAATTACTAAATACGATTTAGTAGAAAAATTATGAACAAAAAAAAGAATTTTAATTTATTCCACGTATGGGCAGTATGATAGAACTATTTTAAATCTTAATATCTTTTTTTCAATTCCTACTATTAGTTGACACTATATCTTGTTCAATCGTTAATAAAATACTCATCCACTCAAGAACAAATACATTTTATCCTACTAAGAAAATTGCTAGAAATTTTTTAAATTCTCAAGATATATAAATAAGACTCTTTTATTAATTACTAAATACGATTAACTTGAAAAATTATGAACAAAAAAAAAGAATTTTAATTTATTCCACGTATGGGCAGTATGATAGAACTATTTTAAATCTTAATATCTTTTTTTCAATTCTTACTATTAGTTGACACTATATCGTGTTCAATCGTTAATAAAATACTCATCCACTCAAGTACAAATACATTTTATCCTACTAAGAAAATTGCTAAAAATTTTTAAAATTCTCAAGATATTTAAATAAGACTCTTTTATTAATTACTAAATACGATTTACTAGAAAAATTATCAACAAAAAAAAGAATTTTAATTTATTCCACGTATGGGCAGTATGATAGAACTATTTTAAATCTTAATATCTTTTTTTCAATTCCTACTATTAGTTGACACTATATCTTGTTCAATCGTTAATAAAATACTCATCCACTCAAGTACAAATACATTTTATCCTACTAAGAAAATTGCTAGAAATTTTTTAAATTCTCAAGATATATAAATAAGACTCTTTTATTAATTACTAAATACGATTAACTTGAAAAATTATGAACAAAAAAAAAGAATTTTAATTTATTCCACGTATGGGCAGTATGATAGAACTATTTTAAATCTTAATATCTTTTTTTCAATTCTTACTATTAGTTGACACTATATCGTGTTCAATCGTTAATAAAATACTCATCCACTCAAGTACAAATACATTTTATCCTACTAAGAAAATTGCTAAAAATTTTTAAAATTCTCAAGATATTTAAATAAGACTCTTTTATTAATTACTAAATACGATTTACTAGAAAAATTATCAACAAAAAAAAGAATTTTAATTTATTCCACGTATGGGCAGTATGATAGAACTATTTTAAATCTTAATATCTTTTTTTCAATTCCTACTATTAGTTGACACTATATCTTGTTCAATCGTTAATAAAATACTCATCCACTCAAGTACAAATACATTTTATCCTACTAAGAAAATTGCTAGAAATTTTTAAAATTCTCAAGATATTTAAATAAGACTCTTTTATTAATTACTAAATACGATTTAGTAGAAAAATTATGAACAAAAAAAAGAATTTTAATTTATTCCACGTATGGGCAGTATGATAGAACTATTTTAAATCTTAATATCTTTTTTTCAATTCCTACTATTAGTTGACACTTTATCTTGTTCAATCGTTGATAAAATACTCATCCACTCAAGTACAAATACATTTTAATCGTTAATAAAATACTCATCCACTCAAGTACAAATACATTTTATCCTACTAAGAAAATTGCTAGAAATTTTTAAAATTCCCAAGATATTTAAATAAGACTCTTTTATTAATTACTAAATACGATACTAGAAAAATTATGAACAAAAAAAAGAATTTTAATTTATTCCACGTATGGGCAGTATGATAGAACTATTTTAAATCTTAATATCTTTTTTTCAATTCCTACTATTAGTTGACACTATATCTTGTTCAATCGTTAATAAAATACTCATCCACTCAAGTACAAATACATTTTATCCTACTAAGAAAATTGCTAGAAATTTTTAAAATTCTCAAGATATTTAAATAAGACTCTTTTATTAATTACTAAATACGATTTAGTAGAAAAATTATGAACAAAAAAAAGAATTTTAATTTATTCCACGTATGGGCAGTATGATAGAACTATTTTAAATCTTAATATCTTTTTTTCAATTCCTACTATTAGTTGACACTATATCTTGTTCAATCGTTAATAAAATACTCATCCACTCAAGAACAAATACATTTTATCCTACTAAGAAAATTGCTAGAAATTTTTTAAATTCTCAAGATATATAAATAAGACTCTTTTATTAATTACTAAATACGATTAACTTGAAAAATTATGAACAAAAAAAAAGAATTTTAATTTATTCCACGTATGGGCAGTATGATAGAACTATTTTAAATCTTAATATCTTTTTTTCAATTCTTACTATTAGTTGACACTATATCGTGTTCAATCGTTAATAAAATACTCATCCACTCAAGTACAAATACATTTTATCCTACTAAGAAAATTGCTAAAAATTTTTAAAATTCTCAAGATATTTAAATAAGACTCTTTTATTAATTACTAAATACGATTTACTAGAAAAATTATCAACAAAAAAAAGAATTTTAATTTATTCCACGTATGGGCAGTATGATAGAACTATTTTAAATCTTAATATCTTTTTTTCAATTCCTACTATTAGTTGACACTAAATCTTGTTCAATCGTTAATAAAATACTCATCCACTCAAGTACAAATACATTTTATCCTACTAAGAAAATTGCTAGAAATTTTTAAAATTCTCAAGATATTTAAATAAGACTCTTTTATTAATTACTAAATACGATTTAGTAGAAAAATTATGAACAAAAAAAAGAATTTTAATTTATTCCACGTATGGGCAGTATGATAGAACTATTTTAAATCTTAATATCTTTTTTTCAATTCCTACTATTAGTTGACACTATATCTTGTTCAATCGTTAATAAAATACTCATCCACTCAAGAACAAATACATTTTATCCTACTAAGAAAATTGCTAGAAATTTTTTAAATTCTCAAGATATATAAATAAGACTCTTTTATTAATTACTAAATACGATTAACTTGAAAAATTATGAACAAAAAAAAAGAATTTTAATTTATTCCACGTATGGGCAGTATGATAGAACTATTTTAAATCTTAATATCTTTTTTTCAATTCTTACTATTAGTTGACACTATATCGTGTTCAATCGTTAATAAAATACTCATCCACTCAAGTACAAATACATTTTATCCTACTAAGAAAATTGCTAAAAATTTTTAAAATTCTCAAGATATTTAAATAAGACTCTTTTATTAATTACTAAATACGATTTACTAGAAAAATTATCAACAAAAAAAAGAATTTTAATTTATTCCACGTATGGGCAGTATGATAGAACTATTTTAAATCTTAATATCTTTTTTTCAATTCCTACTATTAGTTGACACTATATCTTGTTCAATCGTTAATAAAATACTCATCCACTCAAGTACAAATACATTTTATCCTACTAAGAAAATTGCTAGAAATTTTTTAAATTCTCAAGATATATAAATAAGACTCTTTTATTAATTACTAAATACGATTAACTTGAAAAATTATGAACAAAAAAAAAGAATTTTAATTTATTCCACGTATGGGCAGTATGATAGAACTATTTTAAATCTTAATATCTTTTTTTCAATTCTTACTATTAGTTGACACTATATCGTGTTCAATCGTTAATAAAATACTCATCCACTCAAGTACAAATACATTTTATCCTACTAAGAAAATTGCTAAAAATTTTTAAAATTCTCAAGATATTTAAATAAGACTCTTTTATTAATTACTAAATACGATTTACTAGAAAAATTATCAACAAAAAAAAGAATTTTAATTTATTCCACGTATGGGCAGTATGATAGAACTATTTTAAATCTTAATATCTTTTTTTCAATTCCTACTATTAGTTGACACTATATCTTGTTCAATCGTTAATAAAATACTCATCCACTCAAGTACAAATACATTTTATCCTACTAAGAAAATTGCTAGAAATTTTTAAAATTCTCAAGATATTTAAATAAGACTCTTTTATTAATTACTAAATACGATTTAGTAGAAAAATTATGAACAAAAAAAAGAATTTTAATTTATTCCACGTATGGGCAGTATGATAGAACTATTTTAAATCTTAATATCTTTTTTTCAATTCCTACTATTAGTTGACACTTTATCTTGTTCAATCGTTGATAAAATACTCATCCACTCAAGTACAAATACATTTTAATCGTTAATAAAATACTCATCCACTCAAGTACAAATACATTTTATCCTACTAAGAAAATTGCTAGAAATTTTTAAAATTCCCAAGATATTTAAATAAGACTCTTTTATTAATTACTAAATACGATACTAGAAAAATTATGAACAAAAAAAAGAATTTTAATTTATTCCACGTATGGGCAGTATGATAGAACTATTTTAAATCTTAATATCTTTTTTTCAATTCCTACTATTAGTTGACACTATATCTTGTTCAATCGTTAATAAAATACTCATCCACTCAAGTACAAATACATTTTATCCTACTAAGAAAATTGCTAGAAATTTTTAAAATTCTCAAGATATTTAAATAAGACTCTTTTATTAATTACTAAATACGATTTAGTAGAAAAATTATGAACAAAAAAAAGAATTTTAATTTATTCCACGTATGGGCAGTATGATAGAACTATTTTAAATCTTAATATCTTTTTTTCAATTCCTACTATTAGTTGACACTATATCTTGTTCAATCGTTAATAAAATACTCATCCACTCAAGTACAAATACATTTTATCCTACTAAGAAAATTGCTAGAAATTTTTAAAATTCTCAAGATATTTAAATAAGACTCTTTTATTAATTACTAAATACGATTTAGTAGAAAAATTATGAACAAAAAAAAGAATTTTAATTTATTCCACGTATGGGCAGTATGATAGAACTATTTTAAATCTTAATATCTTTTTTTCAATTCCTACTATTAGTTGACACTTTATCTTGTTCAATCGTTGATAAAATACTCATCCACTCAAGTACAAATACATTTTAATCGTTAATAAAATACTCATCCACTCAAGTACAAATACATTTTATCCTACTAAGAAAATTGCTAGAAATTTTTAAAATTCCCAAGATATTTAAATAAGACTCTTTTATTAATTACTAAATACGATACTAGAAAAATTATGAACAAAAAAAAGAATTTTAATTTATTCCACGTATGGGCAGTATGATAGAACTATTTTAAATCTTAATATCTTTTTTTCAATTCCTACTATTAGTTGACACTATATCTTGTTCAATCGTTAATAAAATACTCATCCACTCAAGTACAAATACATTTTATCCTACTAAGAAAATTGCTAGAAATTTTTAAAATTCTCAAGATATTTAAATAAGACTCTTTTATTAATTACTAAATACGATTTAGTAGAAAAATTATGAACAAAAAAAAGAATTTTAATTTATTCCACGTATGGGCAGTATGATAGAACTATTTTAAATCTTAATATCTTTTTTTCAATTCCTACTATTAGTTGACACTTTATCTTGTTCAATCGTTGATAAAATACTCATCCACTCAAGTACAAATACATTTTAATCGTTAATAAAATACTCATCCACTCAAGTACAAATACATTTTATCCTACTAAGAAAATTGCTAGAAATTTTTAAAATTCTCAAGATATTTAAATAAGACTCTTTTATTAATTACTAAATACGATTTACTAGAAAAATTATCAACAAAAAAAAGAATTTTAATATATTCCACGTATGGGCAGTATGATAGAACTATTTTAAATCTTAATATCTTTTTTTCAATTCCTACTATTAGTTGACACTATATCTTGTTCAATCGTTGATAAAATACTCATCCACTCAAGTACAAATACATTTTATGCTACTAAGAAGCTACAAATTTTTAAAATTCTCAAGATATTTAAATAAGACTCTTTTATTAATTACTAAATACGATTAACTTGAAAAATTATGAACAAAAAAAAAGAATTTTAATTTATTCCACGTATGGGCAGTATGATAGAACTATTTTAAATCTTAATATCTTTTTTTCAATTCTTACTATTAGTTGACACTATATCGTGTTCAATCGTTAATAAAATACTCATCCACTCAAGTACAAATACATTTTATCCTACTAAGAAAATTGCTAAAAATTTTTAAAATTCTCAAGATATTTAAATAAGACTCTTTTATTAATTACTAAATACGATTTACTAGAAAAATTATCAACAAAAAAAAGAATTTTAATTTATTCCACGTATGGGCAGTATGATAGAACTATTTTAAATCTTAATATCTTTTTTTCAATTCCTACTATTAGTTGACACTTTATCTTGTTCAATCGTTGATAAAATACTCATCCACTCAAGTACAAATACATTTTAATCGTTAATAAAATACTCATCCACTCAAGTACAAATACATTTTATCCTACTAAGAAAATTGCTAGAAATTTTTAAAATTCCCAAGATATTTAAATAAGACTCTTTTATTAATTACTAAATACGATTTACTAGAAAAATTATCAACAAAAAAAAGAATTTTAATTTATTCCACGTATGGGCAGTATGATAGAACTATTTTAAATCTTAATATCTTTTTTTCAATTCTTACTATTAGTTGACACTATATCGTGTTCAATCGTTAATAAAATACTCATCCACTCAAGTACAAATACATTTTATCCTACTAAGAAAATTGCTAAAAATTTTTAAAATTCTCAAGATATTTAAATAAGACTCTTTTATTAATTACTAAATACGATTTACTAGAAAAATTATGAACAAAAAAAAGAATTTTAATTTATTCCACGTATGGGCAGTATGATAGAACTATTTTAAATCTTAATATCTTTTTTTCAATTCCTACTATTAGTTGACACTATATCTTGTTCAATCGTTAATAAAATACTCATCCACTCAAGAACAAATACATTTTATCCTACTAAGAAAATTGCTAGAAATTTTTTAAATTCTCAAGATATATAAATAAGACTCTTTTATTAATTACTAAATACGATTAACTTGAAAAATTATGAACAAAAAAAAAGAATTTTAATTTATTCCACGTATGGGCAGTATGATAGAACTATTTTAAATCTTAATATCTTTTTTTCAATTCTTACTATTAGTTGACACTATATCGTGTTCAATCGTTAATAAAATACTCATCCACTCAAGTACAAATACATTTTATCCTACTAAGAAAATTGCTAAAAATTTTTAAAATTCTCAAGATATTTAAATAAGACTCTTTTATTAATTACTAAATACGATTCACTAGAAAAATTATCAACAAAAAAAAGAATTTTAATTTATTCCACGTATGGGCAGTATGATAGAACTATTTTAAATCTTAATATCTTTTTTTCAATTCCTACTATTAGTTGACACTATATCTTGTTCAATCGTTAATAAAATACTCATCCACTCAAGAACAAATACATTTTATCCTACTAAGAAAATTGCTAGAAATTTTTTAAATTCTCAAGATATATAAATAAGACTCTTTTATTAATTACTAAATACGATTAACTTGAAAAATTATGAACAAAAAAAAAGAATTTTAATTTATTCCACGTATGGGCAGTATGATAGAACTATTTTAAATCTTAATATCTTTTTTTCAATTCTTACTATTAGTTGACACTATATCGTGTTCAATCGTTAATAAAATACTCATCCACTCAAGTACAAATACATTTTATCCTACTAAGAAAATTGCTAAAAATTTTTAAAATTCTCAAGATATTTAAATAAGACTCTTTTATTAATTACTAAATACGATTTACTAGAAAAATTATCAACAAAAAAAAGAATTTTAATTTATTCCACGTATGGGCAGTATGATAGAACTATTTTAAATCTTAATATCTTTTTTTCAATTCCTACTATTAGTTGACACTATATCTTGTTCAATCGTTAATAAAATACTCATCCACTCAAGTACAAATACATTTTATCCTACTAAGAAAATTGCTAGAAATTTTTAAAATTCTCAAGATATTTAAATAAGACTCTTTTATTAATTACTAAATACGATTTAGTAGAAAAATTATGAACAAAAAAAAGAATTTTAATTTATTCCACGTATGGGCAGTATGATAGAACTATTTTAAATCTTAATATCTTTTTTTCAATTCCTACTATTAGTTGACACTATATCTTGTTCAATCGTTAATAAAATACTCATCCACTCAAGAACAAATACATTTTATCCTACTAAGAAAATTGCTAGAAATTTTTTAAATTCTCAAGATATATAAATAAGACTCTTTTATTAATTACTAAATACGATTAACTTGAAAAATTATGAACAAAAAAAAAGAATTTTAATTTATTCCACGTATGGGCAGTATGATAGAACTATTTTAAATCTTAATATCTTTTTTTCAATTCTTACTATTAGTTGACACTATATCGTGTTCAATCGTTAATAAAATACTCATCCACTCAAGTACAAATACATTTTATCCTACTAAGAAAATTGCTAAAAATTTTTAAAATTCTCAAGATATTTAAATAAGACTCTTTTATTAATTACTAAATACGATTTACTAGAAAAATTATCAACAAAAAAAAGAATTTTAATTTATTCCACGTATGGGCAGTATGATAGAACTATTTTAAATCTTAATATCTTTTTTTCAATTCCTACTATTAGTTGACACTATATCTTGTTCAATCGTTAATAAAATACTCATCCACTCAAGTACAAATACATTTTATCCTACTAAGAAAATTGCTAGAAATTTTTTAAATTCTCAAGATATATAAATAAGACTCTTTTATTAATTACTAAATACGATTAACTTGAAAAATTATGAACAAAAAAAAAGAATTTTAATTTATTCCACGTATGGGCAGTATGATAGAACTATTTTAAATCTTAATATCTTTTTTTCAATTCTTACTATTAGTTGACACTATATCGTGTTCAATCGTTAATAAAATACTCATCCACTCAAGTACAAATACATTTTATCCTACTAAGAAAATTGCTAAAAATTTTTAAAATTCTCAAGATATTTAAATAAGACTCTTTTATTAATTACTAAATACGATTTACTAGAAAAATTATCAACAAAAAAAAGAATTTTAATTTATTCCACGTATGGGCAGTATGATAGAACTATTTTAAATCTTAATATCTTTTTTTCAATTCCTACTATTAGTTGACACTATATCTTGTTCAATCGTTAATAAAATACTCATCCACTCAAGTACAAATACATTTTATCCTACTAAGAAAATTGCTAGAAATTTTTAAAATTCTCAAGATATTTAAATAAGACTCTTTTATTAATTACTAAATACGATTTAGTAGAAAAATTATGAACAAAAAAAAGAATTTTAATTTATTCCACGTATGGGCAGTATGATAGAACTATTTTAAATCTTAATATCTTTTTTTCAATTCCTACTATTAGTTGACACTTTATCTTGTTCAATCGTTGATAAAATACTCATCCACTCAAGTACAAATACATTTTAATCGTTAATAAAATACTCATCCACTCAAGTACAAATACATTTTATCCTACTAAGAAAATTGCTAGAAATTTTTAAAATTCCCAAGATATTTAAATAAGACTCTTTTATTAATTACTAAATACGATACTAGAAAAATTATGAACAAAAAAAAGAATTTTAATTTATTCCACGTATGGGCAGTATGATAGAACTATTTTAAATCTTAATATCTTTTTTTCAATTCCTACTATTAGTTGACACTATATCTTGTTCAATCGTTAATAAAATACTCATCCACTCAAGTACAAATACATTTTATCCTACTAAGAAAATTGCTAGAAATTTTTAAAATTCTCAAGATATTTAAATAAGACTCTTTTATTAATTACTAAATACGATTTAGTAGAAAAATTATGAACAAAAAAAAGAATTTTAATTTATTCCACGTATGGGCAGTATGATAGAACTATTTTAAATCTTAATATCTTTTTTTCAATTCCTACTATTAGTTGACACTATATCTTGTTCAATCGTTAATAAAATACTCATCCACTCAAGTACAAATACATTTTATCCTACTAAGAAAATTGCTAGAAATTTTTAAAATTCTCAAGATATTTAAATAAGACTCTTTTATTAATTACTAAATACGATTTAGTAGAAAAATTATGAACAAAAAAAAGAATTTTAATTTATTCCACGTATGGGCAGTATGATAGAACTATTTTAAATCTTAATATCTTTTTTTCAATTCCTACTATTAGTTGACACTTTATCTTGTTCAATCGTTGATAAAATACTCATCCACTCAAGTACAAATACATTTTAATCGTTAATAAAATACTCATCCACTCAAGTACAAATACATTTTATCCTACTAAGAAAATTGCTAGAAATTTTTAAAATTCCCAAGATATTTAAATAAGACTCTTTTATTAATTACTAAATACGATACTAGAAAAATTATGAACAAAAAAAAGAATTTTAATTTATTCCACGTATGGGCAGTATGATAGAACTATTTTAAATCTTAATATCTTTTTTTCAATTCCTACTATTAGTTGACACTATATCTTGTTCAATCGTTAATAAAATACTCATCCACTCAAGTACAAATACATTTTATCCTACTAAGAAAATTGCTAGAAATTTTTAAAATTCTCAAGATATAAATAAGACTCTTTTATTAATTACTAAATACGATTTAGTAGAAAAATTATGAACAAAAAAAAGAATTTTAATTTATTCCACGTATGGGCAGTATGATAGAACTATTTTAAATCTTAATATCTTTTTTTCAATTCCTACTATTAGTTGACACTTTATCTTGTTCAATCGTTGATAAAATACTCATCCACTCAAGTACAAATACATTTTAATCGTTAATAAAATACTCATCCACTCAAGTACAAATACATTTTATCCTACTAAGAAAATTGCTAGAAATTTTTAAAATTCTCAAGATATTTAAATAAGACTCTTTTATTAATTACTAAATACGATTTACTAGAAAAATTATCAACAAAAAAAAGAAATTTAATATATTCCACGTATGGGCAGTATGATAGAACTATTTTAAATCTTAATATCTTTTTTTCAATTCCTACTATTAGTTGACACTATATCTTGTTCAATCGTTGATAAAATACTCATCCACTCAAGTACAAATACATTTTATGCTACTAAGAAGCTACAAATTTTTAAAATTCTCCAGATATTTAAATAAGACTCTTTTATTAATTACTAAATACGATTAACTTGAAAAATTATGAACAAAAAAAAAGAATTTTAATTTATTCCACGTATGGGCAGTATGATAGAACTATTTTAAATCTTAATATCTTTTTTTCAATTCTTACTATTAGTTGACACTATATCGTGTTCAATCGTTAATAAAATACTCATCCACTCAAGTACAAATACATTTTATCCTACTAAGAAAATTGCTAAAAATTTTTAAAATTCTCAAGATATTTAAATAAGACTCTTTTATTAATTACTAAATACGATTTACTAGAAAAATTATCAACAAAAAAAAGAATTTTAATTTATTCCACGTATGGGCAGTATGATAGAACTATTTTAAATCTTAATATCTTTTTTTCAATTCCTACTATTAGTTGACACTTTATCTTGTTCAATCGTTGATAAAATACTCATCCACTCAAGTACAAATACATTTTAATCGTTAATAAAATACTCATCCACTCAAGTACAAATACATTTTATCCTACTAAGAAAATTGCTAGAAATTTTTAAAATTCCCAAGATATTTAAATAAGACTCTTTTATTAATTACTAAATACGATACTAGAAAAATTATGAACAAAAAAAAGAATTTTAATTTATTCCACGTATGGGCAGTATGATAGAACTATTTTAAATCTTAATATCTTTTTTTCAATTCCTACTATTAGTTGACACTATATCTTGTTCAATCGTTAATAAAATACTCATCCACTCAAGAACAAATACATTTTATCCTACTAAGAAAATTGCTAGAAATTTTTTAAATTCTCAAGATATATAAATAAGACTCTTTTATTAATTACTAAATACGATTAACTTGAAAAATTATGAACAAAAAAAAAGAATTTTAATTTATTCCACGTATGGGCAGTATGATAGAACTATTTTAAATCTTAATATCTTTTTTTCAATTCTTACTATTAGTTGACACTATATCGTGTTCAATCGTTAATAAAATACTCATCCACTCAAGTACAAATACATTTTATCCTACTAAGAAAATTGCTAAAAATTTTTAAAATTCTCAAGATATTTAAATAAGACTCTTTTATTAATTACTAAATACGATTCACTAGAAAAATTATCAACAAAAAAAAGAATTTTAATTTATTCCACGTATGGGCAGTATGATAGAACTATTTTAAATCTTAATATCTTTTTTTCAATTCCTACTATTAGTTGACACTTTATCTTGTTCAATCGTTGATAAAATACTCATCCACTCAAGTACAAATACATTTTAATCGTTAATAAAATACTCATCCACTCAAGTACAAATACATTTTATCCTACTAAGAAAATTGCTAGAAATTTTTAAAATTCCCAAGATATTTAAATAAGACTCTTTTATTAATTACTAAATACGATACTAGAAAAATTATGAACAAAAAAAAGAATTTTAATTTATTCCACGTATGGGCAGTATGATAGAACTATTTTAAATCTTAATATCTTTTTTTCAATTCCTACTATTAGTTGACACTATATCTTGTTCAATCGTTAATAAAATACTCATCCACTCAAGAACAAATACATTTTATCCTACTAAGAAAATTGCTAGAAATTTTTTAAATTCTCAAGATATATAAATAAGACTCTTTTATTAATTACTAAATACGATTAACTTGAAAAATTATGAACAAAAAAAAAGAATTTTAATTTATTCCACGTATGGGCAGTATGATAGAACTATTTTAAATCTTAATATCTTTTTTTCAATTCTTACTATTAGTTGACACTATATCGTGTTCAATCGTTAATAAAATACTCATCCACTCAAGTACAAATACATTTTATCCTACTAAGAAAATTGCTAAAAATTTTTAAAATTCTCAAGATATTTAAATAAGACTCTTTTATTAATTACTAAATACGATTTACTAGAAAAATTATCAACAAAAAAAAGAATTTTAATTTATTCCACGTATGGGCAGTATGATAGAACTATTTTAAATCTTAATATCTTTTTTTCATTTCCTACTATTAGTTGACACTTTATCTTGTTCAATCGTTGATAAAATACTCATCCACTCAAGTACAAATACATTTTAATCGTTAATAAAATACTCATCCACTCAAGTACAAATACATTTTATCCTACTAAGAAAATTGCTAGAAATTTTTAAAATTCCCAAGATATTTAAATAAGACTCTTTTATTAATTACTAAATACGATACTAGAAAAATTATGAACAAAAAAAAGAATTTTAATTTATTCCACGTATGGGCAGTATGATAGAACTATTTTAAATCTTAATATCTTTTTTTCAATTCCTACTATTAGTTGACACTATATCTTGTTCAATCGTTAATAAAATACTCATCCACTCAAGAACAAATACATTTTATCCTACTAAGAAAATTGCTAGAAATTTTTTAAATTCTCAAGATATATAAATAAGACTCTTTTATTAATTACTAAATACGATTAACTTGAAAAATTATGAACAAAAAAAAAGAATTTTAATTTATTCCACGTATGGGCAGTATGATAGAACTATTTTAAATCTTAATATCTTTTTTTCAATTCTTACTATTAGTTGACACTATATCGTGTTCAATCGTTAATAAAATACTCATCCACTCAAGTACAAATACATTTTATCCTACTAAGAAAATTGCTAAAAATTTTTAAAATTCTCAAGATATTTAAATAAGACTCTTTTATTAATTACTAAATACGATTTACTAGAAAAATTATCAACAAAAAAAAGAATTTTAATTTATTCCACGTATGGGCAGTATGATAGAACTATTTTAAATCTTAATATCTTTTTTTCAATTCCTACTATTAGTTGACACTTTATCTTGTTCAATCGTTGATAAAATACTCATCCACTCAAGTACAAATACATTTTAATCGTTAATAAAATACTCATCCACTCAAGTACAAATACATTTTATCCTACTAAGAAAATTGCTAGAAATTTTTAAAATTCCCAAGATATTTAAATAAGACTCTTTTATTAATTACTAAATACGATACTAGAAAAATTATGAACAAAAAAAAGAATTTTAATTTATTCCACGTATGGGCAGTATGATAGAACTATTTTAAATCTTAATATCTTTTTTTCAATTCCTACTATTAGTTGACACTATATCTTGTTCAATCGTTAATAAAATACTCATCCACTCAAGAACAAATACATTTTATCCTACTAAGAAAATTGCTAGAAATTTTTTAAATTCTCAAGATATATAAATAAGACTCTTTTATTAATTACTAAATACGATTAACTTGAAAAATTATGAACAAAAAAAAAGAATTTTAATTTATTCCACGTATGGGCAGTATGATAGAACTATTTTAAATCTTAATATCTTTTTTTCAATTCTTACTATTAGTTGACACTATATCGTGTTCAATCGTTAATAAAATACTCATCCACTCAAGTACAAATACATTTTATCCTACTAAGAAAATTGCTAAAAATTTTTAAAATTCTCAAGATATTTAAATAAGACTCTTTTATTAATTACTAAATACGATTTACTAGAAAAATTATCAACAAAAAAAAGAATTTTAATTTATTCCACGTATGGGCAGTATGATAGAACTATTTTAAATCTTAATATCTTTTTTTCAATTCCTACTATTAGTTGACACTATATCTTGTTCAATCGTTAATAAAATACTCATCCACTCAAGTACAAATACATTTTATCCTACTAAGAAAATTGCTAGAAATTTTTAAAATTCTCAAGATATTTAAATAAGACTCTTTTATTAATTACTAAATACGATTTAGTAGAAAAATTATGAACAAAAAAAAGAATTTTAATTTATTCCACGTATGGGCAGTATGATAGAACTATTTTAAATCTTAATATCTTTTTTTCAATTCCTACTATTAGTTGACACTTTATCTTGTTCAATCGTTGATAAAATACTCATCCACTCAAGTACAAATACATTTTAATCGTTAATAAAATACTCATCCACTCAAGTACAAATACATTTTATCCTACTAAGAAAATTGCTAGAAATTTTTAAAATTCCCAAGATATTTAAATAAGACTCTTTTATTAATTACTAAATACGATTAACTTGAAAAATTATGAACAAAAAAAAAGAATTTTAATTTATTCCACGTATGGGCAGTATGATAGAACTATTTTAAATCTTAATATCTTTTTTTCAATTCTTACTATTAGTTGACACTATATCGTGTTCAATCGTTAATAAAATACTCATCCACTCAAGTACAAATACATTTTATCCTACTAAGAAAATTGCTAAAAATTTTTAAAATTCTCAAGATATTTAAATAAGACTCTTTTATTAATTACTAAATACGATTTAGTAGAAAAATTATGAACAAAAAAAAGAATTTTAATTTATTCCACGTATGGGCAGTATGATAGAACTATTTTAAATCTTAATATCTTTTTTTCAATTCCTACTATTAGTTGACACTTTATCTTGTTCAATCGTTGATAAAATACTCATCCACTCAAGTACAAATACATTTTAATCGTTAATAAAATACTCATCCACTCAAGTACAAATACATTTTATCCTACTAAGAAAATTGCTAGAAATTTTTAAAATTCCCAAGATATTTAAATAAGACTCTTTCATTAATTACTAAATACGATACTAGAAAAATTATGAACAAAAAAAAGAATTTTAATTTATTCCACGTATGGGCAGTATGATAGAACTATTTTAAATCTTAATATCTTTTTTTCAATTCCTACTATTAGTTGACACTATATCTTGTTCAATCGTTAATAAAATACTCATCCACTCAAGAACAAATACATTTTATCCTACTAAGAAAATTGCTAGAAATTTTTTAAATTCTCAAGATATATAAATAAGACTCTTTTATTAATTACTAAATACGATTAACTTGAAAAATTATGAACAAAAAAAAAGAATTTTAATTTATTCCACGTATGGGCAGTATGATAGAACTATTTTAAATCTTAATATCTTTTTTTCAATTCTTACTATTAGTTGACACTATATCGTGTTCAATCGTTAATAAAATACTCATCCACTCAAGTACAAATACATTTTATCCTACTAAGAAAATTGCTAAAAATTTTTAAAATTCTCAAGATATTTAAATAAGACTCTTTTATTAATTACTAAATACGATTTAGTAGAAAAATTATGAACAAAAAAAAGAATTTTAATTTATTCCACGTATGGGCAGTATGATAGAACTATTTTAAATCTTAATATCTTTTTTTCAATTCCTACTATTAGTTGACACTTTATCTTGTTCAATCGTTGATAAAATACTCATCCACTCAAGTACAAATACATTTTAATCGTTAATAAAATACTCATCCACTCAAGTACAAATACATTTTATCCTACTAAGAAAATTGCTAGAAATTTTTAAAATTCCCAAGATATTTAAATAAGACTCTTTTATTAATTACTAAATACGATACTAGAAAAATTATGAACAAAAAAAAGAATTTTAATTTATTCCACGTATGGGCAGTATGATAGAACTATTTTAAATCTTAATATCTTTTTTTCAATTCCTACTATTAGTTGACACTATATCTTGTTCAATCGTTAATAAAATACTCATCCACTCAAGAACAAATACATTTTATCCTACTAAGAAAATTGCTAGAAATTTTTTAAATTCTCAAGATATATAAATAAGACTCTTTTATTAATTACTAAATACGATTAACTTGAAAAATTATGAACAAAAAAAAAGAATTTTAATTTATTCCACGTATGGGCAGTATGATAGAACTATTTTAAATCTTAATATCTTTTTTTCAATTCTTACTATTAGTTGACACTATATCGTGTTCACTCGTTAATAAAATACTCATCCACTCAAGTACAAATACATTTTATCCTACTAAGAAAATTGCTAAAAATTTTTAAAATTCTCAAGATATTTAAATAAGACTCTTTTATTAATTACTAAATACGATTTACTAGAAAAATTATCAACAAAAAAAAGAATTTTAATTTATTCCACGTATGGGCAGTATGATAGAACTATTTTAAATCTTAATATCTTTTTTTCAATTCCTACTATTAGTTGACACTATATCTTGTTCAATCGTTAATAAAATACTCATCCACTCAAGTACAAATACATTTTATCCTACTAAGAAAATTGCTAGAAATTTTTAAAATTCTCAAGATATTTAAATAAGACTCTTTTATTAATTACTAAATACGATTTAGTAGAAAAATTATGAACAAAAAAAAGAATTTTAATTTATTCCACGTATGGGCAGTATGATAGAACTATTTTAAATCTTAATATCTTTTTTTCAATTCCTACTATTAGTTGACACTTTATCTTGTTCAATCGTTGATAAAATACTCATCCACTCAAGTACAAATACATTTTAATCGTTAATAAAATACTCATCCACTCAAGTACAAATACATTTTATCCTACTAAGAAAATTGCTAGAAATTTTTAAAATTCCCAAGATATTTAAATAAGACTCTTTTATTAATTACTAAATACGATACTAGAAAAATTATGAACAAAAAAAAGAATTTTAATTTATTCCACGTATGGGCAGTATGATAGAACTATTTTAAATCTTAATATCTTTTTTTCAATTCCTACTATTAGTTGACACTATATCTTGTTCAATCGTTAATAAAATACTCATCCACTCAAGTACAAATACATTTTATCCTACTAAGAAAATTGCTAGAAATTTTTAAAATTCTCAAGATATTTAAATAAGACTCTTTTATTAATTACTAAATACGATTTAGTAGAAAAATTATGAACAAAAAAAAGAATTTTAATTTATTCCACGTATGGGCAGTATGATAGAACTATTTTAAATCTTAATATCTTTTTTTCAATTCCTACTATTAGTTGACACTTTATCTTGTTCAATCGTTGATAAAATACTCATCCACTCAAGTACAAATACATTTTAATCGTTAATAAAATACTCATCCACTCAAGTACAAATACATTTTATCCTACTAAGAAAATTGCTAGAAATTTTTAAAATTCCCAAGATATTTAAATAAGACTCTTTTATTAATTACTAAATACGATACTAGAAAAATTATGAACAAAAAAAAGAATTTTAATTTATTCCACGTATGGGCAGTATGATAGAACTATTTTAAATCTTAATATCTTTTTTTCAATTCCTACTATTAGTTGACACTATATCTTGTTCAATCGTTAATAAAATACTCATCCACTCAAGTACAAATACATTTTATCCTACTAAGAAAATTGCTAAAAATTTTTAAAATTCTCAAGATATTTAAATAAGACTCTTTTATTAATTACTAAATACGATTTACTAGAAAAATTATCAACAAAAAAAAGAATTTTAATTTATTCCACGTATGGGCAGTATGATAGAACTATTTTAAATCTTAATATCTTTTTTTCAATTCCTACTATTAGTTGACACTATATCTTGTTCAATCGTTAATAAAATACTCATCCACTCAAGTACAAATACATTTTATCCTACTAAGAAAATTGCTAGAAATTTTTAAAATTCTCAAGATATTTAAATAAGACTCTTTTATTAATTACTAAATACGATTTACTAGAAAAATTATGAACAAAAAAAAGAATTTTAATTTATTCCACGTATGGGCAGTATGATAGAACTATTTTAAATCTTAATATCTTTTTTTCAATTCCTACTATTAGTTGACACTTTATCTTGTTCAATCGTTGATAAAATACTCATCCACTCAAGTACAAATACATTTTAATCGTTAATAAAATACTCATCCACTCAAGTACAAATACATTTTATCCTACTAAGAAAATTGCTAGAAATTTTTAAAATTCTCAAGATATTTAAATAAGACTCTTTTATTAATTACTAAATACGATTTAGTAGAAAAATTATGAACAAAAAAAAGAATTTTAATTTATTCCACGTATGGGCAGTATGATAGAACTATTTTAAATCTTAATATCTTTTTTTCAATTCCTACTATTAGTTGACACTTTATCTTGTTCAATCGTTGATAAAATACTCATCCACTCAAGTACAAATACATTTTAATCGTTAATAAAATACTCATCCACTCAAGTACAAATACATTTTATCCTACTAAGAAAATTGCTAGAAATTTTTAAAATTCCCAAGATATTTAAATAAGACTCTTTTATTAATTACTAAATACGATACTAGAAAAATTATGAACAAAAAAAAGAATTTTAATTTATTCCACGTATGGGCAGTATGATAGAACTATTTTAAATCTTAATATCTTTTTTTCAATTCCTACTATTAGTTGACACTATATCTTGTTCAATCGTTAATAAAATACTCATCCACTCAAGTACAAATACATTTTATCCTACTAAGAAAATTGCTAGAAATTTTTAAAATTCTCAAGATATTTAAATAAGACTCTTTTATTAATTACTAAATACGATTTAGTAGAAAAATTATGAACAAAAAAAAGAATTTTAATTTATTCCACGTATGGGCAGTATGATAGAACTATTTTAAATCTTAATATCTTTTTTTCAATTCCTACTATTAGTTGACACTATATCTTGTTCAATCGTTAATAAAATACTCATCCACTCAAGTACAAATACATTTTATCCTACTAAGAAAATTGCTAGAAATTTTTAAAATTCTCAAGATATTTAAATAAGACTCTTTTATTAATTACTAAATACGATTTACTAGAAAAATTATGAACAAAAAAAAGAATTTTAATTTATTCCACGTATGGGCAGTATGATAGAACTATTTTAAATCTTAATATCTTTTTTTCAATTCCTACTATTAGTTGACACTTTATCTTGTTCAATCGTTGATAAAATACTCATCCACTCAAGTACAAATACATTTTAATCGTTAATAAAATACTCATCCACTCAAGTACAAATACATTTTATCCTACTAAGAAAATTGCTAGAAATTTTTAAAATTCTCAAGATATTTAAATAAGACTCTTTTATTAATTACTAAATACGATTTAGTAGAAAAATTATGAACAAAAAAAAGAATTTTAATTTATTCCACGTATGGGCAGTATGATAGAACTATTTTAAATCTTAATATCTTTTTTTCAATTCCTACTATTAGTTGACACTATATCTTGTTCAATCGTTAATAAAATACTCATCCACTCAAGTACAAATACATTTTATCCTACTAAGAAAATTGCTAGAAATTTTTAAAATTCTCAAGATATTTAAATAAGACTCTTTTATTAATTACTAAATACGATTTACTAGAAAAATTATGAACAAAAAAAAGAATTTTAATTTATTCCACGTATGGGCAGTATGATAGAACTATTTTAAATCTTAATATCTTTTTTTCAATTCCTACTATTAGTTGACACTTTATCTTGTTCAATCGTTGATAAAATACTCATCCACTCAAGTACAAATACATTTTAATCGTTAATAAAATACTCATCCACTCAAGTACAAATACATTTTATCCTACTAAGAAAATTGCTAGAAATTTTTAAAATTCTCAAGATATTTAAATAAGACTCTTTTATTAATTACTAAATACGATTTAGTAGAAAAATTATGAACAAAAAAAAGAATTTTAATTTATTCCACGTATGGGCAGTATGATAGAACTATTTTAAATCTTAATATCTTTTTTTCAATTCCTACTATTAGTTGACACTTTATCTTGTTCAATCGTTGATAAAATACTCATCCACTCAAGTACAAATACATTTTAATCGTTAATAAAATACTCATCCACTCAAGTACAAATACATTTTATCCTACTAAGAAAATTGCTAGAAATTTTTAAAATTCCCAAGATATTTAAATAAGACTCTTTTATTAATTACTAAATACGATACTAGAAAAATTATGAACAAAAAAAAGAATTTTAATTTATTCCACGTATGGGCAGTATGATAGAACTATTTTAAATCTTAATATCTTTTTTTCAATTCCTACTATTAGTTGACACTATATCTTGTTCAATCGTTAATAAAATACTCATCCACTCAAGTACAAATACATTTTATCCTACTAAGAAAATTGCTAGAAATTTTTAAAATTCTCAAGATATTTAAATAAGACTCTTTTATTAATTACTAAATACGATTTAGTAGAAAAATTATGAACAAAAAAAAGAATTTTAATTTATTCCACGTATGGGCAGTATGATAGAACTATTTTAAATCTTAATATCTTTTTTTCAATTCCTACTATTAGTTGACACTATATCTTGTTCAATCGTTAATAAAATACTCATCCACTCAAGTACAAATACATTTTATCCTACTAAGAAAATTGCTAGAAATTTTTAAAATTCTCAAGATATTTAAATAAGACTCTTTTATTAATTACTAAATACGATTTACTAGAAAAATTATGAACAAAAAAAAGAATTTTAATTTATTCCACGTATGGGCAGTATGATAGAACTATTTTAAATCTTAATATCTTTTTTTCAATTCCTACTATTAGTTGACACTTTATCTTGTTCAATCGTTGATAAAATACTCATCCACTCAAGTACAAATACATTTTAATCGTTAATAAAATACTCATCCACTCAAGTACAAATACATTTTATCCTACTAAGAAAATTGCTAGAAATTTTTAAAATTCTCAAGATATTTAAATAAGACTCTTTTATTAATTACTAAATACGATTTAGTAGAAAAATTATGAACAAAAAAAAGAATTTTAATTTATTCCACGTATGGGCAGTATGATAGAACTATTTTAAATCTTAATATCTTTTTTTCAATTCCTACTATTAGTTGACACTTTATCTTGTTCAATCGTTGATAAAATACTCATCCACTCAAGTACAAATACATTTTAATCGTTAATAAAATACTCATCCACTCAAGTACAAATACATTTTATCCTACTAAGAAAATTGCTAGAAATTTTTAAAATTCTCAAGATATTTAAATAAGACTCTTTTATTAATTACTAAATACGATTTAGTAGAAAAATTATGAACAAAAAAAAGAATTTTAATTTATTCCACGTATGGGCAGTATGATAGAACTATTTTAAATCTTAATATCTTTTTTTCAATTCCTACTAATAGTTGACACTTTATCTTGTTCAATCGTTGATAAAATACTCATCCACTCAAGTACAAATACATTTTAATCGTTAATAAAATACTCATCCACTCAAGTACAAATACATTTTATCCTACTAAGAAAATTGCTAGAAATTTTTAAAATTCCCAAGATATTTAAATAAGACTCTTTTATTAATTACTAAATACGATACTAGAAAAATTATGAACAAAAAAAAGAATTTTAATTTATTCCACGTATGGGCAGTATGATAGAACTATTTTAAATCTTAATATCTTTTTTTCAATTCCTACTATTAGTTGACACTATATCTTGTTCAATCGTTAATAAAATACTCATCCACTCAAGTACAAATACATTTTATCCTACTAAGAAAATTGCTAGAAATTTTTAAAATTCTCAAGATATTTAAATAAGACTCTTTTATTAATTACTAAATACGATTTAGTAGAAAAATTATGAACAAAAAAAAGAATTTTAATTTATTCCACGTATGGGCAGTATGATAGAACTATTTTAAATCTTAATATCTTTTTTTCAATTCCTACTATTAGTTGACACTTTATCTTGTTCAATCGTTGATAAAATACTCATCCACTCAAGTACAAATACATTTTAATCGTTAATAAAATACTCATCCACTCAAGTACAAATACATTTTATCCTACTAAGAAAATTGCTAGAAATTTTTAAAATTCCCAAGATATTTAAATAAGACTCTTTTATTAATTACTAAATACGATACTAGAAAAATTATGAACAAAAAAAAGAATTTTAATTTATTCCACGTATGGGCAGTATGATAGAACTATTTTAAATCTTAATATCTTTTTTTCAATTCCTACTATTAGTTGACACTATATCTTGTTCAATCGTTAATAAAATACTCATCCACTCAAGTACAAATACATTTTATCCTACTAAGAAAATTGCTAGAAATTTTTAAAATTCTCAAGATATTTAAATAAGACTCTTTTATTAATTACTAAATACGATTTACTAGAAAAATTATGAACAAAAAAAAGAATTTTAATTTATTCCACGTATGGGCAGTATGATAGAACTATTTTAAATCTTAATATCTTTTTTTCAATTCCTACTATTAGTTGACACTTTATCTTGTTCAATCGTTGATAAAATACTCATCCACTCAAGTACAAATACATTTTAATCGTTAATAAAATACTCATCCACTCAAGTACAAATACATTTTATCCTACTAAGAAAATTGCTAGAAATTTTTAAAATTCTCAAGATATTTAAATAAGACTCTTTTATTAATTACTAAATACGATTTAGTAGAAAAATTATGAACAAAAAAAAGAATTTTAATTTATTCCACGTATGGGCAGTATGATAGAACTATTTTAAATCTTAATATCTTTTTTTCAATTCCTACTATTAGTTGACACTATATCTTGTTCAATCGTTAATAAAATACTCATCCACTCAAGTACAAATACATTTTATCCTACTAAGAAAATTGCTAGAAATTTTTAAAATTCTCAAGATATTTAAATAAGACTCTTTTATTAATTACTAAATACGATTTAGTAGAAAAATTATGAACAAAAAAAAGAATTTTAATTTATTCCACGTATGGGCAGTATGATAGAACTATTTTAAATCTTAATATCTTTTTTTCAATTCCTACTATTAGTTGACACTATATCTTGTTCAATCGTTAATAAAATACTCATCCACTCAAGTACAAATACATTTTATCCTACTAAGAAAATTGCTAGAAATTTTTAAAATTCTCAAGATATTTAAATAAGACTCTTTTATTAATTACTAAATACGATTTACTAGAAAAATTATGAACAAAAAAAAGAATTTTAATTTATTCCACGTATGGGCAGTATGATAGAACTATTTTAAATCTTAATATCTTTTTTTCAATTCCTACTATTAGTTGACACTTTATCTTGTTCAATCGTTGATAAAATACTCATCCACTCAAGTACAAATACATTTTAATCGTTAATAAAATACTCATCCACTCAAGTACAAATACATTTTATCCTACTAAGAAAATTGCTAGAAATTTTTAAAATTCTCAAGATATTTAAATAAGACTCTTTTATTAATTACTAAATACGATTTAGTAGAAAAATTATGAACAAAAAAAAGAATTTTAATTTATTCCACGTATGGGCAGTATGATAGAACTATTTTAAATCTTAATATCTTTTTTTCAATTCCTACTATTAGTTGACACTATATCTTGTTCAATCGTTAATAAAATACTCATCCACTCAAGTACAAATACATTTTATCCTACTAAGAAAATTGCTAGAAATTTTTAAAATTCTCAAGATATTTAAATAAGACTCTTTTATTAATTACTAAATACGATTTACTAGAAAAATTATGAACAAAAAAAAGAATTTTAATTTATTCCACGTATGGGCAGTATGATAGAACTATTTTAAATCTTAATATCTTTTTTTCAATTCCTACTATTAGTTGACACTTTATCTTGTTCAATCGTTGATAAAATACTCATCCACTCAAGTACAAATACATTTTAATCGTTAATAAAATACTCATCCACTCAAGTACAAATACATTTTATCCTACTAAGAAAATTGCTAGAAATTTTTAAAATTCTCAAGATATTTAAATAAGACTCTTTTATTAATTACTAAATACGATTTAGTAGAAAAATTATGAACAAAAAAAAGAATTTTAATTTATTCCACGTATGGGCAGTATGATAGAACTATTTTAAATCTTAATATCTTTTTTTCAATTCCTACTATTAGTTGACACTTTATCTTGTTCAATCGTTGATAAAATACTCATCCACTCAAGTACAAATACATTTTAATCGTTAATAAAATACTCATCCACTCAAGTACAAATACATTTTATCCTACTAAGAAAATTGCTAGAAATTTTTAAAATTCCCAAGATATTTAAATAAGACTCTTTTATTAATTACTAAATACGATACTAGAAAAATTATGAACAAAAAAAAGAATTTTAATTTATTCCACGTATGGGCAGTATGATAGAACTATTTTAAATCTTAATATCTTTTTTTCAATTCCTACTATTAGTTGACACTATATCTTGTTCAATCGTTAATAAAATACTCATCCACTCAAGTACAAATACATTTTATCCTACTAAGAAAATTGCTAGAAATTTTTAAAATTCTCAAGATATTTAAATAAGACTCTTTTATTAATTACTAAATACGATTTAGTAGAAAAATTATGAACAAAAAAAAGAATTTTAATTTATTCCACGTATGGGCAGTATGATAGAACTATTTTAAATCTTAATATCTTTTTTTCAATTCCTACTATTAGTTGACACTATATCTTGTTCAATCGTTAATAAAATACTCATCCACTCAAGTACAAATACATTTTATCCTACTAAGAAAATTGCTAGAAATTTTTAAAATTCTCAAGATATTTAAATAAGACTCTTTTATTAATTACTAAATACGATTTACTAGAAAAATTATGAACAAAAAAAAGAATTTTAATTTATTCCACGTATGGGCAGTATGATAGAACTATTTTAAATCTTAATATCTTTTTTTCAATTCCTACTATTAGTTGACACTTTATCTTGTTCAATCGTTGATAAAATACTCATCCACTCAAGTACAAATACATTTTAATCGTTAATAAAATACTCATCCACTCAAGTACAAATACATTTTATCCTACTAAGAAAATTGCTAGAAATTTTTAAAATTCTCAAGATATTTAAATAAGACTCTTTTATTAATTACTAAATACGATTTAGTAGAAAAATTATGAACAAAAAAAAGAATTTTAATTTATTCCACGTATGGGCAGTATGATAGAACTATTTTAAATCTTAATATCTTTTTTTCAATTCCTACTATTAGTTGACACTTTATCTTGTTCAATCGTTGATAAAATACTCATCCACTCAAGTACAAATACATTTTAATCGTTAATAAAATACTCATCCACTCAAGTACAAATACATTTTATCCTACTAAGAAAATTGCTAGAAATTTTTAAAATTCTCAAGATATTTAAATAAGACTCTTTTATTAATTACTAAATACGATTTAGTAGAAAAATTATGAACAAAAAAAAGAATTTTAATTTATTCCACGTATGGGCAGTATGATAGAACTATTTTAAATCTTAATATCTTTTTTTCAATTCCTACTAATAGTTGACACTTTATCTTGTTCAATCGTTGATAAAATACTCATCCACTCAAGTACAAATACATTTTAATCGTTAATAAAATACTCATCCACTCAAGTACAAATACATTTTATCCTACTAAGAAAATTGCTAGAAATTTTTAAAATTCCCAAGATATTTAAATAAGACTCTTTTATTAATTACTAAATACGATACTAGAAAAATTATGAACAAAAAAAAGAATTTTAATTTATTCCACGTATGGGCAGTATGATAGAACTATTTTAAATCTTAATATCTTTTTTTCAATTCCTACTATTAGTTGACACTATATCTTGTTCAATCGTTAATAAAATACTCATCCACTCAAGTACAAATACATTTTATCCTACTAAGAAAATTGCTAGAAATTTTTAAAATTCTCAAGATATTTAAATAAGACTCTTTTATTAATTACTAAATACGATTTAGTAGAAAAATTATGAACAAAAAAAAGAATTTTAATTTATTCCACGTATGGGCAGTATGATAGAACTATTTTAAATCTTAATATCTTTTTTTCAATTCCTACTATTAGTTGACACTTTATCTTGTTCAATCGTTGATAAAATACTCATCCACTCAAGTACAAATACATTTTAATCGTTAATAAAATACTCATCCACTCAAGTACAAATACATTTTATCCTACTAAGAAAATTGCTAGAAATTTTTAAAATTCCCAAGATATTTAAATAAGACTCTTTTATTAATTACTAAATACGATACTAGAAAAATTATGAACAAAAAAAAGAATTTTAATTTATTCCACGTATGGGCAGTATGATAGAACTATTTTAAATCTTAATATCTTTTTTTCAATTCCTACTATTAGTTGACACTATATCTTGTTCAATCGTTAATAAAATACTCATCCACTCAAGTACAAATACATTTTATCCTACTAAGAAAATTGCTAGAAATTTTTAAAATTCTCAAGATATTTAAATAAGACTCTTTTATTAATTACTAAATACGATTTACTAGAAAAATTATGAACAAAAAAAAGAATTTTAATTTATTCCACGTATGGGCAGTATGATAGAACTATTTTAAATCTTAATATCTTTTTTTCAATTCCTACTATTAGTTGACACTTTATCTTGTTCAATCGTTGATAAAATACTCATCCACTCAAGTACAAATACATTTTAATCGTTAATAAAATACTCATCCACTCAAGTACAAATACATTTTATCCTACTAAGAAAATTGCTAGAAATTTTTAAAATTCTCAAGATATTTAAATAAGACTCTTTTATTAATTACTAAATACGATTTAGTAGAAAAATTATGAACAAAAAAAAGAATTTTAATTTATTCCACGTATGGGCAGTATGATAGAACTATTTTAAATCTTAATATCTTTTTTTCAATTCCTACTATTAGTTGACACTATATCTTGTTCAATCGTTAATAAAATACTCATCCACTCAAGTACAAATACATTTTATCCTACTAAGAAAATTGCTAGAAATTTTTAAAATTCTCAAGATATTTAAATAAGACTCTTTTATTAATTACTAAATACGATTTACTAGAAAAATTATGAACAAAAAAAAGAATTTTAATTTATTCCACGTATGGGCAGTATGATAGAACTATTTTAAATCTTAATATCTTTTTTTCAATTCCTACTATTAGTTGACACTTTATCTTGTTCAATCGTTGATAAAATACTCATCCACTCAAGTACAAATACATTTTAATCGTTAATAAAATACTCATCCACTCAAGTACAAATACATTTTATCCTACTAAGAAAATTGCTAGAAATTTTTAAAATTCTCAAGATATTTAAATAAGACTCTTTTATTAATTACTAAATACGATTTAGTAGAAAAATTATGAACAAAAAAAAGAATTTTAATTTATTCCACGTATGGGCAGTATGATAGAACTATTTTAAATCTTAATATCTTTTTTTCAATTCCTACTAATAGTTGACACTTTATCTTGTTCAATCGTTGATAAAATACTCATCCACTCAAGTACAAATACATTTTAATCGTTAATAAAATACTCATCCACTCAAGTACAAATACATTTTATCCTACTAAGAAAATTGCTAGAAATTTTTAAAATTCCCAAGATATTTAAATAAGACTCTTTTATTAATTACTAAATACGATACTAGAAAAATTATGAACAAAAAAAAGAATTTTAATTTATTCCACGTATGGGCAGTATGATAGAACTATTTTAAATCTTAATATCTTTTTTTCAATTCCTACTATTAGTTGACACTATATCTTGTTCAATCGTTAATAAAATACTCATCCACTCAAGTACAAATACATTTTATCCTACTAAGAAAATTGCTAGAAATTTTTAAAATTCTCAAGATATTTAAATAAGACTCTTTTATTAATTACTAAATACGATTTAGTAGAAAAATTATGAACAAAAAAAAGAATTTTAATTTATTCCACGTATGGGCAGTATGATAGAACTATTTTAAATCTTAATATCTTTTTTTCAATTCCTACTATTAGTTGACACTTTATCTTGTTCAATCGTTGATAAAATACTCATCCACTCAAGTACAAATACATTTTAATCGTTAATAAAATACTCATCCACTCAAGTACAAATACATTTTATCCTACTAAGAAAATTGCTAGAAATTTTTAAAATTCCCAAGATATTTAAATAAGACTCTTTTATTAATTACTAAATACGATACTAGAAAAATTATGAACAAAAAAAAGAATTTTAATTTATTCCACGTATGGGCAGTATGATAGAACTATTTTAAATCTTAATATCTTTTTTTCAATTCCTACTATTAGTTGACACTATATCTTGTTCAATCGTTAATAAAATACTCATCCACTCAAGTACAAATACATTTTATCCTACTAAGAAAATTGCTAGAAATTTTTAAAATTCTCAAGATATTTAAATAAGACTCTTTTATTAATTACTAAATACGATTTACTAGAAAAATTATGAACAAAAAAAAGAATTTTAATTTATTCCACGTATGGGCAGTATGATAGAACTATTTTAAATCTTAATATCTTTTTTTCAATTCCTACTATTAGTTGACACTTTATCTTGTTCAATCGTTGATAAAATACTCATCCACTCAAGTACAAATACATTTTAATCGTTAATAAAATACTCATCCACTCAAGTACAAATACATTTTATCCTACTAAGAAAATTGCTAGAAATTTTTAAAATTCTCAAGATATTTAAATAAGACTCTTTTATTAATTACTAAATACGATTTAGTAGAAAAATTATGAACAAAAAAAAGAATTTTAATTTATTCCACGTATGGGCAGTATGATAGAACTATTTTAAATCTTAATATCTTTTTTTCAATTCCTACTATTAGTTGACACTATATCTTGTTCAATCGTTAATAAAATACTCATCCACTCAAGTACAAATACATTTTATCCTACTAAGAAAATTGCTAGAAATTTTTAAAATTCTCAAGATATTTAAATAAGACTCTTTTATTAATTACTAAATACGATTTACTAGAAAAATTATGAACAAAAAAAAGAATTTTAATTTATTCCACGTATGGGCAGTATGATAGAACTATTTTAAATCTTAATATCTTTTTTTCAATTCCTACTATTAGTTGACACTTTATCTTGTTCAATCGTTGATAAAATACTCATCCACTCAAGTACAAATACATTTTAATCGTTAATAAAATACTCATCCACTCAAGTACAAATACATTTTATCCTACTAAGAAAATTGCTAGAAATTTTTAAAATTCTCAAGATATTTAAATAAGACTCTTTTATTAATTACTAAATACGATTTAGTAGAAAAATTATGAACAAAAAAAAGAATTTTAATTTATTCCACGTATGGGCAGTATGATAGAACTATTTTAAATCTTAATATCTTTTTTTCAATTCCTACTATTAGTTGACACTTTATCTTGTTCAATCGTTGATAAAATACTCATCCACTCAAGTACAAATACATTTTAATCGTTAATAAAATACTCATCCACTCAAGTACAAATACATTTTATCCTACTAAGAAAATTGCTAGAAATTTTTAAAATTCCCAAGATATTTAAATAAGACTCTTTTATTAATTACTAAATACGATACTAGAAAAATTATGAACAAAAAAAAGAATTTTAATTTATTCCACGTATGGGCAGTATGATAGAACTATTTTAAATCTTAATATCTTTTTTTCAATTCCTACTATTAGTTGACACTATATCTTGTTCAATCGTTAATAAAATACTCATCCACTCAAGTACAAATACATTTTATCCTACTAAGAAAATTGCTAGAAATTTTTAAAATTCTCAAGATATTTAAATAAGACTCTTTTATTAATTACTAAATACGATTTAGTAGAAAAATTATGAACAAAAAAAAGAATTTTAATTTATTCCACGTATGGGCAGTATGATAGAACTATTTTAAATCTTAATATCTTTTTTTCAATTCCTACTATTAGTTGACACTATATCTTGTTCAATCGTTAATAAAATACTCATCCACTCAAGTACAAATACATTTTATCCTACTAAGAAAATTGCTAGAAATTTTTAAAATTCTCAAGATATTTAAATAAGACTCTTTTATTAATTACTAAATACGATTTACTAGAAAAATTATGAACAAAAAAAAGAATTTTAATTTATTCCACGTATGGGCAGTATGATAGAACTATTTTAAATCTTAATATCTTTTTTTCAATTCCTACTATTAGTTGACACTTTATCTTGTTCAATCGTTGATAAAATACTCATCCACTCAAGTACAAATACATTTTAATCGTTAATAAAATACTCATCCACTCAAGTACAAATACATTTTATCCTACTAAGAAAATTGCTAGAAATTTTTAAAATTCTCAAGATATTTAAATAAGACTCTTTTATTAATTACTAAATACGATTTAGTAGAAAAATTATGAACAAAAAAAAGAATTTTAATTTATTCCACGTATGGGCAGTATGATAGAACTATTTTAAATCTTAATATCTTTTTTTCAATTCCTACTATTAGTTGACACTTTATCTTGTTCAATCGTTGATAAAATACTCATCCACTCAAGTACAAATACATTTTAATCGTTAATAAAATACTCATCCACTCAAGTACAAATACATTTTATCCTACTAAGAAAATTGCTAGAAATTTTTAAAATTCTCAAGATATTTAAATAAGACTCTTTTATTAATTACTAAATACGATTTAGTAGAAAAATTATGAACAAAAAAAAGAATTTTAATTTATTCCACGTATGGGCAGTATGATAGAACTATTTTAAATCTTAATATCTTTTTTTCAATTCCTACTAATAGTTGACACTTTATCTTGTTCAATCGTTGATAAAATACTCATCCACTCAAGTACAAATACATTTTAATCGTTAATAAAATACTCATCCACTCAAGTACAAATACATTTTATCCTACTAAGAAAATTGCTAGAAATTTTTAAAATTCCCAAGATATTTAAATAAGACTCTTTTATTAATTACTAAATACGATACTAGAAAAATTATGAACAAAAAAAAGAATTTTAATTTATTCCACGTATGGGCAGTATGATAGAACTATTTTAAATCTTAATATCTTTTTTTCAATTCCTACTATTAGTTGACACTATATCTTGTTCAATCGTTAATAAAATACTCATCCACTCAAGTACAAATACATTTTATCCTACTAAGAAAATTGCTAGAAATTTTTAAAATTCTCAAGATATTTAAATAAGACTCTTTTATTAATTACTAAATACGATTTAGTAGAAAAATTATGAACAAAAAAAAGAATTTTAATTTATTCCACGTATGGGCAGTATGATAGAACTATTTTAAATCTTAATATCTTTTTTTCAATTCCTACTATTAGTTGACACTTTATCTTGTTCAATCGTTGATAAAATACTCATCCACTCAAGTACAAATACATTTTAATCGTTAATAAAATACTCATCCACTCAAGTACAAATACATTTTATCCTACTAAGAAAATTGCTAGAAATTTTTAAAATTCCCAAGATATTTAAATAAGACTCTTTTATTAATTACTAAATACGATACTAGAAAAATTATGAACAAAAAAAAGAATTTTAATTTATTCCACGTATGGGCAGTATGATAGAACTATTTTAAATCTTAATATCTTTTTTTCAATTCCTACTATTAGTTGACACTATATCTTGTTCAATCGTTAATAAAATACTCATCCACTCAAGTACAAATACATTTTATCCTACTAAGAAAATTGCTAGAAATTTTTAAAATTCTCAAGATATTTAAATAAGACTCTTTTATTAATTACTAAATACGATTTAGTAGAAAAATTATGAACAAAAAAAAGAATTTTAATTTATTCCACGTATGGGCAGTATGATAGAACTATTTTAAATCTTAATATCTTTTTTTCAATTCCTACTATTAGTTGACACTTTATCTTGTTCAATCGTTGATAAAATACTCATCCACTCAAGTACAAATACATTTTAATCGTTAATAAAATACTCATCCACTCAAGTACAAATACATTTTATCCTACTAAGAAAATTGCTAGAAATTTTTAAAATTCTCAAGATATTTAAATAAGACTCTTTTATTAATTACTAAATACGATTTACTAGAAAAATTATCAACAAAAAAAAGAATTTTAATATATTCCACGTATGGGCAGTATGATAGAACTATTTTAAATCTTAATATCTTTTTTTCAATTCCTACTATTAGTTGACACTATATCTTGTTCAATCGTTGATAAAATACTCATCCACTCAAGTACAAATACATTTTATGCTACTAAGAAGCTACAAATTTTTAAAATTCTCAAGATATTTAAATAAGACTCTTTTATTAATTACTAAATACGATTTACTAGAAAAATTATGAACAAAAAAAAGAATTTTAATTTATTCCACGTATGGGCAGTATGATAGAACTATTTTAAATCTTAATATCTTTTTTTCAATTCCTACTATTAGTTGACACTATATCTTGTTCAATCGTTAATAAAATACTCATCCACTCAAGTACAAATACATTTTATCCTACTAAGAAAATTGCTAGAAATTTTTAAAATTCTCAAGATATTTAAATAAGACTCTTTTATTAATTACTAAATACGATTTACTAGAAAAATTATCAACAAAAAAAAGAATTTTAATTTATTCCACGTATGGGCAGTATGATAGAACTATTTTAAATCTTAATATCTTTTTTTCAATTCCTACTATTAGTTGACACTATATCTTGTTCAATTGTTAATAAAATACTCATCCACTCAAGTACAAATACATTTTATCCTACTAAAAAAATTGCTAGAAATTTTTAAAATTCTCAAGATATTTAAATAAGACTCTTTTATTAATTACTAAATACGATTTACTTGAAAAATTATGAACAAAAAAAAGAATTTTAATTTATTCCACGTATGGGCAGTATGATAGAACTATTTTAAATCTTAATATCTTTTTTTCAATTCCTACTATTAGTTGACACTATATCTTGTTCAATCGTTAATAAAATACTCATCCACTCAAGTACAAATACATTTTATCCTACTAAGAAAATTGCTAAAAATTTTTAAAATTCTCAAGATATTTAAATAAGACTCTTTTATTAATTACTAAATACGATTTACTAGAAAAATTATCAACAAAAAAAAGAATTTTAATTTATTCCACGTATGGGCAGTATGATAGAACTATTTTAAATCTTAATATCTTTTTTTCAATTCCTACTATTAGTTGACACTATATCTTGTTCAATCGTTAATAAAATACTCATCCACTCAAGTACAAATACATTTTATCCTACTAAGAAAATTGCTAGAAATTTTTAAAATTCCCAAGATATTTAAATAAGACTCTTTTATTAATTACTAAATACGATACTAGAAAAATTATGAACAAAAAAAAGAATTTTAATTTATTCCACGTATGGGCAGTATGATAGAACTATTTTAAATCTTAATATCTTTTTTTCAATTCCTACTATTAGTTGACACTTTATCTTGTTCAATCGTTGATAAAATACTCATCCACTCAAGTACAAATACATTTTAATCGTTAATAAAATACTCATCCACTCAAGTACAAATACATTTTATCCTACTAAGAAAATTGCTAGAAATTTTTAAAATTCCCAAGATATTTAAATAAGACTCTTTTATTAATTACTAAATACGATACTAGAAAAATTATGAACAAAAAAAAGAATTTTAATTTATTCCACGTATGGGCAGTATGATAGAACTATTTTAAATCTTAATATCTTTTTTTCAATTCCTACTATTAGTTGACACTATATCTTGTTCAATCGTTAATAAAATACTCATCCACTCAAGTACAAATACATTTTATCCTACTAAGAAAATTGCTAGAAATTTTTAAAATTCTCAAGATATTTAAATAAGACTCTTTTATTAATTACTAAATACGATTTACTAGAAAAATTATGAACAAAAAAAAGAATTTTAATTTATTCCACGTATGGGCAGTATGATAGAACTATTTTAAATCTTAATATCTTTTTTTCAATTCCTACTATTAGTTGACACTTTATCTTGTTCAATCGTTGATAAAATACTCATCCACTCAAGTACAAATACATTTTAATCGTTAATAAAATACTCATCCACTCAAGTACAAATACATTTTATCCTACTAAGAAAATTGCTAGAAATTTTTAAAATTCTCAAGATATTTAAATAAGACTCTTTTATTAATTACTAAATACGATTTAGTAGAAAAATTATGAACAAAAAAAAGAATTTTAATTTATTCCACGTATGGGCAGTATGATAGAACTATTTTAAATCTTAATATCTTTTTTTCAATTCCTACTATTAGTTGACACTTTATCTTGTTCAATCGTTGATAAAATACTCATCCACTCAAGTACAAATACATTTTAATCGTTAATAAAATACTCATCCACTCAAGTACAAATACATTTTATCCTACTAAGAAAATTGCTAGAAATTTTTAAAATTCTCAAGATATTTAAATAAGACTCTTTTATTAATTACTAAATACGATTTAGTAGAAAAATTATGAACAAAAAAAAGAATTTTAATTTATTCCACGTATGGGCAGTATGATAGAACTATTTTAAATCTTAATATCTTTTTTTCAATTCCTACTAATAGTTGACACTTTATCTTGTTCAATCGTTGATAAAATACTCATCCACTCAAGTACAAATACATTTTAATCGTTAATAAAATACTCATCCACTCAAGTACAAATACATTTTATCCTACTAAGAAAATTGCTAGAAATTTTTAAAATTCCCAAGATATTTAAATAAGACTCTTTTATTAATTACTAAATACGATACTAGAAAAATTATGAACAAAAAAAAGAATTTTAATTTATTCCACGTATGGGCAGTATGATAGAACTATTTTAAATCTTAATATCTTTTTTTCAATTCCTACTATTAGTTGACACTATATCTTGTTCAATCGTTAATAAAATACTCATCCACTCAAGTACAAATACATTTTATCCTACGAAGAAAATTGCTAGAAATTTTTAAAATTCTCAAGATATTTAAATAAGACTCTTTTATTAATTACTAAATACGATTTAGTAGAAAAATTATGAACAAAAAAAAGAATTTTAATTTATTCCACGTATGGGCAGTATGATAGAACTATTTTAAATCTTAATATCTTTTTTTCAATTCCTACTATTAGTTGACACTTTATCTTGTTCAATCGTTGATAAAATACTCATCCACTCAAGTACAAATACATTTTAATCGTTAATAAAATACTCATCCACTCAAGTACAAATACATTTTATCCTACTAAGAAAATTGCTAGAAATTTTTAAAATTCCCAAGATATTTAAATAAGACTCTTTTATTAATTACTAAATACGATACTAGAAAAATTATGAACAAAAAAAAGAATTTTAATTTATTCCACGTATGGGCAGTATGATAGAACTATTTTAAATCTTAATATCTTTTTTTCAATTCCTACTATTAGTTGACACTATATCTTGTTCAATCGTTAATAAAATACTCATCCACTCAAGTACAAATACATTTTATCCTACTAAGAAAATTGCTAGAAATTTTTAAAATTCTCAAGATATTTAAATAAGACTCTTTTATTAATTACTAAATACGATTTAGTAGAAAAATTATGAACAAAAAAAAGAATTTTAATTTATTCCACGTATGGGCAGTATGATAGAACTATTTTAAATCTTAATATCTTTTTTTCAATTCCTACTATTAGTTGACACTTTATCTTGTTCAATCGTTGATAAAATACTCATCCACTCAAGTACAAATACATTTTAATCGTTAATAAAATACTCATCCACTCAAGTACAAATACATTTTATCCTACTAAGAAAATTGCTAGAAATTTTTAAAATTCTCAAGATATTTAAATAAGACTCTTTTATTAATTACTAAATACGATTTACTAGAAAAATTATCAACAAAAAAAAGAATTTTAATATATTCCACGTATGGGCAGTATGATAGAACTATTTTAAATCTTAATATCTTTTTTTCAATTCCTACTATTAGTTGACACTATATCTTGTTCAATCGTTGATAAAATACTCATCCACTCAAGTACAAATACATTTTATGCTACTAAGAAGCTACAAATTTTTAAAATTCTCAAGATATTTAAATAAGACTCTTTTATTAATTACTAAATACGATTTACTAGAAAAATTATGAACAAAAAAAAGAATTTTAATTTATTCCACGTATGGGCAGTATGATAGAACTATTTTAAATCTTAATATCTTTTTTTCAATTCCTACTATTAGTTGACACTATATCTTGTTCAATCGTTAATAAAATACTCATCCACTCAAGTACAAATACATTTTATCCTACTAAGAAAATTGCTAGAAATTTTTAAAATTCTCAAGATATTTAAATAAGACTCTTTTATTAATTACTAAATACGATTTACTAGAAAAATTATCAACAAAAAAAAGAATTTTAATTTATTCCACGTATGGGCAGTATGATAGAACTATTTTAAATCTTAATATCTTTTTTTCAATTCCTACTATTAGTTGACACTATATCTTGTTCAATTGTTAATAAAATACTCATCCACTCAAGTACAAATACATTTTATCCTACTAAAAAAATTGCTAGAAATTTTTAAAATTCTCAAGATATTTAAATAAGACTCTTTTATTAATTACTAAATACGATTTACTTGAAAAATTATGAACAAAAAAAAGAATTTTAATTTATTCCACGTATGGGCAGTATGATAGAACTATTTTAAATCTTAATATCTTTTTTTCAATTCCTACTATTAGTTGACACTATATCTTGTTCAATCGTTAATAAAATACTCATCCACTCAAGTACAAATACATTTTATCCTACTAAGAAAATTGCTAAAAATTTTTAAAATTCTCAAGATATTTAAATAAGACTCTTTTATTAATTACTAAATACGATTTACTAGAAAAATTATCAACAAAAAAAAGAATTTTAATTTATTCCACGTATGGGCAGTATGATAGAACTATTTTAAATCTTAATATCTTTTTTTCAATTCCTACTATTAGTTGACACTATATCTTGTTCAATCGTTAATAAAATACTCATCCACTCAAGTACAAATACATTTTATCCTACTAAGAAAATTGCTAGAAATTTTTAAAATTCCCAAGATATTTAAATAAGACTCTTTTATTAATTACTAAATACGATACTAGAAAAATTATGAACAAAAAAAAGAATTTTAATTTATTCCACGTATGGGCAGTATGATAGAACTATTTTAAATCTTAATATCTTTTTTTCAATTCCTACTATTAGTTGACACTTTATCTTGTTCAATCGTTGATAAAATACTCATCCACTCAAGTACAAATACATTTTAATCGTTAATAAAATACTCATCCACTCAAGTACAAATACATTTTATCCTACTAAGAAAATTGCTAGAAATTTTTAAAATTCCCAAGATATTTAAATAAGACTCTTTTATTAATTACTAAATACGATACTAGAAAAATTATGAACAAAAAAAAGAATTTTAATTTATTCCACGTATGGGCAGTATGATAGAACTATTTTAAATCTTAATATCTTTTTTTCAATTCCTACTATTAGTTGACACTATATCTTGTTCAATCGTTAATAAAATACTCATCCACTCAAGTACAAATACATTTTATCCTACTAAGAAAATTGCTAGAAATTTTTAAAATTCTCAAGATATTTAAATAAGACTCTTTTATTAATTACTAAATACGATTTACTAGAAAAATTATCAACAAAAAAAAGAATTTTAATATATTCCACGTATGGGCAGTATGATAGAACTATTTTAAATCTTAATATCTTTTTTTCAATTCCTACTATTAGTTGACACTATATCTTGTTCAATCGTTGATAAAATACTCATCCACTCAAGTACAAATACATTTTATGCTACTAAGAAGCTACAAATTTTTAAAATTCTCAAGATATTTAAATAAGACTCTTTTATTAATTACTAAATACGATTTACTAGAAAAATTATGAACAAAAAAAAGAATTTTAATTTATTTTACGTATGGGCAGTATGATAGAACTATTTTAAATCTTAATATCTTTTTTTCAATTCCTACTATTAGTTGACACTATATCTTGTTCAATCGTTAATAAAATACTCATCCACTCAAGTACAAATACATTTTATCCTACTAAGAAAATTGCTAAAAATTTTTAAAATTCTTAAGATATTTAAATAAGACTCTTTTATTAATTACTAAATACGATTTACTAGAAAAATTATCAACAAAAAAAAGAATTTTAATTTATTCCACGTATGGGCAGTATGATAGAACTATTTTAAATCTTAATATCTTTTTTTCAATTCCTACTATTAGTTGACACTATATCTTGTTCAATCGTTAATAAAATACTCATCCACTCAAGTACAAATACATTTTATCCTACTAAGAAAATTGCTAAAAATTTTTAAAATTCTCAAGATATTTAAATAAGACATTTTTTTATTAATTACTAAATACGATTTAGTAGAAAAATTATGAACAAAAAAAAGAATTTTAATTTATTCCACGTATGGGCAGTATGATAGAACTATTTTAAATCTTAATATCTTTTTTTCAATTCCTACTATTAGTTGACACTTTATCTTGTTCAATCGTTGATAAAATACTCATCCACTCAAGTACAAATACATTTTAATCGTTAATAAAATACTCATCCACTCAAGTACAAATACATTTTATCCTACTAAGAAAATTGCTAGAAATTTTTAAAATTCCCAAGATATTTAAATAAGACTCTTTTATTAATTACTAAATACGATACTAGAAAAATTATGAACAAAAAAAAGAATTTTAATTTATTCCACGTATGGGCAGTATGATAGAACTATTTTAAATCTTAATATCTTTTTTTCAATTCCTACTATTAGTTGACACTATATCTTGTTCAATCGTTGATAAAATACTCATCCACTCAAGTACAAATACATTTTATCCTACTAAGAAAATTGCTAGAAATTTTTAAAATTCTCAAGATATTTAAATAAGACTCTTTTATTAATTACTAAATACGATTTACTAGAAAAATTATCAACAAAAAAAAGAATTTTAATATATTCCACGTATGGGCAGTATGATAGAACTATTTTAAATCTTAATATCTTTTTTTCAATTCCTACTATTAGTTGACACTATATCTTGTTCAATCGTTGATAAAATACTCATCCACTCAAGTACAAATACATTTTATGCTACTAAGAAGCTACAAATTTTTAAAATTCTCAAGATATTTAAATAAGACTCTTTTATTAATTACTAAATACGATTTACTAGAAAAATTATGAACAAAAAAAAGAATTTTAATTTATTCCACGTATGGGCAGTATGATAGAACTATTTTAAATCTTAATATCTTTTTTTCAATTCCTACTATTAGTTGACACTATATCTTGTTCAATCGTTAATAAAATACTCATCCACTCAAGAACAAATACATTTTATCCTACTAAGAAAATTGCTAGAAATTTTTAAAATTCTCAAGATATTTAAATAAGACTCTTTTATTAATTACTAAATACGATTTACTAGAAAAATT
Source organism: Parasteatoda lunata (assembly GCA_949128135.1). NCBI lineage: Eukaryota > Metazoa > Arthropoda > Arachnida > Araneae > Theridiidae > Parasteatoda > Parasteatoda lunata. The sequence goes on from CASBRV010000026.1 coordinate 49,534, forward strand.
ATGAACAAAAAAAAGAATTTTAATTTATTCCACGTATGGGCAGTATGATAGAACTATTTTAAATCTTAATATCTTTTTTTCAATTCCTACTACTAGTTGACACTATATCTTGTTCAATCGTTAATAAAATACTCATCCACTCAAGAACAAATACATTTTATCCTACTAAGAAAATTGCTAGAAATTTTTAAAATTCTCAAGATATTTAAATAAGACTCTTTTATTAATTACTAAATACGATTTACTAGAAAAATTATGAACAAAAAAAAGAATTTTAATTTATTCCACGTATGGGCAGTATGATAGAACTATTTTAAATCTTAATATCTTTTTTTCAATTCCTACTATTAGTTGACACTATATCTTGTTCAATCGTTAATAAAATACTCATCCACTCAAGAACAAATACATTTTATCCTACTAAGAAAATTGCTAGAAATTTTTAAAATTCTCAAGATATTTAAATAAGACTCTTTTATTAATTACTAAATACGATTTACTAGAAAAATTATGAACAAAAAAAAGAATTTTAATTTATTCCACGTATGGGCAGTATGATAGAACTATTTTAAATCTTAATATCTTTTTTTCAATTCCTACTATTAGTTGACACTATATCTTGTTCAATTGTTAATAAAATACTCATCCACTCAAGTACAAATACATTTTATCCTACTAAGAAAATTGCTAGAAATTTTTAAAATTCTCAAGATATTTAAATAAGACTCTTTTATTAATTACTAAATACGATTTACTAGAAAAATTATGAACAAAAAAAAGAATTTTAATTTATTCCACGTATGGGCAGTATGATAGAACTATTTTAAATCTTAATATCTTTTTTTCAATTCCTACTATTAGTTGACACTATATCTTGTTCAATTGTTAATAAAATACTCATCCACTCAAGAACAAATACATTTTATCCTACTAAGAAAAATGCTAGAAATTTTTAAAATTCTCAAGATATTTAAATAAGACTCTTTTATTAATTACTAAATACGATTTACTAGAAAAATTATCAACAAAAAAAAGAATTTTAATTTATTCCACGTATGGGCAGTATGATAGAACTATTTTAAATCTTAATATCTTTTTTTCAATTCCTACTATTAGTTGACACTATATCTTGTTCAATCGTTAATAAAATACTCATCCACTCAAGTACAAATACATTTTATCCTACTAAGAAAATTGCTAGAAATTTTTAAAATTCTCAAGATATTTAAATAAGACTCTTTTATTAATTACTAAATACGATTTACTAGAAAAATTATGAACAAAAAAAAGAATTTTAATTTATTCCACGTATGGGCAGTATGATAGAACTATTTTAAATCTTAATATCTTTTTTTCAATTCCTACTATTAGTTGACACTATATCTTGTTCAATCGTTAATAAAATACTCATCCACTCAAGAACAAATACATTTTATCCTACTAAGAAAATTGCTAGAAATTTTTAAAATTCTCAAGATATTTAAATAAGACTCTTTTATTAATTACTAAATACGATTTACTAGAAAAATTATGAACAAAAAAAAGAATTTTAATTTATTCCACGTATGGGCAGTATGATAGAACTATTTTAAATCTTAATATCTTTTTTTCAATTCCTACTATTAGTTGACACTATATCTTGTTCAATCGTTAATAAAATACTCATCCACTCAAGAACAAATACATTTTATCCTACTAAGAAAATTGCTAGAAATTTTTAAAATTCTCAAGATATTTAAATAAGACTCTTTTATTAATTACTAAATACGATTTACTAGAAAAATTATGAACAAAAAAAAGAATTTTAATTTATTCCACGTATGGGCAGTATGATAGAACTATTTTAAATCTTAATATCTTTTTTTCAATTCCTACTATTAGTTGACACTATATCTTGTTCAATTGTTAATAAAATACTCATCCACTCAAGAACAAATACATTTTATCCTACTAAGAAAATTGCTAGAAATTTTTAAAATTCTCAAGATATTTAAATAAGACTCTTTTATTAATTACTAAATACGATTTACTAGAAAAATTATGAACAAAAAAAAGAATTTTAATTTATTCCACGTATGGGCAGTATGATAGAACTATTTTAAATCTTAATATCTTTTTTTCAATTCCTACTATTAGTTGACACTATATCTTGTTCAATCGTTAATAAAATACTCATCCACTCAAGAACAAATACATTTTATCCTACTAAGAAAATTGCTAGAAATTTTTAAAATTCTCAAGATATTTAAATAAGACTCTTTTATTAATTACTAAATACGATTTACTAGAAAAATTATGAACAAAAAAAAGAATTTTAATTTATTCCACGTATGGGCAGTATGATAGAACTATTTTAAATCTTAATATCTTTTTTTCAATTCCTACTATTAGTTGACACTATATCTTGTTCAATCGTTAATAAAATACTCATCCACTCAAGTACAAATACATTTTATCCTACTAAGAAAATTGCTAGAAATTTTAAAATTCTCAAGATATTTAAATAAGACTCTTTTATTAATTACTAAATACGATTTACTAGAAAAATTATCAACAAAAAAAAGAATTTGAATTTATTCCACGTATGGGCAGTATGATAGAACTATTTTAAATCTTAATATCTTTTTTTCAATTCCTACTATTAGTTGACACTATATCTTGTTCAATCGTTAATAAAATACTCATCCACTCAAGAACAAATACATTTTATCCTACTAAGAAAATTGCTAGAAATTTTTAAAATTCTCAAGATATTTAAATAAGACTCTTTTATTAATTACTAAATACGATTTACTAGAAAAATTATGAACAAAAAAAAGAATTTTAATTTATTCCACGTATGGGCAGTATGATAGAACTATTTTAAATCTTAATATCTTTTTTCAATTCCTACTATTAGTTGACACTATATCTTGTTCAATCGTTAATAAAATACTCATCCACTCAAGTACAAATACATTTTATCCTACTAAGAAAATTGCTAGAAATTTTTAAAATTCTCAGATATTTAAATAAGACTCTTTTATTAATTACTAATACGATTTACTAGAAAAATTATCAACAAAAAAAAGAATTTTAATTTATTCCACGTATGGGCAGTATGATAGAACTATTTTAAATCTTAATATCTTTTTTTCAATTCCTACTATTAGTTGACACTATATCTTGTTCAATCGTTAATAAAATACTCATCCACTCAAGAACAAATACATTTTATCCTACTAAGAAAATTGCTAGAAATTTTTAAAATTCTCAAGATATTTAAATAAGACTCTTTTATTAATTACTAAATACGATTTACTAGAAAAATTATGAACAAAAAAAAGAATTTTAATTTATTCCACGTATGGGCAGTATGATAGAACTATTTAAATCTTAATATCTTTTTTTCAATTCCTACTATTAGTTGACACTATATCTTGTTCAATCGTTAATAAAATACTCATCCACTCAAGAACAAATACATTTTATCCTACTAAGAAAATTGCTAGAAATTTTTAAAATTCTCAAGATATTTAAATAAGACTCTTTTATTAATTACTAAATACGATTTACTAGAAAAATTATGAACAAAAAAAGAATTTTAATTTATTCCACGTATGGGCAGTATGATAGAACTATTTTAAATCTTAATATCTTTTTTTCAATTCCTACTATTAGATGACACTATATCTTGTTCAATCGTTAATAAAATACTCATCCACTCAAGAACAAATACATTTTATCCTACTAAGAAAATTGCTAGAAATTTTTAAAATTCTCAAGATATTTAAATAAGACTCTTTTATTAATTACTAAATACGATTTACTAGAAAAATTATGAACAAAAAAAAGAATTTTAATTTATTCCACGTATGGGCAGTATGATAGAACTATTTTAAATCTTAATATCTTTTTTTCAATTCCTCTACTATTAGTTGACACTATATCTTGTTCAATCGTTAATAAAATACTCATCCACTCAAGTACAAATACATTTTATCCTACTAAGAAAATTGCTAGAAATTTTTAAAATTCTCAAGATATTTAAATAAGACTCTTTTATTAATTACTAAATACGATTTACTAGAAAAATTATCAACAAAAAAAAGAATTTTAATTTATTCCACGTATGGGCAGTATGATAGAACTATTTTAAATCTTAATATCTTTTTTTCAATTCCTACTATTAGTTGACACTATATCTTGTTCAATCGTTAATAAAATACTCATCCACTCAAGAACAAATACATTTTATCCTACTAAGAAAATTGCTAGAAATTTTTAAAATTCTCAAGATATTTAAATAAGACTCTTTTATTAATTACTAAATACGATTTACTAGAAAAATTATGAACAAAAAAAAGAATTTTAATTTATTCCACGTATGGGCAGTATGATAGAACTATTTTAAATCTTAATATCTTTTTTTTCAATTCCTACTATTAGTTGACACTATATCTTGTTCAATCGTTAATAAAATACTCATCCACTCAAGTACAAATACATTTTATCCTACTAAGAAAATTGCTAGAAATTTTTAAAATTCTCAAGATATTTAAATAAGACTCTTTTATTAATTACTAAATACGATTTACTAGAAAAATTATCAACAAAAAAAAGAATTTTAATTTATTCCACGTATGGGCAGTATGATAGAACTATTTTAAATCTTAATATCTTTTTTTCAATTCCTACTATTAGTTGACACTATATCTTGTTCAATCGTTAATAAAATACTCATCCACTCAAGAACAAATACATTTTATCCTACTAAGAAAATTGCTAGAAATTTTTAAAATTCTCAAGATATTTAAATAAGACTCTTGTAGTAATTACTAAATACGATTTACTAGAAAAATTATGAACAAAAAAAAGAATTTTAATTTATTCCACGTATGGGCAGTATGATAGAACTATTTTAAATCTTAATATCTTTTTTTCAATTCCTACTATTAGTTGACACTATATCTTGTTCAATCGTTAATAAAATACTCATCCACTCAAGAACAAATACATTTTATCCTACTAAGAAAATTGCTAGAAATTTTTAAAATTCTCAAGATATTTAAATAAGACTCTTTTATTAATTACTAAATACGATTTACTAGAAAAATTATGAACAAAAAAAAGAATTTTAATTTATTCCACGTATGGGCAGTATGATAGAACTATTTTAAATCTTAATATCTTTTTTTCAATTCCTACTATTAGTTGACACTATATCTTGTTCAATCGTTAATAAAATACTCATCCACTCAAGAACAAAATACAATTTATCCTACTAAGAAAATTGCTAGAAATTTTTAAAATTCTCAAGATATTTAAATAAGACTCTTTTATTAATTACTAAATACGATTTACTAGAAAAATTATGAACAAAAAAAAGAATTTTAATATATTCCACGTATGGGCAGTATGATAGAACTATTTTAAATCTTAATATCCTTTTTTCAATTCCTACTATTAGTTGACACTATATCTTGTTCAATTGTTAATAAAATACTCATCCACTCAAGAACAAATACATTTTATCCTACTAAGAAAATTGCTAGAAATTTTTAAAATTCTCAAGATATTTAAATAAGACTCTTTTATTAATTACTAAATACGATTTACTAGAAAAATTATGAACAAAAAAAAGAATTTTAATTTATTCCACGTATGGGCAGTATGATAGAACTATTTTAAATCTTAATATCTTTTTTTCAATTCCTACTATTAGTTGACACTATATCTTGTTCAATCGTTAATAAAATACTCATCCACTCAAGAACAAATACATTTTATCCTACTAAGAAAATTGCTAGAAATTTTTAAAATTCTCAAGATATTTAAATAAGACTCTTTTATTAATTACTAAATACGATTTACTAGAAAAATTATGAACAAAAAAAAGAATTTTAATTTATTCCACGTATGGGCAGTATGATAGAACTATTTTAAATCTTAATATCTTTTTTTCAATTCCTACTATTAGTTGACACTATATCTTGTTCAATCGTTAATAAAATACTCATCCACTCAAGAACAAATACATTTTATCCTACTAAGAAAATTGCTAGAAATTTTTAAAATTCTCAAGATATTTAAATAAGACTCTTTTATTAATTACTAAATACGATTTACTAGAAAAATTATGAACAAAAAAAGAATTTTAATTTATTCCACGTATGGGCAGTATGATAGAACTATTTTAAATCTTAATATCTTTTTTTCAATTCCTACTATTAGTTGACACTATATCTTGTTCAATCGTTAATAAAATACTCATCCACTCAAGAACAAATACATTTTATCCTACTAAGAAAATTGCTAGAAATTTTTAAAATTCTCAAGATATTTAAATAAGACTCTTTTATTAATTACTAAATACGATTTACTAGAAAAATTATGAACAAAAAAAGAATTTTAATTTATTCCACGTATGGGCAGTATGATAGAACTATTTTAAATCTTAATATCTTTTTTTCAATTCCTACTATTAGTTGACACTATATCTTGTTCAATTGTTAATAAAATACTCATCCACTCAAGTACAAATACATTTTATCCTACTAAGAAAATTGCTAGAAATTTTTAAAATTCTCAAGATATTTAAATAAGACTCTTTTATTAATTACTAAATACGATTTACTAGAAAAATTATGAACAAAAAAAAGAATTTTAATTTATTCCACGTATGGGCAGTATGATAGAACTATTTTAAATCTTAATATCTTTTTTTCAATTCCTACTATTAGTTGACACTATATCTTGTTCAATCGTTAATAAAATACTCATCCACTCAAGAACAAATACATTTTATCCTACTAAGAAAATTGCTAGAAATTTTTAAAATTCTCAAGATATTTAAATAAGACTCTTTTATTAATTACTAAATACGATTTACTAGAAAAATTATGAACAAAAAAAAGAATTTTAATTTATTCCACGTATGGGCAGTATGATAGAACTATTTTAAATCTTAATATCTTTTTTTCAATTCCTACTATTAGTTGACACTATATCTTGTTCAATCGTTAATAAAATACTCATCCACTCAAGAACAAATACATTTTATCCTACTAAGAAAATTGCATTTTTAAAATTCTCAAGATATTTAAATAAGACTCTTTTATTAATTACTAAATACGATTTACTAGAAAAATTATGAACAAAAAAAAGAATTTTAATTTATTCCACGTTATGGGCAGT
>CASBRV010000027.1:0-108000 GCA_949128135.1 Parasteatoda lunata
AAGCTTCTCGCAACACTTTTGGAGATATACAAAAACAGTAAAATTCCGGGTCACGCTGTGTACCCCCTATGGTGTCTATAATTATTTCCTTCGGTAGGGTACACTAGCACCCTGTAATATAATACCTGGTCCAATTACAACATTAAAGGTTAATATTAAGGTCTGATATGAAGCCTTTTGATAACAATGAGAAAAGACTTAGAATTTCTGCGTATAAAAGCTACTCAGAAGGCGACTTTCTGCGAAATAAGACTTTTCGCAACACTTTTGGAGATAAACAAAAACAGTAAAATTCGAGTTACGCTGTGTACCCCCTATGGGGTCTATAATTATTTCCTTTGGTAGAGTACACTAGTACCAGGTAATATAACACCTGGGCCAATTAAAATACTTAGGATCATTATTAAGGTCTGTTAGGAGGCTTTGTTAACATTGAGAAAAGACTTAAAATTTCTGCGTATAAAAGCTCTTCAGAAGGCCAATTTCTTCGAAATAAATCTTCTCGCAACACTTTTGGAGATATACAAAAACAGTAAAATACAGGGTCACGCTGTGTATCCCCTTTTGAGTCTATAATTATTTCCTTTGGTAGGGTACACTAATACCCCGTATTTTAATACCATGTCCAATTACAACATTAAAGGTTATTATTAAGGTCTTATAGGAGGCATTTTTCTTAACATTGAAAAATGCACTGTTTTAGATATACACACATAGTAAAGTTCGGGGTCAGGCTGTGAACCCCCTATGGGATCTATAATTATTTCCTTTGGTAGGGTAAACAAGTACCAGGTAATATAACACCTGGTCAAATTAAAATATTAAGGGTCAATATTAAGGTCTGTTAGGAGGCTTTGTTAACATTGAGAAAAGACTTACAATTTCTGCGTATAAAAACTCTTCAGAAGGCGAATTTCTTCAAAATAAAGCTTCTCGCAACTCTTTTTGAGGTATACATACATAGAAAATTCATTTCTCTTGAAAAAAGACTTTGAATTTCTGCGTATAAAAGCTCTTCGGAAGGCGAATTTCTTCGAAATAAAGCTTCTCGCAACACTTTTTGAGATATAAAAAACAATTAAATGCGGGGTCATACCGTGTACCCCCATGAACGCTAAAATTATTTCCTTTGGTTAGGTACACTAGTACCAGGTAATATAACACCTGGTCCACTTAAAATTTTAAGGGTCTGTATTAAGGTCTGATAGGAGGCTTTGTTAACATTGAGAAAAGACTTAGACTTTCTGCGTATAAAAGCTCTTCGGAAGGCGAATTTCTTCGAAATAAAGCTTCTTGCAACATTTTTGGAGATATACAAAAACAGTAAAATACGGGGTCACGCTGTGTACCCCCTATGGGGTCTATAATTATTTCCTTTAGTAGGGTACACTAGTACCCCGTACTATAATACCATGTCCTATTACAACATTGAAGGTTAATATTATGGTCTGATAGGAGGCAATTTTCTTAACATTGAAAAATGCACTGTTTTAGATATACATACATAGTAAAGTTCGAGTTACGCTGTGTACCCCCTATGGGGTCTATAATTATTTGCTTTGGAAGAGTACACTAGTACCAGGTAATATAACACCTGGTCCAATTAAAATATTAACGATCAATATTAAGGTCTGTTAGGAGGCTTTGTTAACATTGAGAAAAGACTTAGAATTTCTGCGTATAAAAGCTCTTCAGAAGGCGAATTTCTTCGAAATAAATCTTCTCGCAACACTTTTGGAGATATACAAAAACAGTAAAATACGGGGTCACGCTGTGTACCCCCTATGGGGTCTATAATTTTTTCCTTTGGTAGGGTACACTACGACAAGGTAATATAACATCTGGTCCAATTACAACATTGAGAAAGGACTTAAAACTTCTCCGTATAAAAGCTATTCAGAAGGCGAATTTCTGCGAAATAAGACTTTTCGCATTACTATTTCCGATAGACATACATTGCGGGGTCACACCGTGTACCCCCTATGGGGTCTATAATTGATTCCTTTGGTAGGGTACACTATTACAAGGTAATATAACCCTGGTCCAATTAATACATTAAAGGTTGATATTAACGTCTGATAGGATGAATTTTTTTAACATTGAAAAATGCTCTGTTTTAGATAAACATACATAGTAAAGTGCGGGGACACACTGTGTTCCCCCTATGGGGTCTATAATTATTTCCTTTGGTAGGGTACACTAGTACCAGGTAATATAACATTGTCCATTTACAACATTAAAGGTTAATATTAATGTCTGATAAGAAGCCTTTTGTTAACAATGAGAAAAGACTTAGAATTTCTCCGTATTAACGCTTTTCGGAAGGCGAATTTCTTCGAAATAAAGCTTCTCGCATCACTATTTTAGATATACAAAAACAGTAAAATTCGGTTTCACGCTGTGTACCCCCTATGGGGTCTATAATTATTTCCTTTGGTAGGGTACACTAGTACCCCGTACTATAATACCTTGTCCAATTACAACATTAAAGGTTAATATTAAGGTCTGATAGGAGGCATTTTTTTTAACATTGAAAAATGCACTGTTTTAGATAGTAAAGTTCGGGGTCACGCTGTGTACCCCCTATGGGGTCTATAAATGTTTCCTTTGGTAGGGTACACTAGTACCAGATAATATATCACCTGGTCCAATAAAAATATTATGGGTCAATATTAAGGTCTGGTATGAAGCCTTTTCTTAACAAAGAGAAAAGACTTAGAATTTCAACGTATTAACGATTTTCGGAAGGCGAATTTCCTCAATATAAAGATTCTCGCGACACTTTTGGAGGTATACAAAAACAGTAAAAGTGGGGGTCACGCCGTGTACCCCCTCAGGGGTCTATAATTTTTTCCTTTGGTAGGGTACACTACGACAAGGTAATATAACATCTGCTCTAATTACAACATTAAAGGCTAATATTAAGGTAAGATATGAAGCCTTTTGTTAACAATGAGAAAAGACTTAAAATTGCTCCGTATTAACGCTTTTCGGAAGGCGAATTTCTTCAAAATAAAGCTTCTCGCAACACTTTTTGAGGTATACATACATAGAAAATTCATTTCTCTTGAAAAAAGACTTTGAATTTTTCCGTATAAAAGCTCTTCAGAACGCGAATTTCTTCGAAATAAGACTTTTCGCATCACTATTTCAGATAGACATACATTGCAGGGTCACACCGTGTACCCCCTATGGGGTGTATAATTTATTCCTTTGGCAGGGTACACAATTACAAGGAAATATAACACCTGGTCCAACTACAACATTAAAGGTTAATATTAAGGTCTGATAAGAAGCCTTTTGTTAACAATCTGAAAAGACTTAGAATTTCTCCGTAATAACGCTTTTCGGAAGGCGAATTTCCTCAAAATAAAGCTTCTCGCGACACTTTTTGAGATATACATACATAAGAAATTTATTTCTCTTGAAAAAATACATAGAATTTATGCGTATAAAAGCTCTTCAGAAGGCGAATTTCTGCGAAATAAGACTTTTCGCATCACTATTTTAGATATACAAAAACAGTAAAATTCGGTTTCACGCTGTGTACCCCCTATGGGGTCTATAATTATTTCCTTCGGTAGGGTACACTAGTACCCCGTACTATAATATCTTGTCCAATTACAACATTAAAGGTTAATATTAAGGTCTGATAGGAGGCATTTTTCTTAACATTGAAAAATGCATTGTTTTAGATATACATACATATTAAAATGCGGGGTCACACTGTGTACCCCCTATGGGCTCTAAAATTATTTCCTTTGGTAGAGTAAACTAGTACCAGGTAATATAACACCTGGTCCAATTAAAATATTAAGGGTCAATATTTAGGTCTAATATGAGGCTTTGTTAACATTGAAAAAAGACTTAGAATTTCTGCGTATAAAAGCTCTTCAGAAGGCGAATTTCTTCGAAAGAGAGCTTATCGCAACACTTCTTGAGATATACAAAAATAGTTAAATGCGGGGTCACGCTGTGTACCCCCTATGGGGTCTATAATTGTTTCCTTTGGTAGGGTACACTAGTACCCCGTAATAAAATACCTGGTCCAATTACAACATTAAAGGTTAATATTAAGGTCTGATAAGAAGCCTTTTGTTAACAATGAGAAAAGACTTAGAATTTCTCCGTAATAACGCTTTTCGGAAGGCGAATTTCCTCAAAATAAAGCTTCTCGCGACACTTTTTGAGATATACATATATAGGAAATTTATTTCTCTTGAAAAAAGACATAGAATTTATGCGTATAAAAGCTCTTCAAAAGGCGAATTTCTGCGAAATAAGACTTTTCGCATCACTATTTCAGATAGCCATGCATTGCGGGTTCACACTGTGTACCCAACTATGGGGTCTATAATTGATTCCTTTGGTAGGATACACTAATACAAGGTAATATAACACCTGGTCCAATTAAAACATTAAAGGTTAATATTAAGGTCTGATAGGAGGCATTTTTCTTAACGTTAAAAAATGCACTGTTTTAGATATACATACATAGTAAAGTGCGGGGTCACACGGTTTTCCCCCTATGGGGTCTATAATTATTTCCTTTGGTCGGGTACACTAGTACCAGGTAATATAACACCTTATCCAATTAAAATATTAAGGATCAATATTAAGGTCTGATATGAAGCCTTTTGTTAACAATGAGAAAAGACTTAAAATTTCTCCGTATTAACGCTTTTCGGAAGGCGAATATCCTCAAAATAAAGCTTCTCGCAACACTATTTTAGATGTACAAAAACAGTAAAATTCGGTGTCACGCTGTGTACATCCTATGGGGTCTATAATTATTTCCTTTGGTAGGGTACATTAGTACCCCGTACTATAATACATTGTCCAATTACAATATTAAAGGTTAATATTAACGTCTGATAGGAGGCAATTTTCTTAACATTGAAAAATGCACTGTTTTAGATATACATACATAGTAAAGTTCGAGTTACGCTGTGTACCCCCTATGGGGTCTATAATTATTTCCTTTGGTAGGGTACACTAGTACAAGGTAATATAACACCTGGTCCAATTACAACATTAAAGTTTAATATTAAGGTAAGATATGAAGCCTTTTGTTAACAATGAGAAAAGACTTAAAATTGCTCCGTATTAACGCTTTTCGGAAGGCGAATTTCCTTAAAATAAAGCTTCTCGCAACAGTTTTTAAGATATACATACATAGAAAATTTATTTCTCCTCTTGAAAAAAGACTAAGAATTTCTGCGTATTAAAGCTCTTCAGAAGGCAAATTTCTGCGAAATAAAGCTTCTCGCAACACTTTTTGAGATATACAAAAACAGTAAAATTTGGGGTCACGCGGAGTCCCCCTATGGGGTCTATAATTATTTCCTTTAATAGTGTACACTAGTACCCCGTAATATAATACCTGGTCCAATTACAACATTAAAGGTTAATATTAAGGTCTGATAGGAGGCATTTTTCTTAACATTGAAATATGCACTGTTTAAGATATACATACATAGTAAAATGCGGGGTCACACTGTGTATTCCCTATGGGCTTTAAAATTATTTCCTTTGGTAGGGTACACTAGTACCAGGTAATATAACACCAGGTCCACTTAAAATATTAAGGGTCAATATTAAGGTCTGATAGGAGGCATTTTCTTAACAATGAGGAAAGACTAAAAATTTCTCCGTATCAACTCATTTCGGAAGAAGAATTTCTTCGAAATAGAGCTTCTCGCAACACTATTTTAGATATACAAAAAAGAGTAAAATTCGGGGTCACGCTGTGTACCCCCTATGGGGTCTATAATTATTTCTTTTTGTAGGGTACACTATTACAAGGTAATATAACACCTGGTCCAGTTAAAACGTTAAAGGTTAATATTAAGGTCTGATAGGAGGCTTTGTTATTATTGAGAAAAGACTCAGAATTTTTCCGTATTAACGCTTTTCGGAAGGCGAATTTCCTCAAAATAAAGCTTCTCGCATCACTATTTCAGATAGACATACATTGCGGGGTCCCACCGTGTACCCCCTATGGGGTTTATAATTGATTCCTTTGGTAGGGTACACTATTACAAGGTAATATATCACCTGGTCCAATTAAATCATTAAAGGTTAATATTAAGGTCTGAGAGGAGGCATTTTTCTTAACATTGAAAAATGCACTGTTTTAGATATACATACATACATAGTAAATTGCGGGGTCACACTGTGTACCCCTATGGGGTCTATAATTATTTCCTTTGGTAGGCTACACTATTACAAGGTAATATAATACCTGTTCCAGTTAAAACATTATAAAGGTTAAATATAAGATAAGATATGAAGCCTTTTGTAAACAATGAGAAAAGACTTAAAATTTCTCCGTATTAACGCTTTTCGGAAGGCGAATTTGTTAGAAATAAAGCTTCTCGCAACACTTTTTGAGGTATACATACATAGAAAATTTATTTCTCTTGAAAAAAGACTTAGAATTTCTCCGTATTAACGCTTTTCGAAAGGCGAATTTCTGCGAAATAAAGCTTCTCGCAACACTTTTTGAGATATACAAAAACAGTAAAATTCGGGGTCACGCTGAGTCCCCCTATGGGGTCTATAATTATTTCCTTTAATACACTAGTGTACACTAGTGCCCTGTAATATAATTCCTGGTCCAATTACAACATTAAAGGTTAATATTAAGGTCTGATAGGAGGCATTTTTCTTAACATTGAAATATGCACTGTTTTAGATATACATACATAGTAAAGTGCGGGGTCACGCTGTGTACCCCCTATGGGGTCTATAATTATTTCCTTTTTTAGGGTACACAAGTACCCCGTAATATAATACCTGGTCCAATTACAACATTAAAGGTTAATATTAAGGTCTGATATAAGGCATTTTCTTAACAATGAGGAAAGACTAAAAATTTCTCCGTATCAACTCATTTCGGAAGACGAATTTCTTCGAAATAGAGCTTCTCGCAACACTATTTTAGATATACAAAAAGAGTAAAATTCGGGGTCACGCTGTGTACCCCCTATGGGGTCTATAATTATTTCCTTTTGTAGGGTACACTATTACAAGGTAATATAACACCTGGTCCAGTTAAAACATTAAAGGTTAATATTAAGGTCTCATAGGAGGCTTTGTTATTATTGAGAAAAGACTCAGAATTTTTCTGTAATAACGCTTTTCGGAAGGCGAATTTCCTCAAAATAAAGCTTCTCGCATCACTATTTCAGATAGACATACATTGCGGGGTCCCACCGTGTACCCCCTATTGGGTTTATAATTGATTCCTTTGGTAGGGTACACTATTACAAGGTAATATATCACCTGGTCCAATTAAAACATTAAAGGTTAATATTAAGGTCTGAGAGGAGGCATTTTTCTTAAAATTGAAAAATGCACTATTTTAGATATACATACATAGTAAAATGCGGGGTCACACTGTGCACCCCGTAATTATTTCCTTTGGAAGGGTAAACTAGTACCAGGTAATATAACACCTGGTCCACTTAAAATATTAAAGGTCAATATTAAGGTCTGATAGGAGGCTTTGTTAACATTGAGAAAAGACTTAGAATTTCTGCGTATAAAATTTCTTCGGAAGGCGAATTTCTTCAAAATAAAGCTTCTCGCAACACTTTTTGAGATATACATACATAGAAAATTTATTTCTCCTCTTGAAAAAAGAATTAGAATTTCTCCGTATTAACGCTTTTCGGAAGGCGAATTTCTGCGAAATAAAGCTTCTCCCAACACTTTTTGAGATATACAAAAACAGTATAATGCGGGGTCACGCCGTGTACCCCCTATGGGGTCTATAATTATTTCCTTTGTTAGGGTACACTGGTACCCCGTAATATAATACCTGGTCCAATTACAACACTAAAGGTTAATATTAAGGTCTGATAGGAGGCATTTTTCTTAACATTGAAAAATGCACTGTTTTAGATATACATACATAGTAAATTGCGGGGTCACACTGTGTACCCCTATGGGGTCTATAATTATTTCCTTTGGTAGGCTACACTATTACAAGGTAATATAATACCTGGTCCAGTTAAAACATTATAAAGGTTAATTATAAGATAAGATATGAAGCCTTTTGTTAACAATGAGAAAAGACTTAAAATTTCTCCGTATTAACGCTTTTCGGAAGGCGAATTTGTTAGAAATAAAGCTTCTCGCAACACTTTTTGAGGTATACATACATAGAAAATTTATTTCTCTTGAAAAAAGACTTAGAATTTCTCCGTATAAAAGCTATTCAGAAGGTGAATTTCTGCGAAATAAGTCTTTTCGCATCAGTATTATGAAGGTGAGATGTTCGATATTTTACTTTAGGTTATTATTTTTTAACCTCAAGTGTAGATTTATTTAGTTGTTGAGGTATTTATTGATCTACCTAAGGTGTTAAATCATTTACACTTCCAGTTATTATAAAGTTACCCCAAGAGTATTTTTTGACACTTTGAAAGGTTATTATTTTTTTTTTTAACGTGAGGTGTTCCATGTTCAAACCTAAATCTTCATTAGTCAACCTGAAGTTTTTAATATTACACTTTCAGCAGCAATTGCTTCCTTTTTAAGCTATAAAAAATTTCAAATACAGAGTTTTTCTGTAATTTTAATAGATTCAATAAATTTATCTTGAAATAACACTTATCCGGATTCCACAGGTAGAAAACTTTATTTGTGGAAACTAACATTTTATAAGACAGATGTCTAAGGTGCTTGAATTTGTAAAGCTATAAAACTGCAATTTTAAATAATTAGTCAACTGACATTTAAAATTCTTTTTTATTTAAAACTATATATATATATATATATATATATATATTTTTTTTTTTTTTTTTTTTTTTTTTTTTTTTTTTTACAAACCAACGAAATTATTTTAAATTTTGATTCAATCTCCCTTGTTGAAACTTTGAAGTATTGAAACCTAAAACTAAAAATTACCAATCTGCAAAAAAGTCTTAATTATAATAATGTCAGTAGATTTTAAAATAAATTATTAAGAAATTGAAAATTATTTTTTATGATTTAAATTAACTAGATTAAATAAATTTTCTTTTTCAAAAAAATGGCATTCCACTTCTGTCATTTCTTTTCAATACTCGTAGCTAAAGGCGTTTAAATGTGTGTCAGGTACCACAGCCACAAAATAAAATATACTAAGGAAAGTACTACCATTAACAATCTTTTCAGAAATTCAAATATTTATTTCCAATCTTATTAGGAAATTCAAACACTTTTTATTTTTCCATAATTGAACCTACATCTTTCATTATTGTACTTGTAAATTTGATAGTTAGACTTTCTTTCATTTTTCTGAGAAATCTTTACAGAAACTTAATAAGACTAGTCTATATTTTTGAAGTATTTATTGAGGTATTTATCCAGTAAGATCCGTAATAAGCATCAATACTTTATACAATTGGTTTACCTCATTTTTAAAAGTATAAGTAATATCTTACCAATAATATATCAATTTAAAAAGAATCTAAGCTTTGCATGTTAACTTAAAACAACGGAAGCATGTTTTTCAAACTAAAATTTTAACTAATGATAAAAACTGTGATTTGAATTATTATAATTATAAATAAAATATCAACAATTTTTTAAAAAATTTGAGAATGCGAGATTAAAATGTCGTACTTTTAGTTTGAGAGTTGAGTGAGAGAAGTTTTGTTAACTGGGTGGACAAACGGGAAGCGTTTGTGATATTTCGAGTTTATCCAGAGGTTATTGAGATAGCGGTTTGAGTCTAAACATGCTGAATATGAGAAATCTTCGGTGGAGATCAATGGAATGGCTCAAGGAGCATTGGTGGATTGTTTGGACCGTCGAGAACGTTAGAGATTTCAAATTACACTAGCTGAAACGATCTTATTTTGTAAGAGGAGGATGCTATGAGGGGATTTTTTGATTAGCCTAGATGAGAGCAGTGATTGTGGATTTACTGTCCGATAAAATAACATAATTGAGAAACTCGGTGGTCAATTTTGTGATTGCACACCTATTTAGTTTGGTCAATACTTCACCGGTGAAAACTGATTTAACAGGATGGATTTGAGAGATATAACACATAATGTTCTTTGAATTTAGCGCCGCAATACCTATGTTCGTACTGGATTTGAAGCATCCAGAATGGTAAAATCTTTCCAAAGGGTGTTAAGGGTTTTCTGATAGAAAAAGAGGATTTCGTTGGAATTTTTCGTAGTTTGATATGGAAGATCACGTACATAAAGACCGAGATTCGAGAGATTTTTGAAAAAAAAACCGGAATGCGAAAGGGGATGATGTTATATTTACTTATTCCTTTTTGGTTGAAGATGTCCTGAAACTTGAGAAAAAAGTGGGTTTTTTTTTTTTAATCTATGAAAATGGAATTTATGCAAAAGGTGATTCATTGGGGAGTGAGATCCAAGGGAACAGTGGCGAAGTTTTGCTGCTAAGAAAAGTCTGTGCGATATTGAGGTAGTGCCAGTTTTTATTTTTATTTTTTTTATAGGGAATAGGAATTGGCGTCCAGCGTGGGAGTTCTGCTCAGAGGCTAGAGTTATAGATAGTTCCTACAACTCGGAGATGTGATTTTATCGCAGAGAAAAAGCTTGGGCTGTCATACTCTAACATATTTTTTATTGTAGAGTTTACAAACTGAATATGAATGAAGTGATAGATATGGGACCTCCAACGCGATGCAGCGAAGTGCGTTAATCTTCTTTGTGGAGACAGCTTCTTTGTCGAGAATATGGATTGGTGTCCAATGTAAGAGGCCCGTTGATGCTAGGAGATAAGAGATTATTGCAACTACTCGGAGATGTGATTTTGGCTCAGAGAAGAAGATTGGGCTGCAATACTCTAATCTGCTTCTGATTGTAGTGTTTACAAGCTGAATGAGTTGATAGGTTCGGGAACCCAATTCCGTGCTGGAAATGCAGCGATTGTATTATAAGCTTCTTTTTAGATATTGAAAATGGCACAGAAAAGAAATATTTTCCGTGTAGATTCAGAGGGTTTTGAGGGAATTGACTTGAAAAATTTGTACTTAAAGATTTTTAATTGATTTTATGCGAGAGACATTTGTTGGAGTAATTAATAGCTGATTAAAGAAATCCTGATTAAAAAAAAGGATTTGTAATCAGTTATTTGTGAAAAAAATATGAATGAAATTTTACGCTATGTGTGCGTAAGTCAATTTCTTCATAAGTTAATCACATTAATTATTAATCTCCCCATTTAAATATTTCTTTCTCCCATTTAAATATTAATACCCCCCCCCCCATTTTAATATTCTAGAAGCCAATATTTTTTTAAAAAAACTAATAAATTTAAGTTTCTTCGGCTTCTACTAAATAAAAACAGTTATAAATTTAGATTCTTCAATAGAAAAATATGTAGATTAATATGGTATAAAAAATTTATACCTCATATTTCAAACTTTTTTTCATTCTCAATTAAATTGAATTTTAAAAAATAGAGTGTTATAGCTTAGAATGTTAATCAATCGTCACCAATTTCAGTTTAAAATAGAAATTTCTTGCTAAGTGCTTTAGTCGTCTTCTCATAACGCAAAGCTTTTGAAATAAACTCTTCTTCTGGGTGTCATTCGCTGATTTTAAACTCTTTTGTCCACGGATTTTTTTCTGCAAGATTTTTTCTCTTCCCTTTAGATATCTAATATTTTTCTATCGATTTTTTAGGATGAATTATCAGTACTTGTTTCACTCGTATTTTCCAGCTAGACCTTTGACCATTTTAAACCCTAAATAACTTCCAGACCTGTGAAAATATATACTCGTATCAGATATTTTCTACTGTTACACGCAGTTCTTTGACTCAAAAAATATAATGGCTCCGAATCCCATATTTCTAAGTTCCTTACTGCATCAATCTTTCTATTTTCTTTAAACCCAGTATTTTTATCTTAGTTCACAATACTTTTACATTCTTTTTAAATAGAATGATTTTGCAAATTTTTATTTAACAAAAATCTTCCATATTTTTCCAATGGAATTTCATTTCAAATTTTTTTAGTATACGAACCAACAATTAAATAGAAAAAAGTTAGCATGTGCTTCACTTACAGTATTTAATAATTGCAGCTCTAAGAGCCAAACTTTTGAGCAGCCAAGTCATTCTTATGGCATATTATATTATGATGATAGCGAAATTTTAATGCACATCAAATATAAAAAGGAACAATTCTAGGAACAAAACACTTGAACAATTAAAAAAGAGCGTTTGACAGAAAATAAAAATTAAATTGGCCGTGTCGGAGAAATGTATCGCGTTGATAAAACAAAATGTCAGCGACAGGAAATGGCTATTATAAATCTCTATTCCAAGATTAATAGTTTAATTTTTAATCAAAATACATTGACAAAAAAAAATCACATATCCATTGCATCGAATGGAAAGCACAAAATGCGGGCCACCCTGATGTTATGATCAGATCTTCAAATTCTAAGACTCAATTTTAAAGATAATTAATTAATGCAGACGATATTTTAAGTTGCCAAATAAGACACAAAAACGTACTTTCTCTAAATAAACATACATTTCTTTTCTCAGACGGATTTGGCTTTCTGACCCTTTAAGCATACGGGATAGCCGGATTCTGGGTTCCAATTGTTTGGTCAGGAAAACGGCCTAAAGTTTGGACCCCTCAGATAATTTTAATTTTTACGCATTTCCCTATATCTCAATAAAATTCTCAAGAAAAAGAAATGTATTGTCATCAAATTCGTTTATTCAAGGATAAATCTTTAGTAAATAATAATTATTAATAATAAATATAATAACTTTTAGAAAATATTAACTGTTTTTTATTTAAGAAGATTTGAAGAACTTTTGAATTGTAAAGTATACAATTATTTTATAATTTTAAAAAAGCAGTTTTTAAGATGCAAAATGCCAACTTTCAATGAAATTGATCAAATAGTTCCTGGAAAATCGAATTTTCAAATTACGACCTTTTCAAAATCAATTATTTTTACTTTATTTTACTTAGTTATACATTTATTTTGCGCACTATACAACTTATTTTTTCTTAAAAAAATTTCAATTGAACTCTAATGTAAATAGGTTCTTAAGCATTAAAAAATTTGAAAAAAAAAAAAAAACACTTTTATGAATTAACGTTTTAAGTTTACATCTAGACCGGCACTAACAAGTTAGAGTAACTTTCGTGGACAAAGAGAGAGTTACTATATCATTTCCCAATTCAGCCATCAATGTGGAACTTAATTTCAACTTTGTATTTAAAATTTTACTCAGGAGTCCAAATTTTTTAAGGTAGTCTATAAGAAAAATATAACAACTAACATTTTTGTGTGAAATAATGCAAAAATTTATAATTTAATTCTCGTAAGAACTAAAATGTGATGAAGAAAAAAGATATGATAGAAATTATAATACTAACTTGAAATAACTTAATAGGTATTCTAAATATACTCTTTTCCAAACCATAGCAACTAAAATAAGGTGTAAATTTTTTTTTCAAGGGAAAAGAATTCATTTTCTTAAGTTTTTTTATAATTTTTTTAAAAAATATAAATAAATAAAGAAAATATTTATCAATATTCGACAGCTAGGGAGAACTTAAGCAACATAACAAACAAGTTTTGATGTAATAGATTTGTTAGAAATCAAGTAATCTTGCGTGTCAGGTAAAAAAAAAAAAAAAAAAAAATTTAATCCAGAAAAACAAATTTAACTACAAAACATTAAGTAAATAATTAGAAAAAAACGTGAGTTTGTTGATGATTCCAAATTAAAAAATAGGTTTGTTTTCTGTTTCCAGTGTTTTTGCTTTACCTTTGGAAGTTTCTTGACTATTTGATCTCAAATAATTCAAGAATAAAACAGGTCATTACATATTTTTTTTCATTAAAAATAAAATTAAAGTTTTGCTTGAAAAGAAAAAAAAAACCTTTTTAGACCAATGGTTTTCAAAAGGTATTCCAAAGTAAATACACTGTAAAAAATTTTGAGCTATGTTTCGCCAAACATTGGTTTTCATTGCTGGCTACAGAAATTGGTGTTCAGTTTTACTATATACTGATGCTTTCACTAGCTCCAAACAACGAGAGAAGGTTGCACCAAAAATGGGATTTTGAAAGAACCTAAAAGCAGCGAAAGGTTGCACTAAAAATCACTGTTTTGAAAAGAAATAAAAGCGGAGGAAGGTTGCACCATGATTTAGTAATTTTGAAGGGAAGTAACTAAATGTGAAGAAGGTTGCACCATTATTAGGTATTTTTAAAGTGCTAAAAAGCAGGGTAAGGTTGTCCCATAATTAAATATTTTAAATCTACACTGTAAAAAATTTCAAGCTATGTTGCGCCAAACATTGGTATTCATTTGCTGGCTACAGAAATTGGTGTTCAGTTTTACTATATATTGGTGCTTTCACTCGCTCCAAACAACCAGAAAAGGTTGCACCGAAAATGGGATTTTGAAAGAACCTAAAAGCAGCGAAAGGTTTTTAAAAAAATCATTGTCTTGAAAAGAACTAAAAGTGGAGGAACGTTGCACCATGATTTGGTATTTTTGAAGGGACCTAAAACGAGGAAGATTGCACCATTATTAGGTATTTTTAAAGTGCTAAAAATTAGGGTACGGTTGCACCATTATTAAGTATTTTTAAAGCACCAAAAAGCAGAGAAAGTTAGCATCATTATCAAATACTTATTAAAAATTGAGAAGGTAATTTAAATCAAATTTAAATAAATTAAATTATAATTTAATTATATATATATGTATTATATATGATATATGTAAGATTAAAATTGTTTTTTACATTTCATTCGTTAAAGAACCAACCGATGCTATAGAGTCAGTACCCCTAATGTTTTAAAGAGAATTTTAATTTTGAGCTGAAGCAAATTCTTATTACTATATATTTTGAAATTATTTTATTATTTAAAAATGAAAATATTACTTTCCCAAATAAAAATTTATATAAGAGTAGGCAAATATACGATTGGTTAACCCCCAATCTATAATTAAGGAAATATTCCAATATTAATTACATTTGCGTATGTATTACATTGTATATACTACATTGTATATACGCCACACATTGGCAATATTAAATTTGAAGTAAATTAAGAAATGTAAAAATAATGACATAACTTAGAAATATGAACAAAAAATATACAGATGCAGATCGATATTCAAACATAATTTATTCGTTTACAATCACTTTGACGTTTGTATACGTATACAAAATATAATAATTTTCATGCAAAATCTCAAAATTTAAATATATTGTACTTTTTATACATATCAAAGCATTAATTAAAAAAATACAAAATATTCACTTATAAGTATGATAGATAGTACGTTTTTGTTACCAAGAGAGTGCATTCAATTCAAATTTATTTTTAATTTATAATAATTTAGAATAAATATTATGTTAGCATATGCCTCAATGTTTACAGTTTTGAAATTTGGGATCATCTAAAAATAATTTTCAATATTTTAATAAGATACTAAATTTCTTGATATAATCTGCCTCATCTGAATTAAAATTTACTATGTAACTAAATTACTTTTTTACAAACATAATTTACTACTTGCTAAAAAGATTCAAATTTAACTCAGTTTGGAAAAAATTACTGTCATTTTTTTAACAATTAGTAAATGGTAGTGAGCATTTGAGAAAAAGTAATAATTTTATTACATATTCATTATTAAAGATTTTTCTGGTGCTTTTACTTTAAGTACATCACATTTTCAGTTAATTGTAAAAAACACAACAAGATTTAATAAGATTACACATAAATCAAGGTTGGCTTTTTGCCGGCAGAAACTGGCTTTTGCCATGCCAGTGGCAGAAACTGGTTATAATCGGTAAAAACCGGCAAAAACTTAAAAAAAGTCTATATTAGATCTAGTAATTGCTTAATGACATTTTGTTTAAGTAAACTTAAAAATGTAACTCCATGTAACAAAATTTTTAATTCATTGTTTGTAAATATATATTATTTTATTTATATTAAATATAAAGAGTGCAGTATATGAAAGTGAAAAGAAGTGACATACAGATTTAAACAGGCAGTTACTGATTATCATTTGTTAGCTTATATGCTGCATCCAAAGTATTTGCGATTGAAATTATCATGTGCTCAAGAAGAAAGTGCCAGAATTTTACTCGCCAATATTAACTCAGATTTTGTACCCTATGTCATAACTTTACAAAAGAAATCGGTCCCATTTCCTGAAACTTATTTTTCCAGTCAAGTTTTGACAACTACCCCAGCTGTTACATGGTGGTCCAGTTTTAAAAAATATGCAATAGATGAAAGTTTTACAAATCTTGTTTGTTCCTTGATGGCAATGCCTGCTAGTTCTGCTGGACATGAGAGAATCTTCTCAAATTTTTCGTTCGCGCATAGCAAATTGAAAAATTGTTTAGGTTTAGAAATAGCATCAAAACTTATCTTTTGTTATGGATTACTGCAGAGTGCAAACAATGTAATATTTGATTTTAAATGGTGATAATTTTGTAAATAAATTGTACTTTGTTCACCATTTAATTGTTTTTATTATCCATTGTCAATCTCAGTACTTATTTTTATGTCATTTTCTGAATTTCTGCCACAAATGTGGCAGAAAAGGGTTTCTGCCATGCCAGTTTTAACCGGTTTCTACCAGTGGTTTTAACCACCTCAGCAGAAACTTGCCAACCTTGACACAAATAGAACTTTGGAGCTTTTTCACAAAATATTAATTGTTTTTCCAAACACAGGTTCTTCATTCTCAAAACTTGAAACTGTACACATTCCTTGTTTGTAAGCTGTTCTTGAAACTAGTACTTTTGAAGTTTGAAAAAACTATTTATGACCTTCTAGAATTCCGGTAATTTCGGCACAATAAATATTTTTATTAATAGGCTTTGCACTGGTTATAACAATATTTTTTCCTAAGCTTCTTTCTTGATAAAAAGCATTGAAGTTATTGGTGCCTTTGTGCTAAAGAAAGAAGATTAAAAATAATGTAATTTTTGATAATAAAATGTATAGGAATTGAAATAATTTTACAGAAGAAACAAAATTTGAACCCTTACACTTTTGAAACATAGAAAGATCAATCAAAGCAAGTCATATTTTAATTACTATTTTTAAATTACAATATTAAAAAAAAATTGAGAAATAGTCGTTCTTATGTAGAAATAGTTTCAACATTTCACCATTTGAAACATTTTTTGGACACCAACTATTTTTATCTTAAGACTCCTTTCATCCATAAAGATCCTGAAAAGGAAAATTTAGATATTTTAAAATAGTATATTTTTGTTGTTTTTAAAATGAGCCAAAGCATCCAAGTAGAATTTCTCCTCGTGATAAATTTTTAATTGAATTTCATGCAGGGTGACCCCACAAAGAAGGTACTGTTAAAATTATAAATGCGATCATCACTTGGATAGATAAACGTGTGGATTCTAAGAGGGTGGGAGGAAAACCCATTTTCCATGACAACGGTTGCCTTTATGAAATCTCAAGCGCTAATTTAAAATTTGAACGGAAATATAATTCGCTTTGAAAAGTTTACAACAAAGGCATTTCAGAATGTATAGACAAATATGCGCGTAATTATGCGACATTACAAGCGAAAATGAGCAATATAGAACATGGAAATCAAAACAGAAGCATAGATATCGATAAGAAGTTTATATCCTAATAGAAAGTACATACGATTTATTTTGTTCGGTAGAATGCAATCAAACCACGGAACTAGAACATTTTCGCCAGCAGTAAATTGTTTAAGATTGCCGTTTATTTGTCACTGGTATTGCCCTTTCTGTGCGCATAAAATGGATGCATCTCCTTAGTGCCTGTCATAATACCATAGATATAAAAGCAGAAAGATCAATCACTCGACCAAACGGACGTCACGGTGAGCTTTGGCATCACTGGTCTACTCTATATCCATATCAGGAACTAATATAGGGGATTTATATTTACATCTATCTGCCTTTATATCTATGATCCATATAATAATTCTCTATATAATTCTACTCTATATCCACGCCCTCTAGTGAGCTGTGGTGTTTCTTTATAGTAGTTGTTTCTTTATAGCAGCTGTACATAATTTGTTCTTTTTTTATTTGATTTTTATATAAGTTGTAATGATTAATAATAATTAATAACATTCTGTCTCTTTGCTAGAAAAATGTGAAATAAGCAAATTTTATAACACATTTTTTTCCCCGAATTTTTTTAAGATTTATAATTTGTAAATTTTAAAATTAAAAAAAAATTAATATGTTTTTAATAATTAATTCTTTATATCATTCTGAAATTCAAATACTTGAAATAAAAAAAAAACACACAATTTAAGTACTTACAAAATATAAATGAATAAAATTAAATAAATAAATAAAATAAAATAAAGAACTTTTTATTAAGCAATCTAATCTACCCAAAACATTAAATTTCATATAAAGCACCAGAAATTAGAAAATGATAATAATTGCTGAGATATAGTCTCATTATTGTCTGTTAACGTTCAATTAGTTTGTTAATAAAACGTTTTCCTGGTTTTTATTTGTGCGTTATGGAAATTATAATTATTTTCATTCAAAAAGTCTTTCAAAATATAATTTTACACCTTTGTTTCAATATTAAGTTACTTTGCTATCTGGGTTGTGTACAAAAAAGTACAAACATTAGAAGAGCATTTCACAACATTTACTAAGATGACAGATTGTCTGTGAAGGATGATAAAAAAAAAATTAATAATTAAAAAAATAATTTCATTGCAATAATGAACATTTAGCTGTAATGCTATTACCGTTCAGCAATCTAAAGGACTTTTTCGTGGTTTTCCTTTACATGTGACGCAAAATTTCATTAATTTTAGTTAATCTTGATTAAAATAAATTATTCTTATAACTTAATGATTATAATTGTACTCCGAGTAACTTATGAATAATTTTGATTTCTGGGTTGAATTAAAAATAAGAAGGACGTTTCCTTATATTCACAAAGATGATAAGCCATCTATCAAGTATGGTAAAAAAAATATTGATTATTTAAAAATAATTTCTTTTAGATAATGAACATTTAGTTAGAATACCTATTACCGATAAAAGTAAGCTGAAAAACATTTTTGTAGTTTTCCTTAGCATGTAAGGCAAAATTTAATAATTTTAATTTAAATTTATTTAAAATAGGTTGTTTTTATAGCTTTCATAAATATAATTGTATTTCGATACTTAAATTGCGGCATATATTGTTTTACGGGTTGAGTTAAAAAGAAGAACTTTTCGTTATATTCAGAAAGATGATACCTTATCTATTTCATAATTTTATAACCGTCGTCGAACAGCCGACCTAATTTTGTGTTTATGACTACTGATGTTCAACTCCGGTAGTTTTTGTAATTTTAAATCCAATTCAGAAAACAAGGAAACTCCTGGATCAAGTAATGAGAGAAATTTGCCTCTGGGGAGGACTTCTTGATGGAACTAAACCGCATTTGCGTTGCATGGGGAAGAAAACCACGAAAATCTCCCACGGTTAGCATGACCTCAAGAAGACTCCTGATCTTCTGAGCCACAACGGCTAGGCCTGATTAAAAATAAAAAAATGTTGCTTATAAAAAATAATTTCGTTGAGATAAGGAACACTTAGTTGAAATCCTATTACCGCTAAGCAATCTGAAAAACATTTTCGTGGTTTTCCTTTGCGTGTAACGCAAAATTTGATAATTTCAATTTAATCTTGGTTAAAATTAATTATTTTTATTAAAAATTACTTGGTTAAAGTAAATTATTATTAACTTTTATAAACATTGTTTTACGCCGATACTTAAATTGCGAATTACTTTGATTTTTGGGCTGAGTTAAAAATGAAAAAAAATATGAAGAGCATCTCGTTATATTTACGAAGATAATTGGCTGTCTGTCGAAGATGATAAAAAAAATGATTCATTATATATAAAAAAAAATCTTTACGATTACTAAGCATTTAGGTGGAACTCTTTAAGCGTCAAGCAATCTGAAAGATATTTTCATGGTTTCCCTTTACGTGTAACGCAAAATATGATTGTTTTCTTTAAAAAAACATTCATAAAGGCAGCAATGTTTAAATATTTACATAAATTATGAGTTATTTTCGCTTTCTTTTTGTTGACACAAAACAAAATGAAGAGCATTTGATTGAGGGCAATTCTTTAGCAGGGTAGATAGTCTTTTGCTGATATTAAGAAGTGATTTGGCAGATTTCGATATGACCACTAGATTAAAACATATCCCAATAGAGACAAAAAGGATAAAAAGCAAAGAGAGAAAAACGGAGAAAATTTAGAAAGCTATATTTATCATAATTTCTTGCTACGAATAATTATTTTAAAGAAAAAGATTTGTATTTTTAATTCTCATTGGAAAATTTAACAAATTTACGGTTGCATGGCTTGTATTTTTTAAAAAAATGTGTCATATAAAGCATTTTTATATATAACGATTTTAAAATGATAACAGTAAACTAATAAAATTCAAAGGGTTTTAGTTTTGAACTCGTTCTGTTAAATCATATATTTAAATATAAAAAATTCTAATATAAGCATCTATACTTCAGTTATAATAGAACCAGACGGTTCAAACTAGTAACTATGGTTGAATAAGCAAATATCCTTCCTTCGGTTTTAATTAACTCCTAGTTCTGAAAACCGAAACTAAACAAAACCGAAACTATAGTATATAATAATTGCCTATAATCTGAATGATCTCTGGTTTTATAACTTCAATAAACAAACAAATAAGTTGCGAGTAATGTTATGGACATCTTTACAAAATAATGTACTGGTTTTCAGAAATAAAAAAAATTAAATTGCTTTTTAATGATCAACACTGATTACGCGCAATGCTTTTCGGGGATGTCAGAAAATAATATACATAAAGATGTGCCACTTTTTGTGCGTAAAACCAGTCTGTCAAAAACGTGTTGCTTTTCTAAAAAACCCCGGGAAAAGTTAAATGTCCCCTATATTAGTCACTGCATAGTACGAAAGTTTGGTGCAGTCGATTGCGCCATAAACGCATTTCTTGATCATATTCACCTATTTATGGCGCAACCTAAATAAAATAATTTTTTATTTATAAAATTTATGGTGCAGTTAGAAATCTCGCACCAAGTATTGGTTAAACATTTACCCAGATTTTTTTACAGTGGCAAATTCACAGGGCTTTCCTGAGGGGATTCACAGGGCTTTACCAATAGTTATTTCTGAGCCGTGATGGTTCAGGGATAAAGCGTTCTCCTTCCAATGAGGTGTACCGGATTCGAGTCCCTTCGATGGCTGTTCCATATGAATTCAGCTTGCACCAACCACAGTGGTGACGTAAAATATCGTTCGTGGTAGTCAGGCTAACCGTGCCGCCCAGCTAACGGTGAGATATTTTCATGCGTGGTTTCCTCCACAGGAAAAGCAATTGTATTTTAGTTTCATCAAAAAATCCTCCACGAAGGCAAATTTCTCGTAATACTTGATCTAAGATTTCCCTCGTCTTCAGGATTGGGCTCGAAATTACAAGGTCATATAATTGAACATTGGAGGTCGTAAATTCAAAATTGGGTCAGTTATTCAACGGCGATTATAAAATATATAATTATTTGCCATTCATTCATAAGTATTTCTCATCGAACATTAAAATTCAAAATATAATTACGGAATTAAAAATAAGTAATTATTTCTCTCCGATTACCATTCTAACAGTTAAAAGAATTTTTTTTTTTAATTACCATAATTCAGATTATTCCATTCAATTTGAATTACGCATAAAAAAAAGAGAGAAGAAAAGTAAACTATTAGTCCAAAAATCGCTCCAGGCCTAAGAATTCGATTTCCTAATGTAAAACCTAATTTTTAGGATTTCGATGAAACAATTTCATTTCATTTTATTTCATACCCGTCGTTTAACAGTCATGTCATCCCCATTTTGGGTTTTCAATTACCAATATGCAAAGAGCAACAAAAAAAAGAAAAAAAAAAAAAAAAAAAAAAAAAAAAAAAAAAGAGAGAAAAAAAAATATCACTAAGAATAACTTTTGTTCTAATGGTCAGATTTTTATGTACTAAGTATCAATCTTAAGAATAATTTTTGTTAGAAAAATGGTAACTTACAAATTTTAGCTTGAAAAGAAAGTAAGTTTTTTTTTTTTTTTTTTTCTCTGTTTTGAGATTCGTTTTTAAATATTAGTTAAGCATTTCGAATACATTCTGTTTTATTCATTAGCTATTATTATACTATTGCTTTTCGATATTATTCAAATAATATTTTAGGTTATCCTGATTGATGCAATTAATTCTAATTCAAAAAGTCTTTATGTGTCATGTAAAAAAAGTACTTCTCTGAATGATTTTTTCAAAATTTTTTTACATACATAATAGAAAATGAGATGGCAAAAATTATCTCCAGCAACAAATATAAAAACAATGGATGATATTTTTAGATTGAAAATTTGTTTAATTGAATGTATTAAAAATATTTGTATATTGTTGGAGTTAAAACGCCTGCTGGAGTTAAAACGCCTTATGGCTAAAACTCCAAGATAGAAATGAAATTGTGTAACTAAAAATTCTAACATGAAATTCTTCAATGACAAATAAAGTGCGACTAGTTGGTACCCTCGTCTTCTGAGTTGAGTTTAATGTAAGAGGGACAAAAAATTAGGCAGATAATTTTTTTCTAAATCTAGTTCCAATCTCCACATCCAAACACAACGATTAAAAATACCATTTTCTAAAAAGAGATAAATTATTAAATTTGAAAAAAAATATTGCCTTGTTTGCGTTTGTGAATTGAAATATATTATTAAAAAGTATTATAAAGGAGAAAAAATAATGTCTTTTTTTTCTGAAAATCTTACGATCAATTTTATTTATTTTGTAATCGAATGGACTCCGGTGAATAGTGACGTCAGCGCCCGCTTTCAGAGGCTGCGAGTTTAGACGTCAGATCTCGACTGCCAAGACAGTGTTTTTGTACACTGAGCTTGACCAGAACTGGATAAAAATAGAGAGTCAAAAGCTTCGATGTGAATCAATCAATATATATCAATCCTTTAAAAAACTTTGTTTAATGTGGTGTAGTGACCAAATAAGTCAGTAGTAAGTGGAGTATTTACTCCAACAGTTAACATGAGCATGTGGAAAGTTAAGCTGAAATATGATTTTAATATGATACCTCTTATTGTTGTTATTAATATGTGTTTTAATAACGCTGTTAACGGATTTCCAGATCCCGGACAGTGGTCAGCTAGCTATTTAAATGTAAGGTTATTCACTTCATTAAATTCCCCTCTTAAATTAAAAATTTTAATTCTCATTTAGGCTGAGATTGCTCCCAGGAGAAAAACCTATTTCTTTTAGGATACTGGAAGAAATAGAAACAGCCCAAAGCTGTTAATGCTGTCATTACTTTTTCATTAAGCTGAGAGGTTATTTAAGTCCCTTTAGTTATTTTAGGATGCATTTTTTAGCTAGAGCCGGATCATATATTCTGAAATGTTCTTCAAGATGACTAAATTAAAGCACATATGTTAATTCAATACAAATTGTTCAATTAATAAGCCTCCCCTGTGGCAGAATTTTTTTGAGCTATCTGTGACAAACTCTCTAGCACTAATATCTTTCTGCAAAAATGTTTTTAATAATAAAAAACATCTATGTTACTTATTCAAAATAACAAAAGCGCTGTGCTGACAGTAAAAAAAAACCAATTTTTTTAATAAAACATGTAATAATTTTTTTTTTTTCATTTCATGGGTGATATTCTCACATTTTGTTGGGGGGAAAGGTGCACAAATTATTTCCTTCTTCGCATTTTGAAAATAATCATCACAATAAAAAAAACATATTTAAAATTCATGAGATCCGTAGTAGTAACTGCCGAAAAAAAGATTGACAACGAAATTACACTCATCAGATTCCTCAAATGTGTGTTTCGTTTCGAGATTAGGTTGTTGTAATAAATAATATTGTATAAAAAAATGTCAGGTTTAAAAATTCTGGATAAATCAATAGCAATAACTGCAAAAATTTCCATGGAATTATTGCCTTAAAAAGTAAATTATCATATGTACAATTCTTATTTTCTGTATTGTTTTAAATATATCTGGATATTTAAAAAGCACGTGAAAATCAATATTAACAACTGCTGAAGATACTATCGAAACATTACATCGGTTAATACTATCAGCGTATAAAAGTGATTATCTAAATGCACGATTCAAATATTACATAAATTTTACTTTGATAGATAATTTTACGAAGATTACGTTGTAAACTTCCGCTGAAAAGAAGAGTAAAGATGTTCTACTTTTAAAAAGAAAAATTTTTCTGCGTGAACTATGTAACGTTCTGCGACAATGTCGCTGTGTCTCTGCGATTCTGCCAGAAGGGTGGCCTCTTTCCCCTTGACTGAACTCAGTTGTCAAAGTTGGGTTTCTAAATATGCCTTTAATCCCCTTTATTTTATTTTCACAATTAAATTGGTGTATATTTACTTTATTTGACCAAATTCTTTCTACACATGTAAAACAAGGCCACCCCCTTTTGTAGAATATTAGAAATATAACATACAATATTTGAGATTCTCTATGTAACAAGTTTTTTCTGACAAATCTATACCATTGCCATCCTACACTCGGGATTTTTTGAAAGCTAGATTAATATCATACATTTGTTTGTTTTCAGATTTTTGATAAATGCATTCATTTTTGTTAATTTTCATTAAAAGAACTTTTTTTATCACCATTCTAATCAGTCTTTATGAGTTTAAACTGTAAGAAAATTAAATTTGAACAAGTATAAAGACAGGCAAGGGTGATACCGTATCATTAAAAATTTTTTCGATTCAAATGATTATAAAGAATGAAAATTAAAAACCCAATCTAAAATCCAAGATGGCAATTCCTCTTAAAAATAATGTATTCTAAATATCAATTTTCCTAATTATTGTAAATATATAGGTCAATTTGAATTTTGAAAATTTGGTGTAAAATTTCGAATATTTTATGGGAAGGAAATAGATATTTATAAGATTAAAATAAAACTTTTTACCTTAACTTATTATTGTAACATGTTTAAAATTAGATATATATTATAGGTGCAAGCTGCCATCTTTAGAACTCATAAGCCAGTTTATGCTGGTTCAAATACTCATGTGTTTGCAACAATTTGAATAAAGTAATTTTTTAATTTTTTTTTCTTTTTTTTAAAAAGAGTTTTTGACGTAAAAGGGAAATCCATTTAAATGCATGATCTTTGAAGTGTGTTATAGAAGGAAATTTTTTAAAAATTTATTACACTTTTATTCACTTTATTATTTTTTTATTCACTTTTATTTACTTTTGCATATTATTTTTAAATGAAAATATCAAATGTAATTTGGTTGCATTTTCAGTTTCTAAACAGATAAATAGCTGCTTAATTAATGATCATTTTATCTCAGGGTTCCCACGGGTCAGGGAGAACAGGGAAAACCTGGAATTGTCAGGGAATTTTATTTTAACTCCAAAAATCAGGGAATAGTCAGGGAAAGTTGCAATTTTCTTACAAAAACCTGGAAAATTCCTTCATTATTCCTGGGAAAAACCAGTCTTAAAATTGTCAGTAACAATACTCAGTTATTGAGGTTCAAATTAAATAATTCTAACATCTATTACAATTATTTATTGTAAAAATTTTACATTTTAGACTTACTGAAATGCTTCCTTCCTCATATAATGATACTTATTTTACACAAAAAATCTAATACTTGGCATTACAAATAAAAGAATCCAAATTTTCTGATGTAAAATTTCGTAGTATAGATAAAATATGGTATGGATTTTTCATTGAAATTTACCTGGAAAAGTCAGGGAATTTTTTTTCTGAAATTGAGTGGTAACCCTGTATATCTGTTCCGTAGTAAGGATAAAACATAGGATATTTTTTCCCTTTTAACTTTTATTTTAAAAGGAAAAAAAAAATCAAGGGTTTTGGACTGTTTAAGACACTTTTGGACAAAGCGGTTTTGGACAGGATGGTTTAAACCGTGGATTAATCCATTCTATCCTAAACCTTGCGAACTCTGTATAACATTTTGATAAATTATAGTCATTTTATTATTAATTAAAATTTTTATTATAAAATTAATTGAAAATCAACAAAACTAACTGTTAATATTGACTTTCTGCAACAAACCTTTCTAGCACTAAAATCTTCCTACAACATGTTTTCAGTAGCTATAAATCAGGGGTGAGCAACCTTTTTAATCAACGGGCCAATTAAAATTTTAAAATTTTTTGGCGGGCCGCACATAATGTAACACTTATTAATAATTTACAAAACTTTATTTATAATAAACATTAGAATAAAAAAATATAAAATCTGAAAAAAAGTAAAGATTTCTTATACAAATTTTAATGCAAAATAAAAACAAACAAGAAAAGAACAATAAAACGAGTTTACTTGAAATTTTTAATGAGAAATTTGGCACTGTTTTTTCAATACAAGCTGATCAATATCAGCCGGAATTGATGAGGTAGCTACACGTACACAGCTTTCTCAGTCTTGATCGGTGATCATTTTTTATTAATTTCATGATTGAAAATAATTGTTCGCAAACATAGTACTTCCGAATAGAGACATCATTTGCTTTGCATTTTTCGTCAAAAGCAAATGTTAGCAGGGCTCCATACGATTTATAAAAATTTACGATGTTTACTGAGAAAAATACATTTTTTAAAATCGGTATTAATCTGCATGTCAATCACTTCCATTTGAAATTCTTCGGGAACTGTATCCACATAGATATAAAATGGCGAGGAAAACGTTTTCATGGAAGCCGCTGACTTTCCAGCTTTGAACATTTGGAATCGTAATTGAAATTCGTTGATTAAAATATCTATATATTGTGCATATTTTTGAGAAATAGTAATGTTTTCTTTTTCTAAATGTGGAAAGTGAGACACATTATTCTGCAAAAGATGCTGTTTCCACAATTTTAATTTGCTCTCAAAGCCCTGAATTTTATCAAACAAATTGTGAATAAACTGTCCTTTGCCTTGAAATTCCTCATTAAGATCATTGAGATGCTGAGTCATGTCGATAAGAAACTCAAAATCGCACATCCATTCTTTATTACCCAAACGAGGAAAAGCGTATCCCTTGATATCCACGAACAATTGTATTTCGCTTTTTAAGTTATATACTCTTTTTAACCTCTGACACAGAGGTGGCTGCAAGTGCTGCCGCCACAGAAGCAAACACAAACAAGCACAGACGCGGCCCGTTCGTATTGCATGTTTGAACAAGTCGCCGACAAGTGAGTAACTCGTCACAAAATTTTTTTCGGTTTAGTATGTACTACCATTTTATTATAATTAATTTTATGACAATACGATGGGAGAAAGTCGATAAAATAAATTCAATTTTAGAAATGCTTGGCGAGCCGCATAAACATGTATAACGGGCTGCATGTTGCTCATCCCTGTTATAAATAAATATATTTATTATGTAACATATATATTTATATTTATTATGCAACCAATTTATAATAGCAGAGCGCTTTGTGTTCATAAAGAAGGTTCTCATGTATATCTGGTAGCAGAAAATCTCCAGCAAAGTAGCAGACACTATAGTTTATTACAGTATCTTCATATTTTTCAGCTGTATTTTAAATTTGAAAATACAATCTAATTGGGAGAAATTGCTGAGACTGCTGTTAAAAACATCTTTAAACTTATTACGATTGTAAATAATTTCATCATTGTCCCTGAATCCATGATATGTAAGTTACTGAACTAAACTCAGTGGCGCGACAGCTCATATTTTGCTAAGGCCTACTGTGCCCATCTCAGTTTCCTTGACCTTGGGTGTAGGAGCAGATGATCCGGTCTGGTGGTCAGCCAAGTGCTTTAAGTAGACAATGTGAAACTCTGTCATCTCTTTAAAATTACTTAAACAAATATCATTTTCCATCCAACTGTTTGCCCACGTTCCGGAACATTCGAACATGGCTCCTAATATCACGCACGTACACACACATACATATATAAATATATATATCCATAAGATATTTAATTTTTATTTTTCTCATGACTTTTCTTGCATTACTTTTGAGGGAAATGTTAAAACAATTGGTTTATTCCTAGGCCTTATTAAAATAATTTTTAATTTAAAATTTTTTTAGTCATTTGCTGGTATGTTTTATATGATATGTTTTATTTTTTTAGGGTGCTGTAGAACAAAATTTTGATGACAGCAAAAATTTCTAACAAAAAACACTTTCTTCTTAGGTGAATTCAATCTGAACATCAGGAAATTTGTATGGTTGTTTTTTGAATCAAAAATAGGTATAATTTATTTTCCTTCATTGATAAAAATATTTAATATCACGGAATGTGTTATTTTAAAAATTATGTTTCCTTACATTACAAATTTTATTGGTGAAAGTAATGAATTTGATGCCCATTTGAAATACCAGATGTTTGCTGTTTGTTTTACATTTTTACTTGTTCAGAGTCACAGGAGCAAAAAATTCTTCAGAATTTTATGGGATATTTATAAAAAGGTTTTGTAATTTTCTTTTTGTTATTGCAATAACTCAGTCAAAACTGCTATGCATATTATTCTTTTAAAATAATATTTATCTATAAACTGGAAAATTATAATAAGTCTTTTATAGAAATTTTATTTCAAAATGTTGAGCATTTAATAAAAATTTGGAATGCATTGCAAAATATCCGTGTCACAAAATTAATTCATTCTAAATTTATGTAAGACTCGAAAAAAAAAGTCTTTTTGCAATTACATCTTCTGAAATATTTGTTGAATGTAAACAAATAAAGAAATTGATCAAACTTAAGACTTTTCCCTCTTATCTTTCCAAAAAAAAATTACTTTGAAGTAAGGCTTGTAAATAAAAACTCGAGCTTATGGTTAAATAAAAGTTATATTGAACAGCTGAAAATATTTATATTAAAATTTTATTAAACTAAATAAATATATCGATCACATACTAATATTCCCCTTCAAATATTATGATTTACTTTAAGTTACATATAATTTAAATTCAGATTATGTTAGTGTTTTTAATGAAGAATGTGAAAAATTTGTAAAAATACTACTATTGTTATCTTTCTAAATGGATAGTTTGTTGTTGTTTCTCTTTACAAATGTTGAAAGTTACTCAAAAAATAGTTCATATTTTAGATATCTTCAATCATGAAGAAATAGTGAATGTATCCTATTTTGTTAAAAATGAATTGTTTTCATTAATAATGCCAATTGGAATACTCAATATAAACCTTGAAATGTTTTGTGCTGTTTAGATAAAAGTGAATGATATTAAAGTAACTATAATACTTGACTTGGAAACTATAAAGCTTGTAATTTTCCAGAGTTCTGTTTACCTATACAATTAATTTAGGCTAAAATTGAAAAGAAAAATTTTTAGATTCTCACAATTTATAATTCTAGTTAAACTCGCACTTGCATTTCATTACCATGTTCATTTCTAGAAATAAATCTACAATAATAATAATTTTATATAAAAGAGTTGTTGTCAGTGTGGAAATTTTATGCTATTGATAAAATCTTTTTAAAACAGTAATAAGCAACTTTTTTTTTTAATATGTACTAAGACATTAAACAATACTTTTGAAAACTAAGTATTTTCTAAAACATTTTTTTTAAATAAAATCTTAATAATTAACTAATAAAAATCTAATTTTTCTGATTACTTATTATTGACTTATCCACTACCAAAGTTAATTTTTTATAATTGCAGAAGAAGAATCACAACTGTCAGTTTTTGTAGATTTTATTAAATATATATGATAAAGAAATAAGATTTGATTTTTAATACTGCTCTAGAGCCACATTAATAGGCTATTGACCTCCATCTGGAAAATGCTTTACTCTTTGCTGTATGCTGACCCACATCTTGACTAGTAATAATTATGCAAAATAGTAATTAGATTTAATATACTGATATTTTAAACATGTAGTGAATTTACAATTTTTATCACCACAGTAAGCAACATTTTTTAAAATATAATTTTAAATACTTTTTTGTTGTTGAAAATCTATAAATGTGCTTTATTGTTTAGGTTCCTTCGGTTCCTCTGATTGCTAATATTTGGTGGTTTGGTGATATGTTTCTGCTAAATCGATTGTGTGTGTGCCTTTTGTAGCAAGAAGTGTAGATAGGGAGTCACAAGAGATGCTGTAAAGTTTTCTAGACAGCCTTATTTATCAAAGTCTGTTGAGGTGAGTTTCACCAATAATGCTCTTTATTTAAAATCTTTTAATGTTATGCTTCATTTCTAAAATTTTTTAAAATTGTGTTAGATTACTTCAAAATTCTAAATAAAATTTTAAATTTTGATAGTGAATAAATTTTAAAGTTTTTTTTTGTTTGGTTCAGGATTGATACGATCATCTTAAGGGTTTTAAACCTTTAACAGTCAAGCCACATGAGCAAATTTGTTTGTACTATTAACTTGTCAAGCTGTGTTTTTTCATTAAATAACTTTTAAAAAAAAATTTTCCTGGGAAAGAAACAAGGTTCTACCCAAATTCAGATAAGGGAAAATTGTTAAAGGTTTAATATTTTATTACTCTATTAATTGTTCGTAGCATTTTACCCACAGTAAATTTTATGTATAATATTTAGATTTCAACCTTTGACTGTTAATGTGTGGTCTTTCAGATTTTATGACTAACTTCTGTATACATTTTTATATCTTTTAACTATAAATTAATCTTATCTGTGTTTTTTTTTAAATAAAAAAACCTTAGTTTCAAGTTGACACAAATGTAAAAACCCTTTGTTTTTTAAATTAATAATCTGGTAAAAAGTGTATAACTTCTTTTTTCTTACAAAAACTTCTTTTGTAACAGTTGAAGATGGAAAAAATGGTTGAGAACATGGAAAATATTTTGCTTTAATTTAATATTTATGCTTTAATTTAAAAATTCTCTTATTTACTCTTATTTTAAAATTAAAGAATGCTCCATTAATTAGAATTTATATTATTTATGTTTGACTGACAAATGAAAAATGTATACAAATGTTTTCTTTATAAATCTTCATAAATGAGAAATTACGAATAATTAGAGATTTCTTCTGTGTAACTTTTAATATCGACAGTAAAAGTTTTTAAAATTTTCTTTTAATATAAAATTTTAAGATTGATATAAAATATACTGATATTTAGATAACAAATTCTTTACATTATGTAAAAAACAAATGAGATTGTTTTTTACAAAATACAAATTGTCAAGCTGACTTATGTATTTCGCAATATAAAATTATCTGCCTGGCTTAACAATTTCA
The DNA here is from genome assembly GCA_949128135.1 of Parasteatoda lunata. Classification (NCBI taxonomy): domain Eukaryota; kingdom Metazoa; phylum Arthropoda; class Arachnida; order Araneae; family Theridiidae; genus Parasteatoda; species Parasteatoda lunata. The sequence goes on from CASBRV010000027.1 coordinate 31,301, forward strand.
TCTTATTTCTGGGCACTTGATGGTTTATTTCTGCATTTTGTAATATCATGTTAAGAATAAAAAAATAAAAAGTTACAAAAATTAAAAATTATTTATTTTTGAAAGCTGTGCTGATTAGTAGACCATAAATTTGGTCCATTTTTTAGAACAAACAAAAGTTTTTTCTTTATAATGTTTGTTTAATATTTTTAAACCATTTCTTAATCGATATTATTTAGTTTTTACATTTAATAAACTATCCATACGATGAATGGCCTGTAAGATGTTGAATATACATTCTGCTTTTGGATAAAAGAGTATTAAAGTACCATAAATATAATACTGAGTTCCAATCTGTTATAAAGTACCATTGTGTATATTACCATAACAAAATATACATGATTCACATTAAATTTCATCTTTTTTTCCTCCATCATGTTTAGAAATTTTGAAAAGTTGCCAAATTTAATTTCAATCATTACAAGACATTTTTAAATGGTGGATAAAAAGAACTATCAAAAGTCTTCAATTTCTTTCTAAAATTTTAAGTGAGATTAATGATGGGATTCATTTTTCAAAAGTCTACTTTAAGACAAATATTTGAAAAAAATTGTTATTCTTTTTGTTTGTGTGTAATGATTATTAAATGGATTATAATTAATTTAAGTTTAAAAATCAGAGAACCCTGAACAAATTTTATTGAAAATAGATTGCTGTAAAATTCACTAACAATTTATAACATGACATTCTAAACAAAAGTGTTAGTGGGTGAAATGTTCAGAATTTAATATTTTTCAAAATATGACTTTTCCAGTTTTTTATATTTTTATTGTATTACATAGAAACTAAAACACTAAAATTCACTTATGATTGTTATTTTAAAAGCAATAATGATTTCTGAATATTTTGCTAGTCAATACTTTGCTGGCATCTGGCTGGCATGTACTTTAAAATTTAATTAGTTATAATTTCCTTTAAAATAATTGCTGCAGATTTTTTTTAAAAATTGTTTTTTTGAAAATAAATTTTCTACAATGGTTTGGACTAACTTTGGTTTGGTTTGCCTTTTCTTACTACCTTGGTAAGTTTTCCTAAAATGAATTAAACTTGGGTGTCAAAATATTCTGTTATATTTAACATATTTATAAAATAGAAAAAAAGGTGTAACTTGCAAAACTTATGTATTGGTTTGAGAATCAAATTGTTTTTTATATTATGTAGCATATTAGACCTAATTAAATTTTCTTTTGTCTCAGAGATGTATCAAACTATTTCGTGCTCACTGTGAACTGGATGACTAAAATGGAGCCCAGTTTAACAGATACTGGAAAATGGCTTGATCTTAATTGGAAATGCTCTTTATTGTTGCAGGTATCTTTTCTTTCATTAAAATTATACGAGTTCATCTGAATTTTTTCTCTGTTCTATTCTATAATGGTCACATTCAGGCTTTTTATTCTATAATGTAATACCACTACAAAGGAATTTTAGTTCTTTTATTTAAGAGTGTAGAGAAACAAGAGTTAGCAACGCCTCCTGGCGAGAAACTAGAAGAAAAAAAAGACTCAGTGAGTAGTAGTGGACGAACGATGCAACCTGCCATGCAGAGCTCCTTATTTTTTTCTTCTTATATGTTTTATGTGTTATATCTGTGAATGTGCTGTGTGCTTAAATATAATCATATTGGTTAAAATAAAATAAAATAAAAAGTAAGCTAGCCATTGCCCTACTAAACACCACACTTCACAGGAGTTTAATCTTCAAGTCACACTCAAATTAGATAATTTTTTCTTCTGTATCATTGAACAAGCTACAAAATTTATCTAAATGTAAGACAGCCATCATTAATTTTTTTAATAAATATCTTAAATGAGTGTCTCATATTCAGCTAAATTTTGTAGTATGTTCACGCTTATCTATGATATGACTTATTTTTCATTTTCATACAAAAACTTAATGAAATTGCTCTTCTTTTTACATACAAGATTTTCTTATGTTTAAATTTTCAAATTGCAGAACCTTTAAGAACACTTAAGTATCGTCATATCTTAGGGCTCTTTATCAGGTATACAAATTTAAAAAAATTGCACATATCATGTAAGTGGTTTTAGTTTTGGACTTGTAACAGGAGTTCGTGACATAAAATGAAAACTTGAATGAATGGGATGTATGGAAATGTTTTGGATAAATGGAAACTTAATTTATAATTTAAAGTACGGATGTAAAATTGAGTTAAAATTAAATTGAAATTTCCATTTCAGGATAATAGTTAAGGTAGCATTCAGTGACATTTAGAATTTACCTTTTGCAGTGTAAACTTTTGGTTAATACCTATCCTGATTTGAAATATATAAAAATTACAAACAATTGGCAAAATAAGGTAACAAAGTTTGAACAATAGCATGTTTTAATCAAAATTTTATCATACAATTTGTGAATGATTCAAAATTAATTTCTAATACTCCGTTTTGTTTATTTAATCTATCTGTACTATTAAATTTTTTAAAAAAAAGCAGATTAGATTGATTGTGTGCATATTAGTTATTGTCGAGGTTAAAAGTTTTTCCCTTATTTATATTTATGACATGAAATTTTTTTTTTTTTTGCCTGCTACTTGTATTTTTTATTTTAAAAAATATAACTGTACTAATCATTGTAATTTTGTTTTAGGGTTTAAAATTAGCCTGGACTATAAATCATGAAGTAAAAACAATCATGAATCTTCATGTATCTTTGTCTAAACCAAAGACTTAGACATGTGTATTAGCTCTATGTAGAATGCTAGAAATGATTAAGGTAATGTTGATCTTTTTTGCTTAATTTGTAATTCATTTGTAAAAATAATGGTTATTTTTGCTAAATTAAAAAAATTTATTGTCTGTAGACAATTTGGTTTTCATTGTGAATTTACTTTATTAATACTTTATCCGATTCTGTATTGTGTAAAAAATCTGGCTAATACATTCTGACTAATACATTAAGACTTAATAGTATAGTTAAACTTTAAAAATTTTAGAATTAGGCATAATAAAACATGACTAAATCATCTTAATCTAATTATTAAGGTCTCGATTTTAGACAAAAATATTGCAATTGTTAAATAAGTTTTAAGCTAGTGTGAAATCTGTGCTGTATTTACTTCACTTATTTGCTTAATATTTTACTAAAACTAAACTCAGCGGCGCGACAGCCCATAGAGGGCCAAGGCCTACTGTGCCCATCTCAGTTTTCTTGACCTTGGGCTCTGGGGTGCAGAAGCAGATGTTCCGGTCAGGTGGTCAGCCGAACGCGGAACCCCCAGTGTTTAGTTCCCAAACATGCTTGGTACTCATTTATCGACCCACTGAAGGGATGAAAGGCTGAGTCAACCTTGCCCGGCTTGAGGATCGAACCAGGGACCTGTGGCACGACAGCTCGAAGCGCTACCGCTCAGCCACCGGGTGTCGCTTAATATTTTAATTCTCTTATTTAAATCTCTCTCTTTTCATCTTGATCACACTAAATGAAATTTGCAATAGGTCATGCTCATTTTATATCTGTAAAAAATTGCAAAATGTGAACAAAGAATTATTTGTTTGGTAAAAGTAGTACGGTCCTATTTGATAAAAGAAACAAAATAGATAATTTTTATCTATGTTAAAAAACTAAATATTTAACACTACATCTATTAAACTTGTATATCAGTCCATTCTGGTATCAACTTTGGGCCAATGTTTAATAATTTTACTATCAGTTTTATACTCTATAATTTTTTCAGTTGATTGTTTATATTTGTCGACGTCATTCATTGTTATGACTTTTCCGCGAATTGTTAATTTCTCTGATTTTTTTACTCAAAGAGTAACGATTTGTGATAATTCGAAACAAAATGACCGATAATACAAGCCTAAATCCTGAAAACCATTTCTCTGTATTATTATTTCCACAACACATTCGTAAATTTTACTGCTCTAATTGTTAGTTAGCTAATCATGTATCATAAAATTTAGATATTAATTCTCTGAATTATATTAAGTCTTAATTAGAAGTTTAAGTAATTTTTAAATGGAGTGATGAACTCTTTTCAAAAAAGTCTTTCTCAGTCTTTTTCAAAAGATTAATAAATTTACCTATTTTTCAATTAAACCAATTTTTTTTTTTTTTTTTTTTTTCTTTTTTAATTTCAAAATATTTGGGGGGGGGGGAATACAAATTAGAATACCTATGAAAAGGGATACTTAATTTTAAAAAATATCTTATTTAAATAGTTAAATTCTGTTTAAATAACACAAATTATTAAATAATTTATATTTTCTATTGATAAAAGATATTTTTCTACTATGAATTTTTTTACCAACTCCAAATGAATTTAAATATTTTTTTTAAAAAACATTTAATTTGTTAACGACTCTTCTATTCATAATTTTTAAAATTCTATGATGATTGGATTATTATTTGGGTTAAAATCTTTTTAACCCAAAATAAACTGTTCAAGGATCAATTCATAACTTGGGAACAATTAATCATCACAGCAAAATTGGATTTTATTCTATTTAAAATAGTAAATATATCTGTGATCCTCAATTCACCTTTATAAAAGTTTCTGTTTCGAAATTAAAATATTATATTTTGTTTTTAATATTATTTTTTGGTCTCTAGAATCCTAAGAATTCTGAAACAGTAAATTGAGTTACACTCAATCGAATCGACATTTCAATCATTTCACACAATTTGTGGATGGTTGTCGAGTTCAAAGTATTAAATGTAGTAATTTTGGATTCATTTATTACTTTAATAAAAAAGCGGCGATTATAAAGGAATTCTTCGATTCCTAGTTTTCACAGGGAAAAGTGGCAAGCCGTTGCCGACACTATGAAAAGGCGCAAAAAAGGATGGTGCCACCGGTCTGATCTTGAAAAGTAGAACACAAAACGAAGTTATATTTCCAGAATATTTCTGTCAACTTGAAAAATCGAGGGTGTTTTAAAAGTGGTTAGCTAGAAATGCCTTAAGCTACTCTATCTCACGTTTTCTCTTACTATTTCTGAGAATAAAGACAATATCTTTGTCGATGTTGTTAAGTAGGGGACAGAAGGGGCTCAATGCACATGCAGCTGTGGTTTTCTCCAACTGTCCAGTTTTTTTTCGCTCACCTCATCAGTTACTTGATTGACGTGTCTTTAACTGTCCAGTACAGCGCATTTTAAATATTCATATTATTATTGAATCTACTAAGAAGCCCAGAATCAGTCAATCAGCTTATGTTTTGATTGTAAGTATAAATTTTTCATGAATATTTATTATTTGTATTATTGTTTTAATATTATGTTTAATTAAAATGCATTAAATATGTCGTTATTTTAAAATTAAATTAATTCCTCAATTATTGCCTAAAAAATTAGGTTAAGACTTTTTTTTTTAATTTTTTTTTTTTTTTTTAAATATATATATGGATAAAAATTAATTTTTATGAAGCAGATAAAATTATTTTTTTTAATCTCTTTTGTACAGTAAAAGGAAGAAAATTATTACAGACAATAATTACGTGATGAAGCGATGGCTTGAAGATCGTAACATCAGACCATACCACGTAAGCTATATGAGCCCAAAATCGAAAAATGAATTTTTGTATATATTTGCGCAAGCTATATCCAAGCATATAGTTTGTGAAGTCCAAAAATCAAGTATGTTTGCGATCATGGCGGATACCACACCTGATACCTCTCACAGAGATCAGCTATCATTAGTAATTCGATATGTAGATGATAAAGGAAATCCAAACGAGAGACTCTTAAAAATTACAGAAGCAAAGGATAAAACAGGCTCTCCAATTGCCCATCTGATTTTCATGCTCTTAAGTGAATTGGAATTACAAAGCAGTCAGTTAGTGTTTCAATCTTATGATTGTGCTAGTTCTTAGATTGTGCTGTCCGGTGAACATCAAGGAGCCCAAAGAAAACTTTCCGACATCGTGGAATGTAATATTCCATACATTCCATGCCAAGCACATCGTTTAAATACATTTACTCAGCATGGATGTGAAGCGAGCGCCTTAGTCGGTCATTTATTGGATGATCTTGGTGCTCTCTACACATTTTTCACTTCAAGTACAAAAAGATATACACATTTGTGTGAAGAATTGTCAAATTTAGAATATGCACTTCAGTTAAAAAATTTGTCTCAAACACGCTGGACCAACAGATCTGAGTCTATAAAAGCTGTTTGGCAGTCTTTTGATGTTATAATATCTGTTCTTGATGGTATTTCATCCTCAAAAAAATTTGACTCAAAGACAAGACTTGGGGCATCAGGACTGCGCAAGAAAATGCTTTCATTCGATTTTATTTCTACTATACTGTTCATGAAAAATATATTGTATAAATTAAAAAATAACAGAAGCTTTAGAAGCAGAGAAACTAAATATTATCGATGCCTCCATTCTAATCGAAAGCACCATAAAATCTTTAGAAGATATCAATCATAATAAAAAGAGCATGGACGACTTATTGGAAAGTGCAATTGCATTTTCCAAACAATACGAAATTGATCCATTCATGGAATTTAAAAACATCACAGAAGAAGGATTGCTCCTAAAAGATTGGACGACAATGCAGAAACTCAAGCTAAGTATTCTCTGAAAGATTTCTATCGAAAGGAATTTACAGCAGTGTTGGACACTATGATTACCTTAGGCAAGGACAATGTCCAAACGTTTGTCAACGTCTTAAAACCCCTGTTTGACATTTTAAAGCCTCCTACGGAAAGAGGCCGATGTACTTTGGAAAATGTTGAAAGGGCTCTTTCACTTTTTCCCGCCAACTTAAAAATTTCGGATTCTCTGGCAGTTCAAGCAGAACTAGAGATTCTCTGCGATCATTGCAAAGAATACTCTGACCTAATGTCAGTAATGAAAAAATCAGAGGACCTGAAGAAAATATTGCCTTTGGCAAATTTAGTTTGCCGCTTAGCTTTAACAGCACCAGTGACAGTTGCAACGAATGAAAGAACTTTCAGCAAGCTTAAATTAGTTAAAAACTATCTTCGATCAACAATGACTGATGAACGTTTAAATTCCCTGCTTTTACTCAAGGCAGAAAAAGATATAGTTGACAATATTAAGTTTGATAAGTTGGCAGAACATTTTTCACTTTTAAAACAACGTCGAATTAAATTTACGTAGCTAATATAATTAATATAACATAACTTTGCTAATATCTTAATTTTTTTTAAATCCTTTTTATGAGAATTTCTTCATTTATAATTTAAATGGCACACATTTTCAATATTTTTCTACATTATTTTTCTTATTTTTTAAAAATGAAAGGACAATTTACTTTTGAATCAATTTTGTTTTGAATCAATTTCTGATAGAAGACTGTATTTGCTGGTTGTGACTTACTTCCTTATCTTCTAACAGTTGCTCTGTTTAGTTTTTTGGTAACAACATTTAGATGAAACAAAAGATAAGTTTAATAACAAAGAATTTTTCAAAAAAAAAAAAAAAATCAATTATTAAGTAAAAGTATTTAAAAGTTACATTGAAAAACATTTAAATTTACAACTTTATTTTTTAAAATATTTTTTTACCAATTTAATAATAAAAATTAATAGAAATTTAAAAATTATATTTCCTTTTTGATTTTGAATAATTACTGGTACCATTTAGTAACCGATAATATCAAATTTATACACCTATGGAGTTTGCATTTTTAAGTGCTGTAAAAATTATTCATGCCAGTCGGCAAAATAAACTTCAACACCCCCCCTCAGGAATCGGTTAGGGACGGGCCTGTGTATAACATCAAACTAGGATATTTCCTTTGAAAAATATGTGTAATGCGCCATATATTGTCGCATATTTTACGAACCGCAGCAATGTCACCCTAATCAAATCCTCCCATATAATGTAATAAAGTTTCCACAGAGCAGCAGAATGAGAAATTGTATATCCCTCATTTACTTCATCTTCTGCATCAGTTACTATCATCACTGTTTAACTTAACAACATAACGATGTCTTCATCTGTCAAATACTGGAAGCCAGTCTCACATGCATCACTTAGAAACCAATCTTCTAAATTTTCTTCATCAAGAATTTCGAAACCTTTGATTTCTTTTGCTTGTTCAAGAATACTATTATCATATTCTTCTTGAATATCTGAAGAAGATTGTTCAACAAGAGGTATGATCTTTCTCCACGATCGTGATGATGTAGACGATTTTACCATACTGCTGATATTCCATATACTGAAATCCAATAACGAATATTGCTTCCAAAAATTTGGTAGTGTTATAACTTCATGAATCAAATTTTTTTAATCTTGAAAATGTTTTTCTTTATATTTTTTGTTGACTCCGGAATGAGCACGGATAATGCGCAAACTGGATAATCCGTGCACGGATAATCGAGAGTGTACTGTAATTAAATTCTATATAAAATCATTTAGTTAATTGTATATTATTGTAAATAAATTTACTAAAAAACTTCTTTGTTAATTTATATATTTTTTACCATGTGCAAATCCATTTCGGGCAAATCCATGGCCAAAATTATTTGCAAAACAGGCAATTCATGTTTTTTTTTCTTTTTCCTATTTTTTTTTCTAAAATTATTAATTGCTAATTTCTTTAAATTATCCAGTATAATATTACCTTCTGCACATCTATTTTTGGGCCCATCCTTGGTAACTAACAAATCAAACGCACTTCAGTACTGCAGTAAGAATGCACTATAAAACAAAATCCTCTATTTAAGGGTTTACCTCAATTTGAGCTTCTGTTTTCACAATTTTTAATCCGGCAATCTTGCTATGAAAATATTTTAAATCATTGTTGAAAAAATTCCCGTTCCTGTAAATTTATTTGAATTTGCTCTTTGCTTTATAGATTTCGCTTTATGTTTTATTCTGTTTTTTATTTTATTTTCTGACTTTGCGTGATATTTTTACTTTATGTGTTCTATTTTATTTGTTTTAAATTTTTTTTAATTGCTCCTCACACTATTGTATTGATATATTTTGCTTTGGCTATATTGATGCAACAATTTTCCCCCCTTTTTTCGGAATTTTCTTTTCACGGATGTTTATTATTTTTATTATAATTATTTTACTTTTTCCCTTATTTCATTGTTCTATAATTTTTTCTATGTTTTCTCTACATTTTGAACTAAAAAAAAATCTTATAAATTAAAATTGAAAATAATATTTATTATGGATTTATAAAGGTTTATTATTTATTCTATTCCTGTAATAATCATAAGTGCTCATGTGACAGTATTCTTTTTGTCACCATTTCAGTCTACAGGAATTTTGAATTTTTTTTTTAATCAGGGAAAAAATTGATAGAACTAGAATGTGATGAGGCTACAGTGTTGTCTGCAGTGTCAAGTTGGAAGCATTGCTCTGGAATCTGTTGTGTAGTGATCATCTGCATGCCAAAAGAAAAATTATATTTCGCTATCAATTATATTTTGCTTATGCATAAGTCTACTTATATTGTGTCTTTTTGCAACTGAGTAGTGTAAAAGTGTATAAAAAATAATCAGTAGCAACTAGTAAACTGATCCCAAAAAAGTAAATTTTATGCTATTAAAAATAATTTCAGCATAGCTAATAGCCCCATCCACTTTTACTGGTGAATTCGTTAAAAGAAATAATAGCTCAAATTTTTGCAAGACAAATTCATCTATAACAGGGTGGCCACCCACCTGGAATTATCAGGGAATTTTTTTTATACTGGAAAAATCAGGGAAATTTGGATAGAAACCTGGAATTTTTAAGAAAAGCTGGAAATTTTTCTGCTATATTTTTTTCAATTTCACTAATTGAAATTATTTACTAATTTTCTTAATTTAAATTATTTTATCCATTATACCCCCATTTTTTAGACTGAAATGTATTGCCAAACAGTTGAAATATCATTAACTTAACAATACTTTGCTTGCATTTGCTCCATTGTAACCCTGTTATAGAGAATGCTACATAAATTTCTCCCATGTTTGCTAAATGATTGTAGAAACTTTTAACTTCTTCGGAGACTATGGGACTGCAATTTAAAATAATAAGGCTATTTCAGAACAAACAACATTATTTAAACATTTGACTTTGGATATTGGTTTAAAGAAAATTATATCAATGTATTTTATAAAGAGCAATGTTTGGATTAAATATAGTATAAAATGGCTCTATATTGAAATGTTAATAAATATAAAAATTTATTGATGTATAATCACATGGAATTATTTTCTTTTACTTAATGAAAATATTTTAAACAGTACTTATCCAAGGGTCACTCTGTATTTGCTATTTGGTACATTTTGTGCAAAAACTACTTAACTATTTAAAAAAAAAATTATTAATTAAAAACAACATATTCTACAATACTAAACGAATTATTTTCTCCACATCTATTCAATATGATATATTGAGAAGAACATTTTAAATAAAATACTTCATAATATTGACACTTTTTTTGTACCCACCTGCAATTAATGATAAAAAAAATTGCACGCTGACCTGGAAATTTGAAGATTTTTGCTGGAAAAATCAGGGAAATTTGAAATCTGATTTGAGTGGCCACCCTGTATAAGTTCTGATCGGGAATAAGATCTATAGAGTTCTGTCTAGATCTGGTTACAGATCAACAAGTTTATTAATTGTTCGTATCTCTTCAGTGTTTTTAAAAGTATGTTGAGCATTCTATATCAAAATATAATGAATAAAATTTAACAACTTATTTCTAGTTTTCTTTTCTTCCTTAGTTAATAAAACCTCAATGATTATCATTCAATTCACTCCTATTTTTTGTGTAGTGTATCTAACACTATGATAGAACAACTACCCGGTCAACAATGTGGGGAGAGAAGTTATCGCATATGTCAACCTTCACCTATGAAAAGGCACTCCACCTTAGAATCGAGTTAACACGTTTTATATACTAGTGAAATGGAATTGAATTTTTGTAGTGGTAAATACACTACAGTTGCATCCTTCCTTCTGTTCAGTTAAATTCTGTAGTTAGTGTTGTGCCAAGATATTTCATTAATGATTATAAATGTGCTGACATAATTTAAATTCCGAAAATATACCAATAAGCAATAATATGTAAATAAAATCATTTAAAAATAATTTTCACGCCTGGTTCTTTCTTTTGATAAACTTCCACCAATGAAATTTGCCGCTCAGGATTGGAATGTAAATGACACCCGTAAGTAGTTTATGACCATAACTGGACAAATGGTGCATTTTGATTATCTTCTAAGATCAGGTTTATGGAGTGTTTGATATGTAACATTGTTGTAGAATTTGTTATGTATGTGGGATGTAAATGTAAATAATGCAAAACAGAAAACCAAAAAGAAAAAAAAACTGGCGGCAGTTTTTTATTATTTAGTAATTTATATTGGCTCTGTTTTGCTTTGTATATTAGATTTAAAATCTTACAAATGTTGATGTAGTTTTGTTTCACTTGTAAATTTTTTTTCTCCAGTGTATGGTATCAGCATCGCATGTCAATGTCTGGTCACTATTATCATCTCATCAACTCTTGAGGCTCTGCTGTTTGCATTTTAGAAGAAAATATACTATAAAGAAAGTTTTTGAAAGTTTTTTTCTCTTTAAAACTAGAAAGTTCAAAATTCAAATATTTTTTCTAGTGAATTAATTGTTCTCTTTTCATTTCCTTTGTTCTCCAAACCACTTTCTTGCTAAAAAATATAATGTGTGCTGGTCTTAATATCACTTTAAAAAAAAAAAAAAATTATTTTGTTTTTTAAGGAAACATAGCTCATCTTACATTTTTCTATTTTTAATAAGTAGCAATAATTTCTGAGTAGTTAATAACTTAGTATTACTATAATAATTTAAAAAAACAAAATTTGGTAATAAAGAATTTTCTTTAAAGCGACTTACCAAAAGTAAACAAAAAAAAAAAAAAAAAAGAACAGTAATATGAGTATCATTGCAAAAGTAACATTGAGAAAGTAAATATCTTCTTTTTCATTAAAATATAGATGTTTTTAAAGTTTTGTTTTGTTAACTTATAAAAAAGTTTTTTGAAGTTGGCAATTTCACACTTTTAAAAATTCGATTTGGCTACTAATTTAAGGAAATTCATTAATATGTGCATTCAAAAATTTATTTAAAATATAAACAAATAAAAAACATTTTTGTAAAAAATTTTATTGCTCAAATACAATGTTATAAAGATTAGCTTAGGTTAATTTTATTTGTGGCCTGTGTTATAAAATACAAAATCATTTGTGTTTTATTTGTTTTATGAAAATTATTGACTATTTTAAAAAGAATTTCAATCAACATATATTTTTTTCAAAAATTATTTTAGAAAGAATTACAATTTATATATTAGGAAGTTTTAAAGGGCATTCTAATAAATTGGAAAGCTTAATCCAAGGTGCATTTTGGTAACTTTGCATTGGTAGTAAGACAGAAGCATAACAATAAAAAGCAAAGCAAAAATATATATAAAGATTTATGACAAATATAAAAATTTCTATATAATTTTATATATATAATATATATAATATATAATTATATATATAATATATAATTTTTGAATTGTAAGGTATATAAATTTTTGCATTGTTTTAAACTACTTAGTTTTTTATAATGAAATCCAAACTTCAGGATTAATCACTAATATCGAAAAAAATATATATAAAATAAGACTTTTTGAAATTTTATTGCTTATACACTTTTTCACTGATTCTAATTGAATTTTGGATTTTTTTTAAAAAAATTACTTAGTTTAAAATAATGTAAAAAATTTTGTAGCTCAGAATTAAAAATGTTTAGCTCATTATTAAAATATTTTGTTAAAAAAACAATATTAAATTACATTTTCAATGAAATTATCTTACAATAAATCATGAGTATAATATTATCTTACAATAATTGAATGAGTTTCATATCTTTTCAAAAAAAATTTTGATTTGCTTAAATAGTACCAAACCTATGATGAAATATGCAAAAATTAAAATTAACACATTAACTTTAACTTGCTAACTGAATGGCTGTTCAGACTAAATTACTGTGGCCATATTTTACAGATGCCCACTTTGAAGATTAAGAATTTGAATCTGGGGAAAAAAGAATGCAGAGAGATTAAGAGAAATTAAGTTTTTATGTCTGATTTAGTTACTTAAAATATTATCTGCTCTAATTAGCATATTTAAGGTTATTCCATTGAGGTTCAATTTTAGATGATTATCTGATGATTACATCAAAAATAATTTAGGTGTTTTTTTAGTTTGTGCATTGTGCAGTAAAACTGGAGCTGACTCTTCTTGTATTATGTACAAAATAGATTTAGTTTCAACTGACTCCTCTTAAAATCTTCTATTTAACCATATCTCAAGTTTTTTTTTAAAGGAATAGTTATTTCATTTGTATATATTTTGAAGAAAAATATGCATTCTCTCTTTTTTTTTTTATTTAAGAAAATAAAATTTAGGCTATCTCATTTGTATATGCAGGGACTCCTTAGAAACTCCTTGGAAATAAAAAAGTCTCCAGGGAGTATTTGGAACTACTTAGATTTCCAAATTAGGCCTTAGAAACTCCTTAGATTATTGCGTTGCATCAATGAACTTACTAAGTCAGCTGATGAATTTGCTGTCCCACTAAATTATATGACTTGGCTTTCAAAATCTAATAGTTTAAGAAAAACTTTAAAAGAAATTGAATTGCATGAGTTAGAAGAAAAAAAATACCAGCAAATAATTTTAATTTTACATGTTACAAGTAAACTTAATTAATCATTTACTGTGATATTTTTTTTTTTCTTCTTTTTTTTTGTTGTATAAAATGCCTTAGGTTTTCTTATGTATTCAAATTTAAAAATATAAGATTGATAGGTTTTTATGTTAATCTTTAATATCTATCCTTTAACAAGATTTATTAAAATATTTGAAACTGGAAAATGTATTTATGTAAAAGTGATAACATTATTTATTTTTCTTGATGAAGTTTGACAAAGTCAAAATTTATTTCAAAAGGGCTAGAAAAAAATATGCAAAATATACATTTTTCCAAGTTCCATATAATAACTGCTTTTTAATTTTTTTAAAAAAAACTGTCTAGTTATCTTTTACACAAAGTTTTTAAATTTCTGATAAGTCCTTAAAATTTTGGACTCTTTGGATACTCCTTAGATTTTTTCTTCTGATCTCTGTATGAACCCTGTAGTATATGAGAATAAGGGTTCGTTTTAAAAATTGAATTTTTTTCCACTCTAGAATAACTTGCGTAATTTTGATTTAATTAACTCAAACTAGTTTTTCAATTATTCATTACTCCTCTACCTTTCTTTACTTTCTATTAACTTATGAAATTTGTTAATTACGTTAAATATTTTTAAACAGTACGATGTTGATATTTACTAAACAATTTTTTCATTAGATTATATGCAAATATGCTTATATAAAAACATTTTACAGCTTTATTCGGTTCATTTTTGTCAGTGTTCTCTGTTAGCAATAAAAACACTGAAATTAAAATCTATTGTTTTTCTATTTTAATATAATGAAGAATCTAAAGATAATTTGAACAATATTATTTTTCTAGCATTTGCTTGATCCTCTTTGTAATGATGTAGAAACTGAGATCCGTTTATATACTGTCATTATCATTTGCAATTAGATGATAGAAATCCATTCAAATTTGGCATTAAAGAATTTAATTTTTCAGATTTCCATCACTTCACTTGTTTAACCACTTTGTTAGTGTTAAGTGTAAGTATCTCAATCAGTTTATATATTTTGTTTATATGAATGAAGCTTAGGTATTAATCTTTGAATTCCAAACTGACATACAATAAATGTTTGTATAATTTATAATTCAAAAGAAAAAAATAACTTCACCTTTCATTTTAAATATGTATGTGTCCAAAAAAAAGAAAGGAATCTTACATAGTTTTATTATCATTCATAGAATTCCTTTTACTGTGTTTCTATTTTTTTTTTTTTTTTTCTTTTGCTGTTGAGTTGTTTTCATAATTTAGTGCCATTTGGTGTCTGGCTGAAAAATATTTTTTTCTTGAAGATGTTAAAGTTTACATAATTTTTGTGTATTAAAAGAACATTAAGTAAATACTTTCCAAGTTCAAAATTATAATATTATAAGAAGAAAGAAAAAAAATAGTATTCACAATAATATTTATCCTATATTTTATTATATTTTTAGATGGTATTTTTATGTAAAATTAAACTTTTTTATTTATTATATATTCTTTAGTTTCTGCTTGAAAATTATTTTATAAAATCTCAGTAGATTTAGGCTATATTCTCAGACTTTTAACATATTCAAGTGTGAACTAAATGTTGAACTGTATTAGGGTTTCAGAGAAATTGCTAAAGATCCAATATAGTTTCAAAATTTAGTTGGATTACTTCTTGGCCAAATGGTGGACAGTGAAACAAGAGTTGTTGCCTAGTTTAATTGTGAATCTGAGTATACTATATCCTAGCCGAATGAGTTTTATAAGTAGAGTTTTTATTAAGGTTGGTATAGAAGGTTAGAAATTATTATTCTTCCAGGTTTTAAATATAGGTATGTATTTAATAATTGTACGATATTTAATTAAAGTTTGTTGGCATATCTAACACCATGAACGCAAAATGGAGAATGATGAAAGATGGTGACCGTCAAATGATATGGGGCCATCATGAATCACACTGAAATCAATGTAAACCATCAAACTTTTTTGATGGGACCATCAAGAATTTTGACTTGGGTAGAAACACATGCGTGAAGTCACCTGTAGACATTCCATTAAATCTAATCCCCAAATTAATCGAACATGATAATAAACTCAAGATTTAAGACCATTGTAACGTTAATACAACCATGTGTTTATATAATGCCATTTAGTACTAGTACTTCAAGAAGGTGTGACATATGACTTACACGCCAGCCACTGCTAAATAGCAAAGTTTCTCTACATAAGTTAGAATGTTCCTTGATGAATTAATTAAATACAAAGCCGTATCACACATCGAATTAGTTAAAATATAATTCTTTCCCGTCTACTGTTGTTGTTGCATGCCCCCATTGGCCAGCAGTGCTAGACCAGGTCCATGACGTTATGCACCCTCAAAAAATCCAACACCGTCATTAGATCATCTGCTAAATTCCGTTTGGTGGGCCCCAGGCACGCGAGTATGTGGTGAGGCGAAGCCTGGTCTGAAGAACAGTTGGTACAAATTTCAAAGTTCTTGGATCCTTCCGAAAATTTCATTGATTTCAGGTGACCACTTCGAAACCGGGCAAGAATAGTTTGTTCCTGTCTATTAAAACCTTGAGCCAGGGAGCCTCCAGGCCGAGAACACCGATACCATGAATGCTTTGGGGGGGGGGGGACATTCCAAGTGGTCTCGTTTTTGTGTTTAATTTTTGAGAAGATTTCCAAAAAGGTGAGGGGTGCCGACGGCACACAGGCCTCGCAAGCACCAGCTTCAACCAAAGTGTCCGCAATCTGGTTTCTTTCAAGATCGACGTGTTAAGGAATCCACTGCAGATGAATCTGATGCGAAACGGAAAGCCGTTTTAACTTTTTGAATATTGATACTCCAGCACTATCTCTCACGCTTTGCTTCCCGTCTACTTCTTTTACTTATGTGTATTTTATGGTCTCTGGTATTTTAGTCTGGTTATGTGTATTTTATGATCTTTTTCGCACTCTGACATAGATTCTTCCTGTATATATCTATCTTCATATAAACTCTTATATGAATATATTTCTCTATCTTCATATAAGAGAAATTCCATTTTATACTCTTAAACTTAGTTATTTTATTTATCTTACTGTTATATCTGTAATTTTATAGTAATAGTAATTTTACTATTACTATAGTAAAATTACTAATACTTTAAAATTTAATAATAGTAATTTTATACTGATTATACTATTACTGATTAATATTGTTAATAATTTTATATTTTATTTATCTAGTTATTCTAATTGTTTTTGTTTTAAACTATATAGTTGATTTAGATGAGTAAATCGATGTTTTTTCTTTATCTTTTTGTGTCTGATTTCGACTATCAGTATGTTTTTTGCTAATATTGCAAATTTTTTCATTTTGGGGTATAGAAAAAACTCCTAGATTTGACCTGTTTATCTATTATGTTAATCTAGTCTGTTAATTTCATTATTGTTATATTTGTTGGTAGATTTGCTGTGGTCATTAATAATTCATTTTGTTTCAGTAATCTAGTCACTGCTTAAATTTAAAATGTGTAAATTAATGTTAAGTTTTTCTGTTAAATAAGCTCGGAATGCTTTCTGTTTTTATTATTTTAGAAATATTGTAAGTAAAAAAAAAATTGTTTTTAAAACTATTTCTTTTTTAAATATATTTTATATATTAAACTATTTTATGTATTTGAAACTAAAACTATTTTATACATTATCAAACTGTTATATATTTTTTAAAAAAAATTGTGTTTAGAAAAATGTTGTTTCCACAAAGAAATCATTCTCCCGTGTTTAAAGCTGTAATTGAATGTGTTAAATAAATAACAAATTCAATAACAATCTTACTACACTATTTTTTGAAAAAATCCTCTTCTTTTTTTTCCTTGATTATCTAATAATCTTTATTTTTCTTCCTTTTCATAAATAGTAAAAAACTTTACAAATTGTGCTATAATACTATTATGTTTTTATGTTATATAATACTATTGAGTTTTCCAAATAATATTTAATAATTTCATTGGTACAGTGTGTTCAAAAATAAAGGGAAACACCGTAAGGTTTTAAAAATCGTTTTTAAATAATATTACTTAATAAATTAAATAATTAATATTACATTTAAATAAATAATATAACTTACTTAATATTACTAAACCCCCAGTGTTTAGTTCCCAAGCATGCTTGGTACTCATTTTATCGACCCTCTGTAAAGGGATGAAAGGCTGAGTCGACCTTGCCCGGTCCGAGGATTGAACCCAGGACCTGTGGCACGGGAGCGCGAAGCGCTACCACTCAGCCACCGGGCGTTAGCAAAGTGAACTAACACCTGTAAAATAACATTAATCTGTTTTTGTTTTCTCTTTTTGTCACCAGTTTATTCCAATATCCTGAGAATTATAATTTTTTTTTTTTTTTTTTTTTTTTTGTGTATGGATTTTAGTCTCACATGCAATATTTATAGTGTAAATTGTGTAAAACTTTAGATCAAATTTTACATTGAAAATATGAAGTTAAACTTTGCTTTATTATTAACATTAGAGCTTAGATTCTATTACTTCATTCTAAAATTACTATAATAAACTAAAAAAACAAACTGTAAATAAAGTTGCATTCGAATAGGCAATTCATATATTTTTATAACCGTTGTTGAACAGCCGACCCGATTATTTGGATTTACGACTACTAATGTTCAACTCCGTAGTCTTCTGTAATTTTGAACCCAATCCAGAAGACAAGGGAACTCCAGGATAAAGTATTGGGAGAAATTTGCCTTCCTGGAGGACTCTTTGATGAAACTATACCTCATTTGCGTTACTTGGAAAGGAAGACCACGAAAACCTCCCACGATTAGCCTGACGACAAGGGGACTTTTGTCCACAAGGATACCACTGAGGATATTTTACGTCAGCACTGTGGTCGGTGCTGGATATTTTATCTTTACCTTGTCGATTTTCGTCACAAAGTCTGTTCTATAATGTACTATCACAATTCATTCAACCAGAACCGCGGTGGCTCAGGGAATAGAGTGTTCGCCTTCCATGCTATTGCTGGTCGATATGAATTCCGCACCCGGCTCACAACGACCACAGTGCTGACGTAAAATATCCTCAGTGGTAGACGGATCATGGGTTTCAGTCGCCTTGCCGTTGGGGTAATCGTGGGAGATTTTCATTGTTTTCTTCTCCGTGTAACGCAAATGCTGGTTAGTTCTTCGGGTAATTTCTGTTGATCATATGGACCAACTAAACATAAACAAATTGATTCAAAAACTTTGCCTTGCGAAAGAAAATTGTATTTCTCTTGTTAATTTCAATGTTCGTGAAGTGTCTTCGCCTCTGGTAAGTTAATGGCTTTCTCACGCTCTTCTATTTATAGATCAGTACCATAATCCTTGAAGGTTATCAGCTGAAGGTAACTGTATTATTATTAGTTATATCTAGTTTGATTTACTTCATTTTATGCAAGCTGCGAAATAAATAATAATAAAAGCTTGTGCCTGCACATCTATTTATTTTGAAAGAAGATTGTCATAATTTAAAAGAAAGATATTGATGTTTTAAAAGATTTACATGACTATTTATCTCTATGAAAAGCAAAACACACATTGCCCCCGGGTGGATTCGAACCACCTACCTGTCGATAATTAGCAAATTGTGCTACGGGGGCTACACAGGTCGCTTAAAATTTATGTAATTGTACATTTAATTGTTAGCTTTATTATTACCAGCTATTAATTACATCAGGTTTGGTTTGCTACATTCTATGCAGGCTTCGAAATAAATAATAATGACGTCTTGTGCCTCCACATTTATTTATTTTGAAAAAAAAAGCCCCCTTTTTTAATACAAAAAAGATATTGATGTTTCAAAAGATTTAACTCTTTAAACAACAAAACACACATCAATGAAATTTTATACCATTTGATCATTACTGGAATCTACTATCTTTTACTCAATTTTTGAACAGATTCTATTTTGTGAAAAGCTTGAACCTACTCTCTTTTTATCGTTTCTGAAACCAACTAGTATTTAATCGATATTCGAACCCACTATTTTTTATCCTCAGAAGGACCCGCAATCAATTAATAAATATATAAACTTCACTCATTGGTCCATAATTCAATACTCGAACCCACTTCCTTTTTATCGGTCGCTAACACTTGATTAGTCTTTGAACCTACTGTCTTTTAAACAATTCTCAAACCAATTAGCGAAAACAGCGCCATTACAATTGAACAATCAATCATTTGATCGTAAATTAGTTCCATTCTCTTTTTGGTTAATGCTAGGACCCTTTCTTATTTAAACTCATTTCGAGCGTTTTTTTTTTTTTTAATGCTGGAACCCACTATCATTTGCTCAGTATTTTCATCTACGGACAATCGTTATTTGAATTCGCTGTATTTTTATTAGCTATCGATCCAACACACTTTTTTTTATCCTCTCTCAAAACCTATATAATTTTATCAATATTTGTAACCACTATTTTTTGAACTTGCTATCATTTGATCGGTACGCAAATCCCTTAACTTTAAATCTGTTCTCTAACGTACTCTCTTTTAATTAATACTAAAGCGCACCACTAATCCATCCGACTCTGCTTTTGTCAGTGCTGGAACATACAATCATTTGTTTAATTATTTAACCCACATTTTTCTTTTCGATTCTGGAACCTCCTAAATCAGCAGTTGATTTCACGAAGATTTGATCATTACTCTAAACCATTTTCTTTTAATCGGTTCTAGAACATACCATTTCTTGATCAAATATCGAGCCGCTGTTGTTCATTAGTCCACGAATCCGCTATCAATTAATCAAAACTCGAAGTAGGAATCGAATAATATTCATATGATAGCAAGATGAATTATAATAATTGTGGACTCGAGTTAATCATTTGAACACTTCTCTAAAAATCTCTTTTGTTAGTCTCATTCGTAAGATGGACGGATCAAATGCTAGAGGGTTCGAGAACTGATTAAAAGATAGTGGGTTCGGACAACTATATAATGAAGGGGTTAGCGAATCGAATCATAAGGTGTCGATTTGAGTACAGATATAGAATAGGTATGAGCAATTTTGAAGCAATTCAGAAATTGATTTGATGCTCCGAATATTTATCAAATGATTTAAGGTTCGAAAGCTGATTACTTTTAAGCTGACTCGAGTAGATACACATTTATAGGTTCGATTACTGATGAATTAATAATTCGTTCGAGTTTGATAAAGAGATTATACTAGAACACTCAGTTCCACTCATTTTTTATTGTTACTCAAACGAATTATCATTTGCTAGATAATCGGTCTAATAAATTTTAATCGGTTATAGAACTCGCTATTATTGGACCGGTCCATTAACTTTCAAATGGTCCACTAACTCATTCTCTTTTTATCAGTCCTTGAACCGACTTACCTTAAACTGTTTCTCTAATCCATTATCATTTGGTCAATAATCGAACCCTCCATCTTTCATCGCTCTATCATTTGATCGATCAATAGTTGAATACACTATTTTCCTTTTATTGGAACTTGCTTCTGTTATTTTTAGCAACTTTTTGAACAATTCTCGAACCCACTATCATTTCAATAATCAAACACAAAGCCACCATAATTTCATCAGTACTTGAACACTCAATCATTTAATTATGAATTAATGTTTCTTTTGGTCTAATACTAGTACCCACCTTCATTTAAACAAGAACCGTATTTTTTTTTAATGCTGGAACTCTCTTTCATTTGATAAATTAACTTGCTATTTTTATCGGTTCTCGATCCCATATCATTTGATCATTATTTGAACCCGTTATCTTTTGACTAGCTTTCGAACCAACACACTTTTCATCCGTTCTCAAAGCCTATATCATTTTATCGTAGCCACTATTTTTCATTGGTTTTAGAATGTGTTATTATTTTATCGGTACTCAAATCTATTACCTTTCTATTGGTTCTTGAACACACCATCTTTTGCTTAATACTCGAACGCACAATTTTTTTACTGAGTCGAGCCGACTCTGATCAACTGATAATGGGTTCTAGTACAGATAAAAATTATAGTCCCAAGAGAGTCAATTTGAAAATTGATCAAATGATAGCAACAAAAGGAGGGGTTCTATTATTGATTTAATGATCGTGGGTTCGAGTACCGATAAAAATATAGATTTGATTAATACGGATCAAATTATAGCGGGTTTGAGTATATACTATAATTAATAGAAAATTGTCATGAATTGAAAATACCTCAAATGAAGAGCGATAAACGGTTCGCCATGTCGAGTATTTAATTGAAGATAGTTTAGAAAGTGCTCAAACGATTGTGAAATCCAGTCATGTTTAAATGATAGTCAGCTCTAATGTTAATCATATGATGGAGAGTTTGAATAGTGAGCAAATGGAACCGATTAAAATAAAGGTATATCGAGGGAATGTAGAATTTTGATCAAATTATTGGGGATATCAGTGATTAAAATAAACAGTAGGTCCTAATATTGATCAAATGATAGTACGAGAACTTATTGAAATGTAGTGGATTCGATTAAATGTTTGTAAAATTGAGTCGACACTGAATTTGATTAAATAATACAAGTACTTGATTAATTGTTATAAGTAATGGTCAGATAGTGGTCAAAATCCTTCTCTTTAGATTCGCATTCGAATTGACACTGTATGTAACGATTTATAACTCCTACATTTCATTAATTCGACTACGCTATCATTTCAACAGTGCCCGAACCCATTATTATTTGATCCGTAATCGACCTTACTGTCTTCAGTTACTCAATCTCTGTGATACAGTAAAACCTCTTTTTGTGCGGTCCTTTTTTATGCGGTATTTGAAACTTAGCGGCGTTAGCACCAGTTCATGTTTACTATCAATGTATACATGTTATGGAAGAACTCTGATTACGTGGCCTCCTTGACAACGATGTGTCTGGACTTCGCGATGCTCATTTATTTTAAACAATCTCCTGACAAGGCAGAGTCAGTTACGTACATATTGTGGCTCGACGCGAGAACAGCATACGCTTCGTATTCAGCGTTTTATACAAGATTCACGTAATTAGGGATTCATTTTATAGTGATATTAAAGATTAGTTACTTTTGTTTCTATTTATATGTAGTTTTAATGATTTTTATTTTATTTTTAGACATAAGTACTCCATTAAAATGAATAATTATAGCCAAAAGAAAGTAAAACGGCAGACAATTGCTTTATTTAATGTATAATTTGAAAACTTCTCCAGGTATATGTACAATGAAAAATTAAATATTTTTACTATTTCTTTAGGTCTAATTTAATTATTTCATTCAATTGAAATCATTGATATATTTTCTAAGTCTGACTTTTTTTATGCGGTCCATATCAACCGCATAAACCCTGTTTTAGGTAGTATATCGTACAAACTTGTTATTACATGTAAGAATTTATAAAATTTTCTTTTGTTGCGCGATTTCTTTTATGCGGTCTCTATCCACCGCACAAAAAATGGTTTTAACTGTATTATATTAATCTATTTTGTGAAACTGGTGACTACTATCTAATAAGAGTATTCAAACTTGCTACCATTTTTTTAATAATAATTGTACTGAATATCAATACTCAATCGATTTATCATTTTATACTCGAACCCTCTTCCCATTTAATGGGTTGTACGCAACATATTTTATTAATGCTTGAACCCACCGTCATTTAATCAATAATGAGACCCCTTATCATTTGTATGGTATTATATAATCATTTGATTCTTATTCGTGCCTACTATCTTTTGAGTATATTAAACTTGAACACCCTAATTAGTTTTCGTTACTCGAACCCGCTTTTCTATGATCACAATCAAACCATCTATCATAAGCTCAGTATTCGATCTTACTATCACTTTGTACGTGTTTAACTTATCTTTACGCATCACTTGTTCCCTATAATTAATAATGATGCATACTATTATTCAACAGTACTTGAATCTGGTATCACTTGATCTGCACTCGAGCCTACTATTAATGATTAGTAATTGTAAACACATTATTATTTGGGCCTACTATCGATTTAACAATTTTCTAACCCGTTCCAAATAGTAACTTTTTAACCAATCTCATTTGTTAGACTCCAACCATTAAACTATTTATCGGTACTCTATCCCGAAACGAATATTAATTGTTCTTATTATCATTTGTTCACCTTTTCTAAAAAATTTTTCTTTGATGAACCTTCTATTCATGTATAATATTAAAGCAATGCTCGATCGCACTATTATTTGATCCATTTATTTTGTTAAATACATTCAATCGCATACCGATTTAACGGTTGCCGAAGCTACTATCTTTTCGTTAGTATTTATTTAACCCAATATTATTTGTTCATTATTCAAGCATACTAGCATGTGAATAGTAATGTCGTCAGCGT
This sequence comes from Parasteatoda lunata, assembly GCA_949128135.1. Classification (NCBI taxonomy): domain Eukaryota; kingdom Metazoa; phylum Arthropoda; class Arachnida; order Araneae; family Theridiidae; genus Parasteatoda; species Parasteatoda lunata. Next base: position 55,363 of record CASBRV010000027.1, read on the forward strand.
CATTTAAACTCTACGATATAATTTTCTAATGATAAACTTGAACCCATTAACCGTATATCGCTACTCAAACTTACTATCATATGATCGTTGTCGAGCCTACTACAAGATAACCTAAGCTTAATGAGCAAAATGGCGTATTAAAATTAAGTTATTCTATGTAAGTAAGAATGTTAATTAGTTACCGAGCCGTATCACATTTCGAATTACTTATATTTCTTTCTCATCGACTTCTTCTCGAATACATCGATTTAACTTGCATTTATTATTTGTTTATGTATTTTATTATAACGATAATATATTTTTCTTTGTTGCATCTGTTTATGTTCTAGACATATCTTTGTCTTAAGTCTCTGTGAAAATATATAGTGAAAGAATCGAAATCTTTGTGAAAGAACTGTGTTACTGAAGAGAATTGATACTTTATGAAGTTGACTTATTCGAAATGGAATGTATAACAGTTGGCTACGTTAGCAATTTAAAGTTTCATCAACCAATCAGGATCGAGATACCCAGACTTCGTCACTTACAGATATTTTACTGAAGATCAATTTATGTTATACACATGGCTTCGTGCCAGTCTTAAGACTCTGTAAATATATAGTAAAATATTTCAAATTTTTGTGAAAGAATTTAGAATGTGTCACTGAAGAGAATTAATTACTTAACCAATTATTTTCCTACCTAGCTTAAAATTCCTGTTTTCGTTGTGAAAGATGACACCCACACAAAATATATTTTACTTACAACAACTGGTTTAGCATACACAATATATCATCGTAGTATATAATATATCTTATATTATAATATCATCAAATTGTCTTGATTTTTCAGTTATTTGAACCGGCTCTATCGAGTCAAACATATGAGATGAATGTTAAAGACAGATCCTGGTTACTCTTTTGTGTCCTAACTCAAAATACGAAAGTTTACGTCTTTAAAATTTTCTCCAGATTTTTCCTTTGTGAGATTCGAAAACAACTTATCTTCGCCATTTCTGTAGAATTTCTTCTCACTTTTAATAGTCTTTTTCAAACTGATTTATTTTCCACTAAATCCCTGCGTTATTCTGAAAACTGAAGATCCATCGTCAGAGTAGGGTTGCCTAGAACAACACGAGAAAAGTTTCATTACACCCCTTAAGAACTTCCAAACAAAAGATTTACTAATAGTGCAAAGGATGTATTTAAGTGCATTTGTAGACCGAGAGTGCTCCTGATTTCCTTAAAAGTTCGGTTGTGGCAATTTTAAGATTTTTTTTAAAAAACGTGTCTATGTAACAGCCAATTTGAACTACCTGAATCCTAATTCAGTAATCCTTCTCTGCAGAACGAAGCCAAGCTTTAGATGCTGTCTATCTTCACTCGTTCTGCTTTCTTGTTTCTGCAGAGTGCAGGGTTAGTGGGAGGGGGGCAAAATAACTACTGGCGTCATAACAACAGATCTGGTAGTTCAACTATTTTATACTTATGATAGCCCTTCTATTTTATGAAAAATAAAAAAATTTATACTCTCTTTAGGTTGAATATCGAATTAGACTCAATTTACTAAAGATAATTATTTAGCGAAAGAAACCGGAACGTGTCAAATTTCCATTTATATTCACTGCAGTGACATTTGATATTTTAAAATTATCCTCATTATCACCTACATTTTATTATCCTTTCACCCGCATTCATTGCACATTTTCTTCTCAACTGTAAAACGACTCTTGATTTGAATTTGCATTTTATAAAATATTTCGGTTTATAGTAATGACTTTGACTAAGAATTTTGAAATTTGACAATAACTTAATTATTCTTAGACACGCTTAATTAGCAACTGTACAATCGTGATCCATTTCCAATATTTTTATATGACATAACGACACAAGAGTTTCAAATTGTAGAGTAATCATATTCTGACAAATTTAATATGCGAACATTTTGCAGTTAATGCTTTTCTGATCAATGAACATCATTTAAGTGAAATGGGAACTTTCGATTTCGCGATGACATACTATTACGGAAATATATTACAGTAAAATAAATTTTTTAATGCTCAATTCAACATAAATTAAAATGAAGATATTAAAGTCCCTTCCCACTTCATCTCAATGAATAAATGTGATAAAGCCCAAGTCAAAATTTTTGATGGTTTTCAATTGATGAATCAACATAATCTTGATGGTAACCGATCTAGGTAACCGTCACTTCAATGAAGGAATTTGGACTGATTTATGATGTTCCTACATAGGAATAGCAACTTCTTTTGATGATATATTCCTGAGAATCAACAAGAATTCCCATTAAACTATCATGAAAATGTATAGTTGGAACCATCATGGACCTTCACGGATGGTTGGTCCATGAGAGTTAAACTTCTCTTGATTACTAACCATAATAGTATTTTCCATCATGGAATGATAGAAGTTTGTTGCCATTGCAAAAACTATGAACATATAATGGATGATGGTGACCATCAAATGATGTTGAACCAGCATGAGTCGCACTGAAACCAACAAAATTTTTTCATGGGACCATCAAGAATTTTTACTTGAGCGTTCCTAAACATTCTTCTTTATAGAATACTATATATTTCTGAATATATATAAATCGGAAAACAGTAAAAGATCATCAGATTTACTTGAAATAGTTCATTTGTGTTGATTATTAATAAATTTCTTATATTTTCTTAGTAAGTATTTTTTTATTTTGTGTATGACGAATTTCAACTAGAATTCAGCTAATCTGTTTTTTAGTTACATTGAAGTTCATATCGAGACTTAACAATTGTAAAAATTTTTAGTAAGATATGTCACCTTAAAGTTATGAATAGATAATCTACTTTTATATTAGAGAATAAAAATTTTTAATTAAAGATCATTTTATTTTGGGTTTCTCTGGACTGGTAAGTGTTATGATTTTTGCCCTCTATAGGTCGTTGCGTTCACGAATAACGACATGCGATTGGAAAAACTAATATTCTCTTTTTGATGCAGGTCTCGACGGCTGCATTAAAAATTCATATAGGTTTTCTGAGCTTTTATTTATTGTTTTTCGGCCATTTTCACATGACTTTTTGGGTTCTGATATTTTTATTCGAATTTGATAATTAAATTTGACGCTACTCGATAATTTGTCAACACTATGCACATATTTGTAAAATGAGTTTTTTTTCTGAAAATTCCACTTTTTAGCTATTTTTTTTGTAAACAATAGTCTGGGCTAAAGAGAAGATATAGAAGGGCTGGTTCATTTCATACTCAAAGCTGAAGCTATGATTCCCCACCTCAAGACGTCACGCCGCACATAGATCTCAAAAATCAGAACTAGAAGATATGAAAAATTTGCTGCTTTCAGCTAAGAAATTAGTTTAATGTTTGACACATTACACTGCTAAAAATTATTTCTGTTTAAAAATATATCATTCATACATTTTCTTGGTATTTCTCATAGTATAATAAAAAATGAAAAAATTAAAGTTAGAAAAATATCTCAATGTATGTCATCGTTTTCTCATTTTCTAATTTCAGTTTTTAACTCTTACTCTTGAATAAATGAAAGCATATAAGAACACTTATATAAACATATTGTTCGATGTTAATATGCAACTATAAAAGTGTCATTACATTTTATTAATTGTTACGCCTAATTTTAATATATTTTCTAATTTATAATTGTAATATCAATTTATTTGTATATATTATCACTAGGAAACAAAAATCTTATATGCTAATTACTAAAAAATTATCTTTGAGCATGTAATAATGGAGATAATATACTTGCTCATAAATATTTAAAATTAAAGCGTTATAATTAAAACGCATAAATATTTTGAATAATGTCATGAAAAATATCTTATTAAATTGGAAGAATTTATAAGAATATATTTATAATTATGTTTATCTTATTTTTGAAGTTCAGGATTTTATTTTCTTTGACCAGGTTTTTTTTTCTTTCTTTTCTGTGTAAAGTTATCCTTAAACGTCTAAACAAAAATGATGAAATATAATGCTTTTATTCACAGAAGGATAAATTCTTCCAGTATATTTTATACTTCATTTGATGTCACCTTTATATTTTTTTGAAATAAAACCTGGAAATTTGCGTTTCCTTATTTTGTGTTTTATAATAATTCTTGCCGTTCGCTATCACGCAGGCTGTTATTGACTACAACTGTTAAATTTTTGCAATCAGATGAGAAGAAAATCACTTCAAAATAAATAAATAAATATGTCGAAAACCATGATTGCATGGAAATAAGTTTCAAAAATGATGCTAGTTTCAGGCGAAATAATTTATTTTAACAAGCGAGAAGATGATGCTTTCGCCGTCGTGACGTCATTGACTGTAATCAGAAGCTTGGACCCCAGCCCTTTTATTCTCTCTTTATCCCTGAAAAATAGTAGCCGTAGTTCTTTCACCTCGATCTTAGTAGCAAATAGCCGCATTTCTCTTGCCAAAAGAGGACCTGTAACTCTTCTTTACCAGAAAAATAAATGCGACTACCTGAAATTAAAAATAGGGAAAAAATAAGAAATAGCAATCAAATCACAAAATAAAATAAAATTAATAAATTTATGACTTTGTTTTAAAATATAAATGTGTACAGTGCGCAAAAAAAATCACCCTGAATAAATTTTGCTCTGAATGATCGGATTTTCTCGAAATCGGACACAAAAACGTACTTTCTCTAATTACACATGTTTTTTTTTTTTTTTGCCTATTTTAATTCTTAACCTTTTAAATATGCCGCAATATTGATATTGTGGCAATATTGATAAGTTTTTTATTGTCAAAAATTAAAACTTGTTTTCTTTTTTTGAAAAACAATTTTCGTGGTTAGGAAACTTTTTTTTTTCAGATGGCTAAACGTAGAGGTGATCAAATCAGGCCAACAAATGACACGCGAAAATAGTAAAGTGGCTAGCGAATGCATATTAATATTAAAATTGTAAGATCTTATGAAATTGTTTTTTTTTTTTCTTTTATCAGTCTAGGAATATATGCTAGTTTTCTTGTGCTCATTTGTAAAGCCCGGATTTTGAAGACCCAAGAAAACTCTAAAAAATAGCAAAACGCCTTTAAAAATATCAAAAAATGCCGCTATGACGAAAAAAAATCCATTATAACTATATAAGAATTAAATCTGAACCGCATCTTTTCTGAAATTTCACATATCATACATTGTGTTAAGAGAATATAAAATGTAATTTTCACTAATTCAAAAGAAGAAAGGCTAACTCCTTTGATACACAGTCCAATTGAATTCAAAAACTTTTTTTTTAAACGAACTGCTCTCCTGTACCAACTGTAAATCAACTAAGGCTCTAAGTTATTTGCTACTAGTACGGTCTACTAGTGTTAAAATGAGTGAAAGTTGTAAAATTAAGTACTTCTATTAAACAAAAAAATTGCCCCTAAACTAGCAAAAGTGTCTAAAAATACAGATGTCATCAAAATCCAGGCTTTACTCATCTGTAATATAAACCGTAATATATATCTGTAATTAGTTAAAAACCGATATAACTGACTAATGAACACCCCAAAAACATTAACTGCTGACAACTTCAGATTCATCACTATATATAAAAAATAAATGCTTTTTTTTTATTTAAGAAAGGGCAAACGAAACTATTTTATAGGTTAATGATTTTTAACAATGGGCTAATGCTTAGAAGCAAAATTAAACTGCGGTTTTATGATCTAAAATTTGCTAAAACTAATTTTTGTTTCTTTTTTCAGACGGAATGAGTAAAGAAAAATTTTGGTGAGGAAGTGTGTGTTGATTTTGCACAATCAGCAAAACAGGGTGCATAGCAAAAGTTCGTCGCGTGCACAATTCATTGCGGAGACTATACTTCGTGGGCACAATTCGTCGGAAATTCATCGTGGCCACAATTTTATGTGGTATCATTGAAATAACGATGAAAAAACTCTTGCATTGCTTGAAAAACTAAATAATCTAAATAAAACTAATAGTGATCGGTCAAATAATACGAAAGAGGGCGAAGGGTTTGTGATTTGCTTACAAGAGGGTGGAGCGTTATTTTATAACCGTCGTTAAACAGCCGACCCAATTTAGGGTTTAAGTCTACTAATGTTAAACTCCTTAGCCTTGTAATTTTGTACCCAATCCAGAAGACAAAGAAACTCCTCCTGGAACAAGTATCAGTAGAAACTGTAGGTCTTTTTGATGGAACTAACCAGCATTATCGGTGAGGATGAAGAGGAATACCACAAAAACATCCCCCTGGTTAGCCTGACGGCAAGGGGATTCTAACCTATGATCCGTCTACTACTGAGGATATTTCACGTCAGCACTGTAGTCGGTGCTAGCCGGGTACGGAATTCGTATCGACCAGCCATTGCTGGGATTCGAACCCAGTTCATCTCATATGTATTTTTCAAAATCTGAAATTAACTTAAAAATATTATTATTTTGAAAAGTAAACAAAGCAGCTCAAAAGAACACGTCAAACATTCAAACGAGGTCAAGCTCTATATTCATGATTAATATTCATTTTTTATCAGTAAATAGTTATTATAATCATAAACTCAAGAAAGACATATTTGTAAATTTCAATTATTTCTCCAGGTCATCATAGGTATGTGTAAAATTTTAAATATATTTTAAGTAAACTAAGAAATATTGTGAAAAAGAAAAAAAATTTGTTTAAATTTTTTTCTAATTTTTCGATTTAAACTTTATTTAATTTTTTTTTTTTTACTCAAGAAGTTTTCCGGAATTTTGATTTGGGCTCACAATCACCCCTGTAGATTTAAATAGCGCAGGTGCGGAAAGAAAATTTTTCCCACAAGTTAATGTGGATGAAGAATTTGAATGTGGTTAAAATTTCAAATATATTTAATAATTTTTAAAATATTTGTTTGGAATTTTTAAAAAAGGATTTGAATAAGGAAGGAATCATCTTGTATAAGTTGCAATGTAAGAATTTGCTTTTCTTTGAAGTTTAAAATATTCCAGTTATTATCATAAATTACTTTCAAACAAATGATATTTTTTAAATTTGTAAATTTGTTTTCGGAATTGTTTAAATAGTTCTGGAGATTTGGAAGCAAAAAAGTAAAATGAATTGTAAAAGGCACGAATGTTTTCTTAATTAAAACATTTGGACAAATTTTCTTTCATTATAGTTCGTATTAAAATACATATCTAGCATTTATCTATAGATTGTAGACCGAATTAAAGAGCTCTGCACTTAGCAAAAGAATGAAATTTGATTTACCGAAATGTTTGACCAGCAAGTTTGTAAGGCGTAACAAATTTTTGCAAGAAGAAAATAAATAACTTGCTATGACTTTTGACGTCATAGATAACAGTAAATGCTTATTCTTATAATAAATTGCAATTTAGGAATTAAAGGGTTTTGTTTTCATCGAAATAGCATGAATGTATAACTTTTTTTAAAAAAGAAATTTCTATAAGTTTAACTTAAGATTCTTAATTTTCCGCGATAGTTTAACAAAAGCAAAGACATTTTTTAAATGCAAATATTTCTGTGATAAATGGCAAAGAATTTTTATAGTTTAATTTTCTTTAGAGTTAAAATTTATATTTAAAAAAAAAAAACAATTCTATCGCATATTGAAGACAAAATTATGAAAATGATAAAAAAAAAATTTTATAAGTCATCACAAATGGTTTTTTAGCAATCTTACTAGCGCATAGAAATTGAAAAAATAAAGAGTATTTTTTAAATTAAAACCTAAAGTTTTTAGATTTTGTTCCAAAAAAGTAAGTAAATAAAATATTTACCAATATTCAAGTGCTAGAATAAATTTAAACAACATGCTATATTTAAACCAATTACCAAGTTTTAACTTAATGGATTTATTAAAAGTTGAAATATTTGAATTTAAAAAAAATATAAAAAGGCATAACTTTGAATAAAATAAAATCGTTTTAGATTGCAGACGATTTCAATTAAGAAAACGAATTTTTATACCTTTTGTTTTCAGTAAAAGGGTTGCAGTATTTTTTGCTGCAATTTGAGAAGCTTAGAACTTTAGAAAAAGCATCTTATATTTGGTATTTAAATGCTCAGCATAAAACAAGTTATAGCACACTTTTTTTTTCTTCTAAAAGTCGAAAATTTTGTTAGGAAAAATCCTCGAGATCCCTTAAGGGTGCATGATAGATATGTGATAAAAAAAATGTACATTCTTTTGAAGTACACGCAGGAATGTTAAAAATAACATTACAATGTTTTAGTTAGGCAGAACATAACTAGGTCGAACACGCATTGCTTTATACGTTTAACGAGTTCCTGCAACGAGCTTACTAATTTGACGATAGACAATGTTGTTGGTTGAATGGCTTAAAGTGCTTTAGATTTCAAGATCATAAGTTAGTTAAAACTTAATTTGACCATAACTATTTTTAACGGCTGTTTTAAAAATCATCTTATAGTTTGAGAAATTGATTTTTACAAAAGTCGTATTTACAAAACTCATTTTTCACCAACTATTCGACCAATTTTGCTCAAATATTGAAATTTGCCATGTAAAATTACATCCTTTAAAGTAATGTATAAATTGCATAGTTTACAATTCAAAATCATTCTAACTTTTATTAAATAAAATAATAAGAAAATTAAATCTTTACAAAAAGTTATTTTTTGAATGGAATTATTTATGGATAAATTAATTTTATAACTGTAACTTAAAATATCGTATGCACTAATTATTGGCATATTCAAGGCCTCCCTCTCGAACCATTAAGAATGGGTTCTAGAATGTGAAGATCCGAACATCAGATCAAAAATTATTCAGAGTGGTCCGTTTTTTTAATGCTCTGTACATTAAAGTTGCTCACCTATGATACCTCGCAGAAAAAATTTGACCTATAAATGAAAAAAAAAGTTATTAAAGATGTCTAATCTTGCCCAATGTCCACACTAACTTCCCTCTCCCTTGCTAATTTTGCATGTAAACAGATTAAAAGCTATATACTTAAATTATGCTTAAATCAGCAAAGAATATAAATGTTTCCAAACAAATAAAAAGTGATAATTTTTCGTGACATATTGTATTTCTTATTTTACATTTTATTTTTTACTGTCATTACCACGTTTTCTTAAAGCATCAAAAAGTTTGAATTTATTTCTTAAACATTAATTAGATACTTACAATAAATGCCTGTAGTAACCTGCACATGGAGAATCTTCAAAATATTGGTAAATTATATTGTAATATAGTCTAGTACTATAGGGTTCTTTATTAAGGTCTTATATGAAGAGAAAGACCTTTTTAAGAGCAGTTTAATAAATGTTTTAAACTTAACATTATTACATTAGCAAAAACAGTTTTTTAAAAATTATAGTCAAGGGGTTACCACTCCAAAAAAAATGTCAACACTGAACTTTTTTTTTTTACTACTTTACGCGGTCCAGCGTTACTTTACAGAATTTGATAGCTCACTGACAGCAAAATGTACCTTTTCCCACAAGAATAACCTTTACATTATATCAATGACTTTCTTATTTTTTCTTACGAAACAATATTTATTTTTCTTCATTTTATTAGTCTATTTTTACAGCAAACAAAAAAAAAATAAATAACATTTAGCTTACTATATCATTTTACAATAATCACCTTGGAGCCATTTATATCTCTACTTACTTTTTCCTTCATCATTAATTTCTTATCTTAGCTCTATTAATTTCCTTTAAAAAATCTTAGTTTAACTTTTCCCAGTATTTCCAAACATTAGAGGAGAATACAGAAATAATTATAAAAAAGAGTAATTTTATTTATTTTAAACAGAGAATATATCTTACGTTTTTTTTAATAGAGAAATAAGGAAAAAGAAAGTTTTTGAATAATTAAAAAATAGATTTTAATTGGAGGACCGCATTTAGAAAACTGATTTTTTTTTCCAAGATTGATTTCAGTCCTGAGGACTGATGAGTGACAACCATGAATACTGCAAATTAGAATATTTTAAGATCCAAAACGTTTCTATCAAAAAGCTTAAAATAAAATTAAATGTATATTTTGTTGGATCCATTCATACCTGTGGCAGCTACACCTAGAGTCTTCTCATTCACTGGATCAAGACACTGTGGTGGACAAATCTTTCCCCTCCAACTACAACAACCACTTCTCCTGCAAGAGACATCTTTTTCTGATACAACTTTTCAGCAACTATTACTCAGTTTAAATTATTAATGTATCTCAACAACGAAAATAGTGGCAACTATTTTAGACCAAAGTGAAACACCATGCAAAACTCTTCGTACTTAAGCGTTTTGCTACCCAAGGAACCAAAAATAATTCTTGAAATAGTAAAACACCGAATAAGTCCTTTTAAAATACTTGGTTGTTAAAGTAGCTGCCACCATTATAGTATTCAACAACACTGAAATTTAAAATTTGAGTAAGATATGATACACATAGCTGCCAACTCTCCTGGATTTACCAGTGGACTGGATTTTGCCATTTTTTCCTGGTCTACTGGTATAATAAAACTTCTGCCTTTCGTACATTTTAGAAAATTTCCTCCAATTGAGCAAGTTTTTGAAGAAAGAAAATCTTTATCTACTAGAATGGAATTTTTTACAAAATTGCTTGAATATTTAAATACTAGCTTATAATAAAATGAGCCTCTCTTATAGTAATCAGTTTAAAGCTTTTCTTTTTCTTTGTTCTAAAAATTTCAGTTTATTTTTATTCCATACTCACTTTTTAAATAATATAATATTTTAATTGTCAATAATTATTTTCTCGTCTTATACCTTTCAAAATTAAAAGTTAACATGATAAAAAAAAAATTCAAATTCATTTAAATGTCAATCACAAACGGGAAATATTGCAAACCATTTATATTTAGTGTAATAAAGTTTTCATATTTTGATGACTATAAAAATCCTCAAACTTCTCAAATATAAAAATTATTTAAAATATTATGGAACAGTTACAAAATTTATATTATTTAATAAAGTCTACTGGATTTTTTCCTATCCATGTTGGTAGCTATGGATACACATAAGAGTCAGTGAAGTTATTTATTTCGATACAATATAAAGTTAAAATCATTAATTTATGTTGCATATATCAAAGGTTGCATATATATATTCTTAAAATAAAGTTTGTTTGGGAATCAAACTTACACACATCACAGAGAGGACATTAAGATGAAATCAAACCAGGTTTTACCAAATTGAAGAGAATATAATATTATAAACTTATTTAATGTAAATCTTCTTATGAAAAATATAATTATTTTTATTACACAACTCATGCCTTTAATAACAGTTAACTTTTGTTTCTGTGGAATGTTCAGTTGCATTTGAAAATATTCACCTTCTCATGATCAATATTATAAACAATCTACTATTGCTACCTGACGGTATTCAAGAGTACGCCGAAATTGGCGAAAATAATTAATAAATAAAATAAATACATCTAAGTTTCCTTAATTATTGGTGTTTAGATTTCACTTTAAGTGTGTATGAATGCCCAATTCAGTATAAGCTTAAAATAAAATATTCACTCTTTTCAAGTTTATATTTGTTTAGAAAATTGCGTTATAGAATTTCAAAATTCTTGGTAAAACAAGTAATTAAAAACTAACTAATAAGTTCTTCATTCATAAGTGTCAAACTCATTCATGTAAAAAAATAATATTTGCTTCATCATTTATTATGTATTTAAAATCCCGAAATAATGGGCAGAGTAAATACGATTATAATGACGGATACAATAATTTAAGAGAAATTTCTTCGCACATGAACAAAAAACCAGAAGAATTTATGGTAAAAAAGTTTTTTGCAGCTATAATATACAATTATTTATATTAATTATTAAAAAAGGTATTAATGTGGCATTAGGAAATGTAAAAAACACCGATAATAATAAACCATTCAAACAAGTAAAAAATATTTTATCGAGAGAATATTATTATATTTCATATAAAAGAATTAACTTAACCCGTACATTTTCGTCAAAATATGCCCTGGTGATGTTCCACCCTCTATTTCTCCCGCCCGTGATATTTTCAGGCTGATGTTTTTCTGAAGTATTTCCCAAGTTAGATTGAAGAAATCTTATTTCTTATTCCCCGAATTATGCAAATTTCTCGATCTATACACCAGATGGCAGTGCTAGACTATTTCCCATGTGTTTACAGATAGTTTATTTTATAGCTGTCAGCACTCAAACATGTAAGCAAAAAATAAAATTAGGTACATAGATTGTATAAGCACTTAGTTTTGTAAAATTTTCTGGAATAAAAATTTTATGACTGTTTTCTTCAAAATTATGCGATTATTAAGGGGTGAAATACAATCTTTTAGTTAATTGATTTTGATATGGAATCAATTTATCAAGAAAGATAATTTTTTCTAACTCGATATAATTTATCACACTAACAATTATGGTAAGTACTGAGTTTTGAAAATACTAAATATTGCCATATTTTTGGGTTTTTGTTATTAAAATATCTGAGATTTAAGAAGACGTACTGAAAGCTCTCCGAGGTCACAGCTGCTTGCTGCCCGGAAGTAAGGAGTATTAGGCACTGAATAGACCATACTGCCTAGACCAGGGATGAGCAACACGCGGGCCACTTGCGGCCCGTTAAACATGTTTATGCGGCCCGCCAAGCATTTCTAAAATTGTATTTATTTTATCCAGTTTCTCCCATAAAATTAATTATAATAAAATGGTAGTAACCGAAGCAATTTTTGGTGACGAGTTACTCACTTGTCGGCGACTTGTTGATCGGTGCCGCGTCTGTGCTTGTTTGTGTTTGCTTCTGTCACACAATCAGTCAGACTGGTCAGCTGTTAACCAGCAATTTTAGCAATTCCTGTGTTTTTTGAAAGGCGTGAATGCAATATTAGTGCAATCCATAATAGCATGTCGGAAAAGCAAAAAAAAAACAAAAAAAAACGGAAGGTTGCGGATGAGCACAGGCATTTCCAAGAAAATTGGAAATTTGATTAATTTTTCACTTTCGTCAAAGATAAAGCTGTATGCTTAATATGCTCAGAGACTGCGTCGACATTAAAAGAATAACATAAAAAGGCATTGCGATACAAAACATGAACAATATAAAAACTTAACAGGACAACTCCGGATAGATAAATTTAATCAAATGGAGAAAAACTTGGGAAACCAACAGGCTATTTTTAAAAATCAAGCTATTTTATCAAATACGGCAGTAAAGGCTAGTTTTGTTGTCAGTCAAATACTGGCACAAAAAAAAAAAAAAAAAAAAAAAAAAAAAATGAAACCCTTCGCGGATGGAGAGATAAGAGAATGTCTGGCTGCTGTTGCAGAAATAGCATTTCTTGATAAAATAAATATTATTTCAAACATTAGTTTATCAAGATCCACGATTGCAAGGAGAATTGAAGACTTGTTCGAGAACATAGCAACAACGCTTCGTGAACGCATTGCAAAATTCGAATACTGTTCTTTGGCACTTGACGAGAGTTGCAATATTAGCGATACAGCATAACTGGCTATATTTTCACGTGGTATTGAGACCAAATTTAATATTACCGAAGAATTGTGTTCACTGATTCCAATGCGAGAGACTACAACCGGCCTGTACGATGAACTAAAGTCTGTGTTTTTCAATTTCATTAGAAAAGATTATTGGTATATCGACAGATGGAGCACGAGCAATGTCGAGCATGAAGGTAGGAGTATCGGGAAGGCTATTTCAAGACATTAAGAAGGTCACAGGAAGGGAAATAAATATTCGTTAACTACTGCATAATTCACCAGGAAAATTTGTGTGCGAAAAGATTGAGTTTGCTAAATGTCACAGTACCAATAATTAAACTAATCAATTTTATCACTTTCGCTCTAATGATCTGATTTTCACTAAGTGTCAATCTTAATGGTTACATCATATGAAGTCATCCATAAGAAGTTCCAATCTTAATGGATGACTTAAAATTAATTAGTGTTGACTACTAATTAGGTTGTGAAATCAAACACAAAATCTTACTTTTTCTGAATAAACATAAATTTTTTGCATATTTGGATTTTTGAATTCGGTGGGGGGAGCAGCAATCAAGGAATTGCGGTTCTTGTATTTTATTTTTTAAAACCGTCGTTGAGCACCAACCCAATTTTTTTTCTTTGGGTTTAAGACTACTGAAGCTCAACTTCGTAGCCTTGTGATTTTGAATCCAATTCAGAAAACAAAGTAACTCCTGAATCAAGTATTGGGAGAAATTTGCCTTCGTAGAGCACTTTTTGGGGGAACTAACCCGTATTTGCGTTACGAAGAGGGAAAAATCACGAATACCTCCTACTGTTAGCCTGGTGGCAAGGGGACTCTAACCCATGATGATATGTATTGCATTGATGTAGCATTGTGGTCGATGCAAGCCGGATTCGGAATTCGTATCGACTAGCAATCATTGGGATTCGAACCCAGTTCACCTCATTGGAAGGCGATCGCTCTATTCTCTGAGCTATCACGGCTTTGTGGTAAAGCTGAAAACGATGAAAATTTGGTCCCCTTTATGCTAATTCCACCTTTTGCGTTTTTGGTTTAAAAAAAATGACCCAATGATGAAACCCGTTTACCTAAAGATCATTTCATACAAAATACAAATTTTTTATTATTCAGTTTAAAAGTGGACGAAAGTATTTTGAATTATGAGGCACAAGTTTATTTTTAAATCATATTAATCTATGTATTTTTCTACAGAGAAGTAAAGTTTCAATCGTTTTTATTTTGTAGAAGCCAAGAAAAGTTTAAATTAATTATTTTTAAAAATAATTAGGCGAAAATGAAAACAAATATTAGAATTGGGCAACAATTAATACTTAAGAGTGATAAACTTACAAGGCAAGAACGTCATTCATTGATAGGTAATTACTAATCTTTTTTTTTTTTTTTTTAAATTATACAATACGATATTTCTGTTTAAGTCGCCTGATAATTTTTACTTAATTTAGTAAAGAGTTTAGAATAAACCATTATATTAAGCGTGCATCAAGTTATATAAAAATGCGTTAATGATTGAATATATGGTCATGCATCTGTTTCATTTTTTATTTCATTTTTAGTATTTCAATAATATACATAGGTATGCATATATTTGGATAAATGTATTTAACAATAACACATTATATATTTTACTAACTAAATAATATAAATTAAAATTAAAATAGTAGTTTACCAAAAGTTATATTTATATCTTCTTGAATCAAATTCTCGTAATATCAACTATGGTTAACAGAAAATGGCGTTCTGTTGCATTGGCACTTTTCAGTAAATTTTTCAAAAATTTAGTTTTTTCTCAATTGTTTAGAATTAATAAAATTTGTAAAAATGTTTTAAGTTTTCAAGAGGCAACAAGAATTTTTTAAAAATTTAGAAAATAATGGTTTTCCTTTAAATTTTTGTAACATTGATTTTAAAATTAAGAAAATATAATTGAGAATTATTAGTTTTTTCTTTTAATAGGGCGAGATCCAAGTCTTGATCGAGGTGCCCCGGTCAAGAATTTCTTTTAATGATGTCATTATTTTCAGGCTCTTTCTTAACTTCTTTACTTTTTTTCTTTCTTCTACGCAAATTAGGAAGCGTTGTTTTTATGTTTATTACAATTTACTTGCGTTTGGCAGTCAGTAGTGTAATTCGGTGATTGGAATTTTGTTTCAAGTAAGCTTTTGTGCCTACTATTCTTATGTATTTGTCTTGTTTTTATTCTTCTGTATTTGCTTTACGTATTTTATAATGTATTCTCTTCCTGGACTTTGGCAAAACCTTTGGGATACAGAGAGAGCAATTTCAGACTTACGTCGTGCTCACTCGATAGAAAAGGTTTTGCTTTTATGACTTCCGGAGCTGTTGACACCCCCTGAAGACGCCAGCTTCGGTTGTCATATTTATCCATTTATTATTATTATTTTTCTTCATATTACATTGTTTTTGCTTCAATTCCTTTCGAATTCTCTGCTGCTTCTCTCAATACTTTAATAGGGTAACCTTTGGAAGCAAAATTCAAATTTAGTTTATTTTAGTCAAAACTGGAAAAAACCTTTTTCGGATGTAACTTTTTTTCAGTGGGTAGGTTAACAAAAAAAGTTATTTTGTCGAAGAAGTTACTAAATTGGACTAACATTTGGATTTTAAATTCAAACTTTGATTAGAAATCAGATAAAACTTATCTTTTCCATATAAATTTTAAAGGTAAGGGGGGGGGGGTAACTTTAAGATAACACACTGGTGACATCCAAATAGCACCCAATTTGAATGGCATAAAAACTCATTCCAAAATTAAAAATTTCTTTCATTTTTTTTTTTTTTTTCTGCTCAGGAAAATGTGAAATTTCTTATAGCAAATTTCAAAAAATTTTGATTGAAACCAATATTGTTGATCACTGACTGATATTTGAAAACTTTAAATGCTTTCCACTTCAGATTTACAAAAATAAATATATAAAATTTATGATGACTAAATGATTTTCAATCATGGGCTAACGTTTAGAACCAAATTTTCAATTTTTGACTTCTTGGTTAAAAACTAGTTAAAATTTGTATTAGCCATAATTCTTTTTTGTTGGGCGAATTATCGAAAATCTTTGTTGAGCTAGAGACTTTATAAACTAGGCTTACATTCAAAGCGAAATTCAAAGCTGCGGTATTTTAGTCAGAAATTAGCTAATACATTTTCGGGCAATTTTTAAATTTGGAGAAAACGAAAATTTTTGATTGTTTAACCTGGATGAAGATTTCTACAATGGGATAACGGTTTGAAAAGTTTTATTCTTGTGGTCTGTGTGTCAGAAATTAGCTATAAAATTTGTTTGACTAACTTTTTCTGCTGCCATAGCTTACAAAATGTTTATTAGCTGAAGTGAGCTAACGAAATGCCAACGTGAGCAAACGTTGGCTAATTATTTCCTGCAGCTGCCTACTATTGGCCTTCACTCTTGCTTACTTTTTAGATCAGAAATCGGCTAAAATTTGCTTAGACTTATAATAATAAGGAGCATGCGGTAAAGATTTCTTACATTGGGAACCCGTTTGAAGTAAAATTCAAATCTGGGTTTTCTAGATCAGAAATTCGCTAAAAGGTATTTTAGCTATATTTTCTACGATGCGCCAGCGTTTGGAAACAGCACTAAAACTTCTAAATTTTGATAAAAAATTAGCTAAATCGTGTTGTATAAACCTTTATTTAGGCAGGTAGGGCTGCAATTTTTTACAAAGGTCTAACTTTTGGAGGCAAAGTTAATAATTTGTGGTTTCTAGGTCGGGTTTTTTCTAGAACGCTAAGTCCAATTTCTTTTCATTTTTTATTTTATATTATAACCGTCGTTAAGCATCCTTCGAATTTCCAGTTTACGGCTACCAATGTTCAATTCCGTAGCCTTGTAGTTTTGATCCCAATCCAGAAGACAAGAGAGCTCTTGGATCAAGCATTGGGAGCAGTTTGCCTTCGCGGAGGACTTTTTTCAAGAACCTAACCCGCATTTGCGTTACATCTAGAGGAAAACCGCGAGGACCTTCCATGTAACCCATAATCCGTCTACCACTGATGATATTTTAAGTTAGCACTGTGAACGATGCGAACCGGGTGCGGAATTCGAACCCAGTTCACTTCATTTGGGGGAGAGTGCTCCATCCCATAAACCACCACGGCTCAAATCCAATTTTTTTTCAATTCCATGGTCAGAAAATAACATGGTAAATTCCATGGTCAGAAAATAACATGGTCAATTCCATGATTCATAAAAAATATTTAGCGTTCGGGACGCAGAGGTAGATGACACGTACCACAAATGTGATTCGAAGGTATAAAGAGGGACGGGGAAACCCGTTAGCAATACTACATTGAACATAGCTTAACAAAGTTAAGAAATGGAATTTTTTTTATTTATTATAAATAATTTCAGTTTATGAATATGTGTCACGTACTGTCACATTTACACTTTGCTGAATGTTTACAATTCTCTTTTATTTAAATCTCATCCTTTAATTTTTTTATAACTTTATTTTTTATTTATATATAGGTATAAATTTATCTTATGCGAAATTTTCCAACTGATTTTCGTAAATTAGGGTTTGGTCTTATCGATTTAAATACAAATAATTTTTTTAAATATCATATGTAGCCAAATTTCCCTTTTCTTATAATAAAGAATATTAACTTTCTGTTCTTCCCTCTTCGCTGGTCCTCGTGGTCATTACTCTTCCATTGGGGAGCGATGCCCCTCTATTCCAGCCTTTATAATTTGTTTCGTTCGATTTACAAACTCCTTAAATTTAGTAGTCTATCACTTTTCTGGGTCTATACCAATTAGCGAATTTTTTCAAAAGATTTAACGCTTTTGGTCCGTATCGATAGAGTTCTTTTTTTTTTTAACATCCTTTTTCTTTGCCTTTAATTATAATGAAATCCTCAAACCGTGCATTTCTGTTAATTGAATATCTACTTTTTAAAACTTTAATTTTCTTTAACATTAAAGAACTTTCAAATTTAAGCGTTCCTTCTGCATTTATCTTAACCATTTAAACTAATCTTTTTCTTGGATCTTATTTTTATGCTTTATTTTGAATTCTCTTGAGTATGTTCTAAATAAATGCTGTGCTGAATTAATAGAATATGTGAATAAACCATTTTATTTGTGTTCATTTTGATAAGTTTTTTTTTTCTGTTTGCGTTGAGTACTTTATGTTATTGTTTTGAGTACATGTTTTATTTCTCTTTGGAAACACACCGTGTTAAATGCTAAGCTTGTATCTGGATATAAAATGTCATTGTCTTGTTTATCCATGATCTTGATTAAATTTAGTTTTCACCTCATTCCAAATTTTGTGATACCAATTTATCCACTTTGTGACCTATTGGGTTATCCAACGATAGCATTGTACTACCACTTTTCCTTAATGATCATGCTCATCATCATCAATGGCTCGAGAGCACAAGGTGGGCCTTGACCTTCAAGAAATGTTTTTCCAGGCTAATCTTTTACCTGCTGGCGTTTTCCAGTTTTTAAGATAAAAAGGTCTTTTCTAGACCATCTATCCCTCTTAAGTTTGGCCTGCCTCTTTTTTGTGTGCCAACTAGTCTGGCATTGAATTTTTTTTTGCTGTATGGTATTTATCCATTCTGAAATTGTGGCCTGCCCATTTTATTCTTCGTCACTTGATAAAGTTAATAATGTCAGGCTCATTTCTTATTCAAGGCTAGTGATAAGGCTCTAAGTTTGTTCTTGTAAGCCACACACCATTTTTTGAATTTCTCCAAAAATACTTCTCAAGGCCTTTCTCTCAAAGGTACGCAACATAATCTCATTCGTAGGAGGTATGGTCCAGGTTTCACAAGCTTATGATAAAATTTATCTTAAAAGAGATTTATGTAATAAAACTTTTGTTTTTCTATGAATTACATAAGATTTTATGTATTTTTTAATTGATAACGCGTACTGTGGTAGTACGATCATTATGTGGTATTAATGATCACGTTCCTCTTAATTTAATTAATCTTTATCCTATTTCCAGCCTTAATTCGTTTGTGTGTGTTACATACTTTTAAAACTCACAACTGCCTATTTTTAACTCAATGACTATATCCAAATGAAAAATATTCGTCCTATTCTGAGATATATATATTATTATAGTGTCAGGAAAAAAAAAATATATCAAAGGGAAACCGGTGTTCAATATGAGTCAAATGGTTAAACTTGATTCAATTTCTTTTTACTGCAAATTTTATTTCAGTTGATTTTAGAGATTAAAATGAACAAGCTCATTCAAAGATTTTTACACTAAAGACGCAAAAATTAAATTTGTGTTTTTTTTTGGGGGGGGGGGCAAAATTTTTTTTTAAATGAAATTTTTAAATGAAATGAAATTTTTTAAATGAAATTTTTTTAAATGAAATTTTTTTAAAAAAAAATTTAAAAAAAAAAATTTTTGAGCATTATTTTTTAACGGGCAATAAGGCTAACCAAAATTTTCGATGGGCATTAGATTTCCTACAATTTGTTTTGATTTTGAAGGTAAGATTTGCAATTAGAAGGTTCAAAATTCGCTAAATCTTTGTCACTATGATAATTTTTTACAAAAATGTTGTAAGAGTTTCTTTCTATAAGCTCAGGTTTCGCGTTAAATATTAAAATTTTAGCTCAAAAATTGCTTAGATTTATAAAAAACTGTGTTGACCCTTGCTTTTTTCGATAAGGTGTCTATTGCGGTAAAGATATGTAATGAACTTTTAAAAGCAGAATTCTAAATTTCGGTTTTTGGTTTTGACTATTCAAATTTTGTCATTAATTCTTTCCACGAACACTATTTTTAAAGGCGGTGTAATTATTTCCTACAATGGACTATTGGAAACAAATTTAAACTTTTGTGTCTATATTTTAATAATAATACGCGTCAGCCAATTTTTTTTCTATTTTTGCTTGTAAGTTAACTAGAATTTTGGGAGTGTTATTGATTTCTACTATAGATTAAAGTTGGACCAGGACAGCCTGGCTGGTAGGGCCCTGGGTCCATGCCCAAGAGGTCATGGATTTTATCCCCGCCAGTCGAAGACTCCTCGTGTAGTAAATGGTGACTGATGCATTTTAAAATTGTCGAGTCACAAAGTCCTTTATGTTCCCATAACAAATCATACCTCTGAAGATGCTGATTCAGGAGTTTCCTTGTCTTCCGGATAGGTTCAAAATTACAAGGCTGCGGAGTTGAGCATTAGTGGTCGTAAACCCAAACTAAGGTCGGCTGTTTAACGACGGTGTTAAAATAAAAATAAAATTTATTAACGTTGAGCCGCGATGGCTCAGGGAATAGAGCATTTGCCTTCCAATGTGATGAGCCGGCTCCGAATCCCAGCGATGGCAGGTCGATACGAATTCCGCATTCAGTTTACACCGAACACAGTACTGACGTGAAATATCCTCAGGGGTAGACGGATCATGAGTTAGAGTCCCCTTGCCGTCAGGCTAATAGTGGGAGGTTCTCGTGGTCTTCCTCTCCATGTAACATAAATGCGGGTTAGTTCCATTAGAAAGTCCTCCACGATGGCAAATTTCTTCTAATACTTGATCCAGGAGTATCCTTGTCTTCTGGATTGGGTTCAAAATTGCAAGACTACGGAGTTGAGCAGTCGCAAACCTAAACTAGGGTCAACGATGGAAATAGAATAAAATAGATTAACGTTTCGAGAAGGATAAAGTTCAGTCTAACTTTTATTTCTTAGTCAAATATTAGATAAGATATGGGTTTGCATACTTCTTTTTGTAGGTTATCTTAAGAAACAAAATGTCTACAGGAAAGTAACATTTTGAGTACAAATTGAATATTATGGTTACAAAGTCAAAAATTAGTTCAAGCTCGGTTTTGGCCATTTTTTTTTTTTGACGGTTAGTCTTGCAGATCATAGAAAAGATAAAACCAACTTAGGCCGCAACTACATTTGAGCAGGTGATCTAACTAATGCTAATAAGCGAATTCTAAGAAAATTTCTTTGAACATAAGGTTAATATTTAAAGGAAAGATTCAGATTTAAGGTTTCAAGGACAAGGTATTTAGAGCGTGTTTTGACTTGCCATAATGTCTTGGTGGATGGGCTAACAAAATTTCAATTTAGACTAAAATTTACTGATATTTTCTTACAATGGGCTATTGTTTGTAGATAAAAATAAACTTATCGTTTCTGTGTAAAATTGTAGTTATAACCTATTAATCCAAAAGCATTTTTGACAAGTGGGTTAACGAATATGGGGGTTACACTGTCCTATAAAGGATTTTTTAAGACATTGTAAATGGCAAAATGTATAAAAGAGCTAAAACTTATTTACTTTAATTATTAATATATAATTTGTAAATTTTTAGCTATTTTTTTCGGAAATTAGCTATAACTTGCTTAGGTCATCTTTGTTTAATAGTTGGGTGAACGAAAATTTCTGATGGGCTAAGGAGGGCTAATGATATTCCTACAATCATTGCTGTAATTTAAAACATATTCTGTAACTTCTGTTTGTTGTGAAAATTGTTGTTCTTCAGTAATTAGTATGCGCTTTTCATTTATTTAACGAGAGCGTTTTTCGAAATATTAATTTGATTATCTTTAACGAATTTTTATAGTTTAAATTTTTATAGTTTAATTGAATTTTTATAGTATAGTTCACTCCAGAAAATGTCACTGAATATAAAAAAAAAAATTAAAAAAATTTAATTTTATTGGAGTAGTAGTTTCAGAGAAAATGGTTTCGTGTAGCAATTTGCTGTTTTGTGAAGAAAAAAAAATCTAGCAAAAAGAGCAACTATCAAAAGTTGACAAGTGGCCTCAAGATCTTTTAAAAAATCATAAAAGATATTTTTACTGCAACTAGAATAAAACTAAAATTGCTTTAGAATCCCTTTGTGGTAGAATTGGGGCGACATTGTAGCAGAATGTTTCCGAGTTTTTGCAGAAAACCGACTTGCGCCGATTCCATCGTAAATTTATGTAGTGTTTTGATCAAATTTTTTGCCAATTATTGCCACGAATATTTGCTTGGTTTCTTAAAATCCATTGCTCAGTTATTACTATTGATATTTGGGATTTAAAAAAAAAAATACCAATAGAACACCCGTAATTTAAATCTCGCATTCAAGAAATCATTCTTTCTTACACTGGATTGGAGTTAATCCATGCGGTGTTTCAATCGTATGTTCGACAGTGATTGTTACAAATTGTAAATTTTTTTAAAAAACAAAATACTGATATTTTTTTAAGTAATTTCATTACACAGGAAATTTAAATCGAGCGTTTGATTACTTACTTTTATTGTGGCCATTTATCGTTTTTTCAACTTTTCGGCAGTTATAAGTTCAAGTTTTCGGCAACATCGCGCATTTAAATAATCACTTTTTGGCGCTCTCAATTTACGCCAATAGTATCATAAATTCATGTTTCAATTTAATTTTAGGCAATTATTGATATTGATTTTATCGTGGCTTTAAATATTCCGATATATTTTAGATAATATGGGAAATTTGATCGCGTATTTCAGTATTTACTTTTTGACGTAGTGGCTAAATTTTTTTTCCTTTAATATTTTGTCTATGAATTTTTTACTTATACGATATTTTAAAACGGTTATTTATTATAACAACCGCATCTCGAAACGAAACACACATTTGAGTATCTCTTTTTTAATGAGTCTCGCGTGATTTCACCGTCGACCTATATTTCTGGAGTTACAGCCATGGATTTTACGATTTTTAATTTATGTAATGATATAAAAAATTTGATAGAGGATATAATTAGTACGTTTTGGCACCTTCAAAACGTGCGAACGTTTATAATATTAGAATTTTAAAAAAATATTACATTTACAATTAAATTACTTTAAACATTTATATTTTGTACGTTCTTCTACAAACAGCAACGCTTCTATTACTTTAAATTAGTAATTGTTATAACTAAGTATCTTGCAAAAAAATATTACTACTGTCGTAGAAAGCCCCACAGCATTCTGCCTCGAGGCTTAGAATATTGTTTGAGAAGTAAAAATTCAAAAATGACATCTTAATTTACGAAACAAGAGAATAAAATTCTTACCAGCACTATGTTGCTCCACATTATACCAATCAATTTACACCCTAACTTCCAAGTCAAAAAATTAAGGGACGCAACTTCATCATCATCATCAATGGTTTGACAGCCTGGGTTGGGCCTTGGCCTTCTCCAGAAGTCTTTTCCAGGCTAACCTTTTACCTGGTAGCATTTTCCAGTTTTTAGTACCCACAACGTATCCTGCAAAAGTTGCAACGAAAATAATAAGCAATGTTTCAATAAGCAGTTCAAATCACAAAATTAAATAAAAATTCATTAATATATTCACAACACTATTAATTAAAGTAACTAACATGTCCATTATGCAAAAGACAGACAAAAAAGGAACAAGTGAGTAACATAGAAGAGCTGGCTTAAGTTTTTAATGTGTTTTTATGAGACTTGCTTGATTATTTCTTTAAGATGTAAACTGAACATTAAAAATGAATTAAAAATTTTTAAACTAAAATATTGCATTTTAGTTTTTCTTTCCTTCATAATAAAGACATGCTATTTACTTTCAAATGCGTGTAAAGACCACCTGATTTATGGGTTTGTGGGAATTTTTTTGGCGTTTGTGATAAAAATTTGACAGGTTCCCCACTAGCAGTTAATGTTTGGAAGAAAATTAAAACACGTGGTTATTTGGTCGGTTAATGAAGTGAGACTTATTTTTGACCATATTTAACAAAAAAAAGTTTTGTTGTTCCAACATAAGGAGGTTAGATAATATCCTCAGCCCATTACTTGATCCTTTGTGATCCTACCAGTTGACAGCTCCAGCCAGAAATTATATTTGAAGGGAAAAATTACAAAAAGGTTTAATTTAAACTTCTTTTTTTTAGATCATAAATCTGTTAAAACTTGTTTTAGTCAGAACTTTTTGTTGACTAACAATTTCTTACATTGCGGCCAACTTTTGTGGAAAATTTCTGTTCTCTAGGTCAAAATTCGGCTAAAACTTGTTTTTAATCTAAGCCTTTTTTTAATGTGTACGAAATTTTTGTTGGATTTAAAATATTTTCGATTTATGAGGAAATACGAAATTAACATTAATGACCTTATAATTTTAAAGAAAACTGTCATAAAAAGAGCTTATTTTTTATTTAAGAAGTTTCCATAAAATAAAGTATGTACAGTGCGCAAAGAGTCTGCCCTTAATAACTTTCGATCTAATCATCGAATTTTCATGTACTAAAACTCAATCTTAATGTTTCGTGGGGGTGACTTCAAGTGTCCTAATTAATTAGTGCAGACAATATTTAACGTTACGATTTCAGACAAGATACAAAAAAGTATTCTTTCTGAAAAAAACTTTATTTAGACGGATTTGGAAGTCTAACCCCTAAAATATAGGGTGCAGACGCAATCTGGGAAATACCGTCCCAAAAATTTGTTCAGGAGAGCGGAGTTTGAATCTTTTAAAGTTAATTTTACTTAATGCTTATTTCGAATTATCTCGAGAACTTTTTAAGCAAATAATAAAACATTTGCACGAAATAATAAATTTCACTTCCCTAAAGATAATTTTATGCAAAAACTAACTTTTAGTAATTATTTATTATTTTTTTGTTGTTTAATTTAATAGTAGAAATAATTTAAGTAATAAGGTAAAATAAAGTAATAAGGTTAAGTAAGTTTAGTAATAAGGTATAAAATTTTTTTACACTATTTAAAAGAATACAATTTTACATGGCAAAATACGAAGTTTGAGCGAAGTTGGTCGAATAGTTTTTGAGAAAGCGAATTTCGAAAATACGACTATTTAAAAATTTAACTTCGCAGAAACTAGTGGACAAATTTTGCTCGATTTTTGTATTTTATCTTGTAAAATTACATTCTTTACACTGATAAAAAAATTTTATACCTTAAAAAATCGAAATTATTTTGGTTATTATTAATGAAATAAAAATAAATATTTGTTAGAGGCTATTTTTAGCACACAATTATCTTTAGATAATTGTGCGCTAAAAAATTTTATTAAAAAAAAAAAAAAAACAATTTAATTCTGCCCGAAATTTTTCAATTCGTTTAAAAAGTTCCTGATATGACGAACAATATATGCATGCGAAATAAAAGGTACACTAGACATTAAGGGGATCGAACTTTGGATTGCTCTCCTGACCAAACTATTGGAACCATATTTCCCAGATTGGGGCTACCAGATGTATTTTGGTGTTCAACTATTCAAAATCGTCGAAAAAAACGCTACCAAGTCAAAACTTTTGATGGTTTTCCATTGATGGACAAACATAATCTTGATGGCAACCATTAATAATTCCAACATGAACCATTATATCTTTTGATGGTAACGAAACCAACTTAAGTAACCATCACCCCAATTGAGGAATTCGAACTGATTTATGATGGTCCAACATAAGAATAAAAATTTATTTTGATGGACTGTTCATGCTGGTTGGTCCATGAGAATCAAACTTTTCTTGATGGTGAACCATCATAGTATTAAAGTAGCATGTTCCATCAAGGAATGATGGAAGTTTGTTGGCATATCAAAAACCATGAATGCATAATGAAAAATGTATTTATCAAAAATGACTCTGGTATGCTTATTCAGAGAAAGTACGTTTTTGTGTTTTACGTAACTTAAACATCGTAAGATTCAATTCTAAATCTTGTTCCGATCTTTAGAGGGAAAAAAAATTAAAGGTGGTCTGTTTCTGTTTTTTGCACTGTAAAATAAGGGTATTTATTATATTTTTTAAATCTTAAATTGCATATTAACATTAAAAAAAACTGTAGCTTGAAATGTGTGTTAGGTTTTTATATTAATTACAAGATTTGAAATGATTGACAAAATAGATTAAAATTAAACTTTTACTTACAGCAGAAATTGCTGTCATCAAAAATCATAATTTTTCTTAGTTTGAAACAGATCCCACTTAGTCGGGTTGTTTCCTATTTGTCGGACCACTGAGCTGAAATATATTTTATAAATCTAAATTACAATGGATTAAAATAAACGCCAGACAGAATTAATATCAACTAATTTAAAGGTCTCAAAAACCTTAGAAAAATTAAAATGTGAAAGTCAATGATATTAAAAGCAAATTGGAACACAGCACAAGGAAAACGACTGGAAACAATCACTTCACTTAAACACAAAGATACATATTTACATAGTGTGAAAAACTAATTTAGACCGGTCAAAAAACCAGAAAAAAAACTGAAAAACAGAACTTTTAAAAAAATTTCTCGAAAAATCTATCAGACACCTTAGAAAAGAAATAAGAAAAAATATTTTTAAAAAAATGAAATTATTTAAAGAAAAAAAAAACTAGAAAAAATTTTAAAACCATAACAAAAATTGGACAAAACTGAAAATGAGGAAAAATAACAAGAAAATAAAAATGACAAAAAAATTAGAAGCTTGAAAATACGATAAAAACGCATATGCTTGGATTTAATAATGAAAAATAATGAAAAGAAAGTTAAATTGGTGAAAAATGAAAACCAAACATAAACAAAGAAGAAAAACATGAAAAATGAAATTGGGTGATGAACACAAATGGGTTTGATCCCATGTTAACAATAATGCTACCGATAAAAAAATAAAATAAAAAATAGAACAAACATTGAAAAAAACGTGCTTCATCAATAGGAAAAACAAAACACCGATATTCGATAAGCTAAAAAACAACCATTAGAAAGAAAAATGTCAAAAAAATCATTAAAAAAGAAGAAGAAAAACAGACAAACACATCGGAAAAAGTAGAAGGTACATTGAAAAATAATAAATGAAAAGCTGGAACACAATGAATAAATGAAAAGCTGGAACACAATGATAACAGAAAAGCATTAAAAAAACAGAAGAAAAATATGAAATTAAGGAAAAATTTGAAGGAAAAAATTTGAAACACACATTGGAAAAGAAAAATTAGACTAAACTATGAGAAAAAGAAAAAATTAAGAACACACATTCAAAGCCCAATATATATATAATATATATAATAACAAAGAATATATTGAAAGAAAAAATTGAAACACCCATTGGAAAATAAAAGTTGGAATATGTATTGGAAACTAAAATTTGAAATAAGCACAGAAAATAAAATACAGACCGAGAACGGAAATTAAAAATATAAATAATAAGAGCACAAACAGGAATTGAAAGTATAATACATTAAAGAAATAAAAATCTATCATATAATAAAAGAGAAAACTAACTCTTCAGAAGAAAAATATCAATGAAAACTGGAACACATTTAATAAGACAGAAAAAAAAATTAAAAATAGAAATTGGAAATGAACATTTAAATGCAAAAAAACCTGGAAAAACCAAAAACAAAAAGTGAAAAAATTGAATACAAGAAATTGAAAATATGGAGAGAAAAAACTAAACACACAAAAAGCTTTAAAAAAAAAATTATTCGATGAAAAAAACTACTAATTTTATCGAATTTATTTTAACAAAAAAATTACCAATCGAAAAACACCCTGAAAAAGCTATAGAAAAACATTAAAAAAAAAGCAAAACACACATTGAAAAAAAAATAGAGCATACTCTATGGAAGCTAATTAGAAAGCAAACAACGGGTGAAAAATTTGGAACACAAGGACAGAACGAATAAATTGGAACACAAACACTGGAATAAAAAAATTGGAACACAAACACTGAAAGAAAAAGTTTGGAGCACACATAGGAAAATAAAAATTGGTGTAAAAATAGAAAGCGAAAATTGAAAAGCACACTGAAAGAAAAAATTGAAACGCATTGAAAGAAAAAAAAATCAAAGAAAATTTTTCAAAATGGTACACTTATTGGAAAATAAAAATTGGAACACACACTGAAAATAGATAAAGAACGCGTATTGGAAATATTAGATATTGAAAAGAAACGGAATCTACGTTAGAAATATAATCAATGAAAAAGCTTGCACGTAATGAATAAAAAAGAAAAACAATTAAAAGACGAAAAATGGTAAAAAAAAACATTCAAAAGCAGAATAAAAACTGGAAAAAAATCAGCAACAAAAACTGAAAAATGATGAATTTGAAAATACGGAAGAACAAACTGAACACGTAAACGAAATGCATAAATGAAGATGGAACATTTTAAAAAGCAAAACATGGCGATGAAACAATAGCCAGATTCAATCGGATATACTTGGACCAAAAAGCTGAAATACGCAATAGAAAAAATCAAAACAAAGTTGAGAATTTGAAAATACAAAAAAAAAAAACTGTACACGTAAAAGAAATACATAAATGAAGATGGATCATTTCAAAAAGCAAGGCAAGGCAAGGAAATAAAACAATAGGTGGATTTGATCGGATATACTTTGATTGAAACAGTGAAATACACAATGAAAAAAAAAAACTGAAATGATAAAAAAAAAGGCAAGTAACTAAGAGCCTAATGAGAAACACCTCAAACAAAAATTGCAGAAACTGAAAAAAAATTTATGGAAAGTATATTAAACAAGTTTGAAAAATAAAGACTATAAAATATATTAACTAACAGAAAATATACTAGAAAAACTAGAACACATCAGTAAGAGACAGGAAGAAGTGATAAAAAGTTGGAAAATGCGCTGAAAAAATTAGTAAACAAAATTGAAATAACTTGTGAAATGTATAGACAGAGCACATGAAACGAAATCTGTGACACATAAACATAATAGAAGAAACACTAAGTTAAACTTGGGATAAATAAATGCCTTACCTTGCAAGTGTGAGCTTGCCTCTTAGCTTAGAAAAGTACACCACTATTTTACGAACGTCACGTAAAAAATCTTTTAAAGTAAATCAAGACTTACCAATAATATTCAATTACACTACATCGATTTCTTTCATGAATGTCAAGCCTATACTTACTGGAGTTCTTAGAGGTTTTTCTTTAGATTCTAGGAAAAGAAAATGAATAAAATTAAACACTATTTATAATGGACAATCTAAAGATTTAGTGCTTCCATGTATTAATACTTAATGATTTTCCTATCTTTTAGAAAAATAGCATCATTGTTCCTCGTGCATTATCTAATATTCCCTCGTGTATTAAACAAGATTTTTTGAAAATTGAAGTAAAAAATATTGCAGTAACGATTGTTTTAAAAAATTGTTACATCGTAACTGACCACCGCAATCTACGATAATACATGATGTATTATCGTAATCGTGAAACTGTTCAGCACCTTAGTTTTCATTTGTAACTTTAATAAAGGACAAAGTATAACATTTAAATAATCTTCCATTGTCTTAATTCTTAAATATATCCTTAGGAATCAAAGTGATATTAAACTGCAGTACGTCTTTACGTATGGGCTCAACCAGGCAGTAGTGCCCCTAAGCTCTCAGGGGGCCCATGAGAATCTTATTTTTAATAAAATTGTATACAACATAATTAAGAATAAACATGTTTGACTTATATATTTTTTAAAATAAATATATTCTACTGCCAGGGGTCTGTTTAGAAGAAATTTGGGTCCATTAACGGACCCTTCACAAAATAATTTATCTTTTAATCGGACCCTTCACAAATTTACTTATCTTCATTGTTTTGTTAATCGAATAAACCCTTCCCAGGGAGGAGGGGGGGGGAAGAAAGACAGATGTAAACGAACTAAGTTTTGTCTTCAGCAGACGCTTCTTCCATTATTCGTCCGTAATGAATATTCTGCGTTCAGCAGTATAGGCCAAATTCCATATATTTGTATGTTTCATCTCTTAATTTGTTGTGTTATTGTTGCTTATTCCCTTGGTCTAGAGATCTAGACCAAGTCCAGAAGATCATGTCGCATCAGCAAGTCATAGTCAGTCTCTCCATCACTCATCAGTTGCCTCACAGAGGCACCAATATCTCTAATTTAGTAGCAGCAATTGCTGTTTATCTTTTAAAATTTAATTTTTTTAAATTATAATTTTACAGTGTTAAGCATAATCTTGTATCTCTTTACAATTTAAAAACTCATTGGAAAGGTTTTTTGCAGTAACAGGACCCTATTTGTAAAAATTCACAAAAGCAGGACCCTGGTTGAAAGAATGTGACTTAACGTTTATTTTATATTCACAAATTGCGAGTAATTTTTTCACAATTTTACAAAAACGGACCCATCACAAAATGTCTGGACAGACCGCTGACTGCATAAAGTATGCATTTTGTTTTTCTTTCTACAAATAGTGATTTATTATCAAGCTAACACCGATAATTCGAGTAGTTTATCACCAGGTACAGGCAACCGATATCTATTTTTCTATGTTCACATGAAAATTTTAGGTACTCAACTCTCACTTATTGTTGAACTTGCGCTTGCAAGATTCATACGCACTAGTAAAATAAATTAATGTAAGCAAGTTTTTTGTTAAGTCATAATGTCACTAAAAACGCTGACCACCACCTACTCTGTTTAGTATTTAAAATTAGTTAAATATAGGAATAATTGAAAGAGTTTAGAATTACGCAACACTAAGAAGCAGCAAATTTTAAACTGGTTAGGGCTGATGTGCATTGAAAGATGTTTTGTTATAACTGCTAAGTTTTACGAAATATTTTAAACCATTCGATTTTTTTTTATTTGTTATATCTTCATGGTTTTTTAATTTAATTATTAAAAAAAATAATAAGACTCAGTGGCGTGACAGCCCATAAAGGGCCAAGGCCGACTGTGCCCATCTGTTTTATTGACCTTGGGCTCTGGGATGCAGGAGCAGATGTTCCGGTCAGGTGGTCAGCAGAACGCAGAACTTACGTTCCCAAGCATGCTTGATAGTCATTAATCAACCTACTGAAAGGATGAGAGGCTGAGTCAACCTTGCCCAGCCAGAGGATCGAACCCAGGGCCTGCGGCACGGGAGCGTGAACGCTACCAGTCAGCCACCAGACGTCAATTTAATTATTACCCATTGGCAAAATGGGTCTTGGTTTGGATTTCATGGCGTCCTCACTTTTCAACTAGAATAATCAAAACTAATAGTAAACAGTGCACATGCGTTGCTATGGCGACCGCTGCTATTTGAAATTATTTTTTAGAAATCTTTTTTATTTACTTTTAATTTTGTTATTCATTAAGTTGGCGAGTTTATTGAGATATGGGACCAGAGAGATCCCATAAATACTTCCCATAAAAGTTGTGAATAAAAGAGAATTTTATCATTTTAACGATAATAATTTTTGTTTTTATTGTTTTAATTAAGAACCTACAGTTCAAACTGGATCGTTTTCAATTACTAATTCAGGTGAAGATCACAAATAAAGAGTTAAGAGTAGAGACAAAAAAAAAAAAAAAAAAAAAAAAAAAAAAAAGGAAAAAAGAAGAAAAAAAACGACGCCAAGGCCTAAACTTACCGAGGCTGAAAAAGCCAAAGAACGTAGACGGGAATACCTTAAGCGTTAGACATAAACGGAAAAACGAAAGGATTCCGCTCGCAAACGCAAGTCTCTCACAAAAGTATTAAAGTGGTTGAGAGAATTGAATCCTACGGAAGAGTGAATGGTGACTTTCCGAACCCCATTCATGCATATACGAGAACTAGGTGTTTATCACCATTTAGGGATAAAAGGATCCATTGTCACCGTACCCGAAAACTTGCACAATACCGCAGACTGTCTTCCACTCAATATAAATGATTCATTCACTATTCATGTAAAATTGAAAAAAAAAAGCCTGACTTACAAATCATATTTCATCTATGAACTTGTCAATCCTAAACGGGAGTATAATGCAGCTTACAATATCCATCAAACACCATAGTATTAATCCGAAGACGTTAATATAGATCTCGATTGGCTGTTCAATGTCCATTCAGCCATCAAATGAATTTGCATAGAATGTGTCTGAGCTGCATTTAAATATGTTTGCTAAATTGTGTTCCAAGCAATTCAGGATTAACAGTTAAAGATGTCCAAGATGAAAACACAATAAAGTTTCTTTTCCGAAAAAAAAATAGACAACAACCATTTCTCCAATGGGTAACCTGTGATAGCCTTGCGGCGATAGAAATTTTCCTCATTTTGTAGTGAATCGTATTTTTTTTAAGAGATCGATTTTTTAGACATGCTTTCCCTCATGTGTTATATGTTATCATTTTGCATTAATTATGTCAATTTTAAATAATACTATTTGAAAAAATTTGGCATTTAACAATGTTTCTTTAAGTCCATCTATAACAATATCATGGTTCAATTAGTGTTAATCATACATTGTTAAAATTTTTTAGAGGAACCAATTAACTGTTGCCGCGTAACAAAATATAGCGTGCATTGTTTTATAGCGGAATTCGTCACTTCTAAAGTTTAAGTGCTACCTGTTGGTGATTATTTTACAGTTGCTTAAACTATTGTTAGAAAAATGGCAAATGTGCTGAGATTTTTGCGAAAAAATCTGTAAGTATCAGATATTAGTAATATTATCTAATTGTAGCATTAATTTTACTATTTTTTTCCACAAAAATATATTTCATATCAAATAGAAAATCAACGCTAGCTTAAACTTCAATTTTAAATTCAACCGTAAATATTAATCCAATAAAATAGCTTAGTGCTGTTCAACGACCGTTATTTATATATATATATATACACACTCTATAACAAAAAAATCGACGCACCAAGAAGGACTTGTGTGATTGAAACGAAAATTGTTGGATAGGAAGACAATGTACAGAATAGTAAATGATTAAAATTTCAGAACAATTGAATAATTTATTACAGAGTTACAGTAACAAGTTCAATAAGGTGTTGACCTGCCTCTAGCCAGGGTATACAAGCTGCCACACGGCGTGGCATAGACCGATAAAGCTCCCGGATGGTCTCTTGCGGTATTTCCTGCCAAAATTGATCCAATTGTCGAACGAGGTCATCAACATTCCGTGCCAGATGCAATCGCCTTCCCATCATATCCCAGACATGCTCGTTGTGAGAAAGATCTGGTGATCTGCCAGGCCAAGGAAGAGTTTGACAAGCTTGCAGACAGTTCATAGCAACACATGCCGTATGTGGTCTGGCATTGTCCTGCTGAAAAACCAGCCCAGGGCGTTGCAAAAGGAACGGTAGCAAAACAGGTCTTGGGATGTCGTCGACGTACTGCTGTGCAGTAAGTGTACCTCTAATGACGACCAAAGGGGTCCGGCTGTCAAAGGAAATGGCACCCCAGACCATAATGCCTTGTTATGGGCCAGTGTGGCGCGCAATAGTGAAGGCAGGTCCCCCCCTCTGCCCTGTGCGTCTCCAAACACGTCCTCGATGATCGTCAGGACACAGTTGGAAGCGAGATTCATCGTTAAAGACTATACGTCCCCAGTCGGCATCATTCCAGCCTGATCGAGCCATGCACCACTGTAATCTGGCTCGGCAGTGGGCGTCGATTTTTTGTTATAGAGTATGTATATTGTCACATGTACATTTAATGTAAAGTGACAAATTAATCTTTACTTTTACTTAGCCTTTAATTTTTCTCTAAAACTTATTTCCTTTTTTCTTCAATATAGCTTTTATTTTTACTTTTAACCTTTCTGGTTGACCTTGGTCAACGTGGTCTTTGAACTTCCTGTGGGGAAAGTTTACCCCTCTTTTTTTCCACGCCTTTCTGTTTTACTTATTTTTTAGGGGGGCTAACGAACCAATCTCTTTCCTTTAATTTTCAAACTCTCCCTCTCTTTAAGTTTAATTGGCTGTAATTTTCTGGTCCAACACCAAGTTAACAAATTTTAAAATCACTTTTTATGATTTTCTCTTTTGTGCTTCCTTCTGGCTAGTTCCTTTTTCCGAGATGCGGACTTCGGGTCCGTATCGAGGGATTCCTTTTTACATGTTTTTTTTAACCTTCATTTTTTATTAAATCCATAACAGTAATTAATTTCTAAAAATTAAAAATCAACATTTAATCCTTTATGTTTCGTTAACTTTAAAATCCTCTCGAACTTAATCTTTCTTTCCATATTTATTTTAAAAGTTAAATATCTCGTTCCTTTAATTTTTACTTTTATGCTTGACGTAAATTCTCTTGTCACCCATTTCTTTTTTAAAAGATATTTCTTGTGCTACAAAAAAAAATGTGTTGAAAGATATACATTGTTTTTGAAATAAATAAAATAAGTAGTGTTACAAAACTAAATGTTTAAAAAAATGTTTTACGAAAATAAATGTTCAGCTGAAGAGAAAGATTTGTGTGTTTTTTTAGTAATTCCTTCATAGCCAATAGTTATTACCTGTTTCCTCCTGTATGTGGTGAGTAAATTTTTTAATTATTGTTATGGGCATGCATAAATGTGAATTTGGAAACGTCAGCTTACTGCTTTTACATATATTTATACATATCTGGATATAGCATGTCATTATTTTAATTATCTTCTAATTTTGATTAATTCTTAGTTTTCACCCTTATTCTAAATTTGGTGATACCAATTTATCCAATTTGTTCAAACCTCACACTTTGTGACCCTTTGGACCTATTGGGTTATTGTTATACCACATTAGCATTGTACTACCACTTTCCTTAACGATTACATTCCCGTTAATGTAATACCCTTTTATAATTTTCCACCAATCGCTTAAATCACAAATGTATGATAATTTTCTAGCATTTCTTAAATAACTGTAGAGAAAAGCATAGAGTTTGAAAGTTAAATTAAAAATTAGCAAAATGTAGTTTTGAATTAAAAAAAACTCGTGTAAACATGATTTATAACTTCTTAGTATCTCCTCACATTTAACCAAGCCAATTCATTCAAAATTATTTTGAGTATTGGTGAAAATGAGGTCCTTCCTTTAAGTTTGTCTTCTAAAAGTAGCGAAGTAGTGACTATATTTCGAAAGCAGTTTGCAGGCGCTGCATATAAAAAAAAGTACTTGTAGTCAACTACAATTTTAATAAAGTAGTTGTAGTTGACCACAAAGAAAATGTAGTTTTTCCAACCACTAGTCTAACTTGAAATAGGAATTCTTTCTACGAAGATATCTGAAGATTTATTATTCAGTTTGTAATTTAATATTTTTTTTAATCCGAGCCTAATAATTTTAATGAAAGAGTTAATCTCTGAAAAGAAAATTTAGAGAAAACCAGCTATTTTTTATTCCAATGCAACAAAACTGTTTGTAAACAATGCATTAGTTTTGATATATGAATTGTTATTTGGATTAAAATCAATTTAAATTAACAGACCAAAGAGATCCATTCAAATATTTCATGCGACTAATCAGTATCAGAGAAGATTTGGTTACATCTTAGTAATAAACTATATGATCCAAATTCTCACTTATAAAGTTTCATGTTAAGAAAATTTATTTAATCAAATTTTCTTTTGCATAATTTTATTGAAGAGATCTAAAATTCTTGAAATAGCGAACTCGGTAGTAGATATTTTAATTACATCCAACCTATTTAGGATTGCTCCATTTTTCAACGTAACAAATTTTTTTTTTTTTTTAGAATTGCTAATTAGGTCATCGGATTTGTTATAAGAGGACTAGCGTAGAATTAGGAGAGACAAAAAGACTATTTGAGAGTACTGAAATAAGTGTTTACTTCTAAGGTCGTCGAGAAAAAGTGTTTTTTTCTACCCATTAGCAAAATGGATCTTTGTTTGGATTTGATGACATCCACACTTTTCAATGGTTTTCAAGAGTAATAGTAAACAGTGAGCATGCGTCATCATTGCATGGGTTGCTAGTGCGACCGCTGCTGTTTTCCTTTTCATTTTCACCAGCAGGCATTTTTAATGTATTGACATAATAATAATTTAAATAGTTTTCCTAATCATAGCAATTCAATAATTCACACAATTGCTGGGAGTCATTATTTAGGACCAATGGTGCAGGACCGTTTTAATAGCAAGCAGGGTCCCTGGGCACAGAAATGTTTTGGGCCCCTATAAAATGTCACACTGCTTAAAATCGAACTAAAAATTTTTAACATACATAAATTAAAGTATTTTTAAAATATTCAATAGCGTTAACAAATTTTGATTACCCCCAAAACTTAGTGAAAACAAAATAAAGCATTTTTAAAATATGCATATTTCTATTTATAAAATGAGATGCTAACCAATTGCAATCCGCAAATAAAAAAATAGTTTTCAAAACAAAGCTAATTAAGTTATTTAAATTAAAAAAGCATAAGGGCTTAAATCAAAATTCAAAAAGGTGTATTATTTCGTCCCACCATAAAGTCAGAGTTAAAACATTTTTCAATGCAGATCAGACATGACCAGTTTAAAAGTTGCTGTCCCATAATACTATGTAATTTTATACTCCTTCAATTATTACTTAACTAATTATAATTATTAAACTGAGTTGGTGCTTGGCACCCCGGAAACTGCGCGGGTGTGCCCACAAGTAAAGAGGGTACTATCCGTGCCCGTGTGTTCCTCTTTCAAACTTCAGAATCGTTCTTAGTAGAGTTCGAAAATATGTATGGTGGATTCTAGGGGAAATTTTAACCGACCATCATTTAAATGCTTAAAGAAATTTTATTTAGTTGTTGAAGAGAATGTTCAAAAAAAATATTTCTCATAGGTTAGGCGTTAGCCATTGTTATAGATTAAACTGTTGACGATTCTGTTTTATTTTTTCAAAAATTCAACAGCACTGCAATCATTTGAAAGCATTTCAGCAATCGTAGCATTTTCAGCTATGCAATCAATATCAAAGTGAATAGCCATAATGATTGAGTTGAAAGAATGTAATAACGCAAGGATAAAAGAAAGGTTGGACTGTATAGACATTACAACAAGACAAAATGAATATTTTCTAATAAAAAATTACTATGTCAAGATGTTTAGACAAATATAAATAAAATTTTATGATATTTCACGAACTTGTATATGATTGTAAAATGTAAGGAGTATTTAATAATACGTTTATGAAAGAAAAGATTAGCAAGTTAGATTAATTTTTTAAACGTATTATTTTTATTCACTTCAATAAAATTTAGTACAAAATAATTCGATCAATACATTCTTTAAAAACGATTTAAAGCATTTAAAGCTGCATTTTTAATAATCGCGTTATTAAAAAAAAACATAAAAACTTATACGAACTTATTCTGAAAACTTGTAATTTTTAATTTATTTTCTTAATATGGCCTTAAAGGAATATATAAAAAATTAGAACGTCCTAGATACTTCAATTTTAGTAAATATTTTGGAACACGGTCTGTTTTTTAAATCTTTTTAGAAAACCGATTAAGATCAATTTTTGAAATAGAACAAATTTATATTATATATATATATATATATATATATATATATATATATATATATATATATATATATATATATATATATATATATATATATATATATATATATATATATATATATATATATATTGAAGAACAAAATCTTGTTCTCTTTTTTTTGTTAAAAATTCACAACTTTATAATAAGGAACAATTATCTACGTAATTAATTATTAATGCTTAAGTAGGACAATTAGTTAATAACACTAATGATACAGTTAATAACACTAATATTATTAAAAAATTATTTATCATATCAAAAATGGAAAACAATTTTCAAAAAGAACATAAAAAATTTGTTAAAGGGTGTTGAAATTTTTTGCTTTGCTAAGTGGCTTATAGGTAATCTAAGATCTAAATTACTAAGATGTGATCTATTAAGTATTTTTTTCTCTCACGTTGGGTTTTACACATTATCAACTTTAAGCTCTCACAAAGTATAGTTTTATACTTAATTACTACTCACAGCTCCAGTTATTCTTGTCATGTTTTAATATGTTACTAGTAAAAAAAATTAAAGGAAATTGCACGATTGATAAATTTAAAGTTAATATGTAAGACATTGTTTTTATGCCGTGATGGCTCAAAATATTGAGCGCTTGTATTCCATTGAGGTGTCCAGATTTCGAATTCCTGAGATGACTAATCGATTAGAATTCCGCACCCGGTTTGCATCGACCTGAGTGCTATCGTAAAATATCCACAGTGGCAGACGGATCATGGGTGCGGTCATAGAAGCCGTGGAAGATTTTCGTTGTTTTCCTCTCCTTGTAACGCAAATGTGTGTTAGCTCTATCAAAAAAAGTCCCTCATAAAGGCGCAAATTTCTCGCAATCCCTTGTCTTCTGGATGGGGTTCAAAATTACAAGGCTTTGCAGTTGAACATTGGTAGTCGTAAATCAAAAATTGGATGACGGTTATAAAATAAGGCATAACTTTGGTATAGCGTAAAAAGTGGGTTCTATTCCCGTTTCTCACTGATCAGAAAGCTGAAGTAAAAGATCGTCACTGCAAATGGGATTAAAACCCCTTTACCGTTAACATGTAAGGTTTTCGCTGCTTTTCTCTCGATGTAACGTTTGCCTTTTTCAGTGCAGGGAAAAAGATATATTCGATATTTATTGTCATTTAATTGAACTGCAGGAAATATGCTGAGAGTATCTTCCGAAACAGTTAAGAGGAACAGCAAAAATATCACATGTGGAAAAAAAAGTCATTTATTACTATATTGTGTTAAATCGTTTCTTCATAAAAAAATTAAACATAAATAATAGTAATTAAATAAATTTATTTGGTTGAAAATATAATGACATTCTTTTAACAATTTCGTACATCTATTTCTTTAATAAACAGATATTTAATATATGAAGTTTATTTTTCTCATTTGTAATGTATGGAGTTCAATTCTCAAAAATTCAATTTTTTTGCAATTTTTTTAGGCAATTTCAGTCTTAAATTTCATATTTCGATTTTTAAATAATGTCAATCATGCAATATACAATATAAAAAATATTTTTTTTTTCTAAGTGAGATATAAAAATTATTAGGAGAGTTTTCGGTATTCAAAGTACAAATCGATTATTTGGTAAAACCGAATAATATACTGCAGGAAACAGTACTTTAGTTAATTTTTTTTTACTTTTAAAACAACATCAATTTATTTTAAATTCGTTCATAAATTATTGTATTAAAATGCTTATAAAATCTTCAAATAGATATTAGCACAAAACCTATGAACTGAAGAAGAACCTATACCATTTATGTTTAAAAAACAAAAAAATTAATTTTCACTTCAAACGTTAGCCCGCGATAAGTGCCAAAATGGTTATTGTCAAAAGAAGTTTTATAAAACTTTTGATCGTTTTACCTTTAAACATCAGCTTATTTTATTTTATAGAATTCGTTGAACAACATTAAATCAATGTCAGCACCAATATCCGGTCAAGCACTGTGTCAAACTAGACTCCGTGAAGATTTTTTTGATGGAACTAACCAACATTTGCGTTATGTAGAGAAGAAAACCACGAAAACCTCCCATGTTCGGCCCGAAAGCAGGGATACAACATTAGCTCATTGCAGTAAGTCATTAGTCTATAAAAATGAGGGTAAATTTAGTATCTTTAGTAAATTTAGTTTAGTAAATTTAGTATCTATTAGCCTCAAGTTTCAATTTCAACCCAAACATTTTTCCCTTCAAGAAAATCATAAGACCAACGTAAAGGTTTGTTAGCCACTCGACAAAATTAGTTTTGACTAAAGCAAATTTCAGCTAATTCATTATTTAGAACCTAAAATCTTACATTTCGCACTCAAATGGTTGCCCATAATAACAAATTAAAGGAACCATCCAAAAACAATCGAAGCAAAATTTACTTTAATTTTTACCTAGAAACAGAAAGTTTAAATTCCATCTCCAGAAGTTAGCCCATCCAACAAAATTGTCTTCCTAACGAAAATTGTTATTAGCCCATTCATCAAATTTAGGTTATAGAATAAATAAGCGTAGGATAACTTTTGTATTAGAATTTTGGAAAGCTGCCTTCAAATATTTAACCCCTCCCCCATTGTAGGAAATCGCTATCCTAACGAAAAGTTTTGTTTGCCCACCCATCAATAAAAAGTATGGCCAAAACAAGTTTTAGCTCATTTATTACATAAAAACTGTTAAATTTTGAAAAATTTCAGGAAACTGTTGGCTCAACAAAAATTTTCCTTATTCCATCTGAAAAAAATAAGTCTAAAACAAGTTTTTCTAAATTTTATCTCGAAAGGAAGTTTTGCCTTAAAACATAGGCTCACTTCTTAAAATTGTAAGAGCAAATGCTGCTTTAACAAAACGTATCGTTAACTCTCCCACCAGGAATGTTATGGCAGGTTTCTTAAAATATATGACTTAAAAAGTACGAAACCGTAATGTACGTAAATGTTGAATTTCACCAAACGCTTTGTTCATTATAGGAAATCGCTAGCTGTCCTAAAATGAAAAAGCATTGCAAAACAAGTTTTACGTAACTTTCGTCCTAGAAACTCTAAGGTTGAATTTTGAATTCAAGAGCTGCAGGAAATAATTAAAGTTGGTAATCCGACAAAAGTTTCATTAAAATTCCCACCAAAAATTTATGGTTCAAAAGTTTTAACTAATTTTTCTAAAAACAAAAAGTTAGAATTTGACCTCAAAACGTAGTATCCGTTGTAGTAACCAAAAATAATGGGACTTTAGTGTTAACAATGCTCATAAATAGGGATTGAATTAGAAAGATTGTAGGAGTTTACTTGTCGTCTTTTTAAACAAAATTTACACGTTGTTTATATACAAGATTTGTTTGAAATACTCATAATATAATTATGATATATTTTGAGATTGAATTTATTTTAATTTTTTTTTAAAATCAGAAATCGCTCTTAACCTTCCGCCCACTTTGTTCGAAAAGTGAATAAATCACAAATCCCTTTCAGACTTTAGGTGCTTTTGTTATATTTGAAAGGTCTGAAAATTTATTGAAGCACTGGAATATTATTCTTACCAGAGTTGTGAGGAATCACAAAATACTATTCTCCTTGTCCTATAAAATGCAAAGTAATCCATAAGATATGAACAAAATATGAGCCTTTTAAATTAATAATAAGTTTACGACATATATGAATATGTGGACACTAATACCTATTTGTTCGAAGAAGAATATTATTACAACACTGTAGATTTCGACTTCATGTATTACGCAAGAAAGTTGCCATTTTCGCCGAAACTTTCATGGCCCAACCAAGCGAAAGCAGAGGAACAGTTTCTTGTTTTTCAGGGGAGCCATTTATGGCCAAGAATACTTCAGACACGCACACACACACATCACATCCCGTTTAAAGAGTAGACCCATTCATACATCTATTCATACATCCATTCATTCCTCCACCCATCATAAACTTGACCTAAACAACAATCTAGCTCCAATGCAGTTCTCCCAGAAATTTGATATGTTATGGAAACTTGGAGAACTTTGGTACCCAACAGAGTTAACGTACACCAATCCACATTTACTAAACGAGGAGTCTTCGGCCGGCGAGGATCGAACTCACGACCCATTAAACATGGTCTCAGCCCTCTATTAACCCCGCTATCCCGGTCTTCGTTCTTTTATTCTTGGACGTTACAAGATTAGTAAATAAGATTTTAATGACGAATAAAAATAATTTTTGTATCTTCTCCACTTGCTACAATGGAAAAACCGAGATTTACAGTGAATAAGGTTTCTTTTGAGAAATAAAAACTATTTTTTTTTTATTAGAATTAAATCCTAAATTATTGTTTTTGACGACGATTTTTCTCAGGCGCATTTTTTAGTTGTGTTTTCTTAGACTTTTTCTATCATTGCTTTTTTCTAAAATTTTCTGTTTCAAGTTTCATTTTGGAAAATGAAACTCGGAAAGACTGCACCCATTTAACGTCATTGTATATAACGGTGAAATTATTAAATGTATAAAATGGTTTTTTGAGTTATTTGTAAAATGTCTTAACCTCAAAATAACTACTTAAAAGCGCGAAGTTGATTCAGACTGTGTTCAATGATGAATGGGCTCGGAAACATTTTACAGTTGTAAAAGATAATCCAGTATGTGAAATGAAACTGTTTTTAACAACATTAACCGTAATTTTAAAAACCACGCACAAGAATGCCAACTATGAGGCAATGTCTGAATGTGAATATATGAAAAACAACCTAAATACTTCAATTTTTGTAAATAATTTGTATTATAGTCTTTTTTTTTTCTTTCGAAAACCGATTCGGATCTATTTCTGAATTAGAACACATTTTATCTTTTTAAGAAGAATAAACTTTTCTGCTATTTTTTGTTAAAAGATTATAACATTATAATAAGATACAATTATACACGAAATTAATTAGTAGCGTTTATGTGGGATAATTATATAATAACACTTTACAGTATGACAAGATTTATATCAAATCTAGTAAACAATTTGCAAAAGAAAGAACTTAATTTTTATTTTTTAGTGTGTTTATTTTAGTGTTTTATTTTTTTTTTCTAAGAGATAAATATAAATTCTTAAAATAGTTTTCGACATTCAAAGTACAAATCAAATCTTCAGTAAAGCCGAATAATGTACTACAGAGAACAGTACTTCAAATATTTTTTTTATTTTTAAAATAATATCAATTAATTTTAAGTTTGTTAATAAATTATTGTATTATAAATCAAAATGCTTATAAAATCTTCAAATAGATATTAACACAGAACCTATGAGCTAAAGAACCTTTAACATTTATGATTCAAAAACAACAAATTTGTATTTTACCTTCACACGGTTATCCCGCGATAAGAGCCAAAATAAGTTTTAGATAACTTTTGACCAATAAAACACAAGTTAACCTTTAAACATCAGCTCATTTTATTTTATGGAAGGCGTTGAACAACATTAAACCCATAGCCAATGTCATCTCTAATATCCTGTCAAGCATTGGGGCAAACTAGCCTCTGTGAAGGACTTTTTGATGGAACTTACCCACATTTGTGTTATATGGAGAAGAAAACAACAAAAACCTCCCACGGTCAGACCGGCAGCAAGGGTGCAACATTAGCTCATTGTAGTAAGTCATTAGTCGATAAAAATAAAAAGAATCTTTCATAAGAATTGCTTATTATCTTCCTCTCCTTTTGTCAGAAAAAATAAGCTTAGAAGCTTTCGTTATCTTTGCAAAAACCTGAATTTTCATGTACCATGAAGTTGAAATTTTTACTAAAACTATGATGAATTGTATTACAAACTACCGATCATATCTCTGACGTAACTTAATCTCATCATAAAAACATTCTATTTAGTAAAATGCATGGGAAAAATTAGATTTCAAATGAAATTATTATTATTTCAAAGGGGTTTTTAGATAATAATAAAAAAAAAATTATAAATTTAGTACCGTTATTTGCATAATGAAAATTCGCCTGTCGGTATAATTTATTTGTTTAAAAACAAATACTCTTGGAATTAGATTACATTATCACCTTTACTACAAGTCAACAACTAAGTTTAACAGCTAGGCAAAACATGTTTTAACTAACTTAAGTTCTAAAAATCACAAGCTTGAATTCGGCCTCCAGATTTCCAGGGCTAAAGAGAATAGAAGGGCTGGTTCACTCCTTTGAAGAAACTCTCGCCGCGCCAATCCTCCGATTTTCTCTAGTGATGTCACTTTGGCGCAAAGCTCGAACTTTTACTTCAAGAACAGAGCGTTCGGCTTTACTAGCTCAAACTAATATTGGAGCATT
This sequence comes from Parasteatoda lunata, assembly GCA_949128135.1. Taxonomy (NCBI): domain Eukaryota; kingdom Metazoa; phylum Arthropoda; class Arachnida; order Araneae; family Theridiidae; genus Parasteatoda; species Parasteatoda lunata. Next base: position 99,358 of record CASBRV010000027.1, read on the forward strand.
TCTTTTTGTGACATATTCTAAGACATTTGTCATTTTCTATAATGACTTTCCTCAGTTTTTGCAGTGAATTTACAAAAATTTAAAACTATTAACGAAATGCCAGTTTGCGCGATTGCAACTTGCAAAAATTTTGATAGAAAAACAAAAGGAAAAAATATAATTTTCCGCGTGTTCCCTAAAGTAAATGAACAACTATGTAAAGAATGGTTTCCGAAATGACACAGTTAATATAAAACAGCAATACGTTTTTTCTCTCGTTAAGAACTTTTATAAAAATTCGTTACCTAAATAGAAACCATCTCGTTACTTCAAAAAGAAAGGGAGGTGAAAAATATTAAAAAATTGATAAAGTCAAAGAAAATTAAAACGTAAGTAAAAAGTATAAATATATAGTGTATAGTTCAAATTCTCCTAATTTCATAACACTTTTTTTAATGTAGGTATTCTAAATATTCATGATTTTTTTAAAAATTATATTCTCTTAAATTTAAAAATCTATAAATTATATCATCTTAAATTTAAATATCTATAAAAAATGTAAAATTTCTAATTTCATTTGCATATTATTTTGTTTCAGTAATTAGCGTTTAAGGTTGATGTTTCCTAATGATTAAGTATGAAAAAATTGCTATTAACGGCATATTTTAAAATCAGGGACTCTAAATTTAACTCAACTTATTGTTATAAAAGAATATGTAGATAAAAAAATGCCGATAAAAAAATGCCGATATATGCTTTCATTTTTCTTAATAACTAAAGTTAAAACTGAACTTTATAAAATAAAGTATTTAAGTGTCATTTTCGCCAACTAGTAAAATATTTTTATAAGTTTAAAATGGTATTTTTTTAATATAATGGCCAATAAAGTTTTTTTGAACTATGTTTATGAACGGAAATAATTACGTAAAGTTTGAAAGCTAATATACAGAAAAAGACTAATTTATTTTTAGAGAGAGAAAGATGCAAAATTATCATAATATGTTTGCTTGCCATCTGGCCATATCTCCGAGATCTGTGGACACAGTGACGTCATGAGGAGGGAAATCGTAGCTTCAGCTCTAAGAGCGGAGTGAACTAGCCCTTCTATTCTCTTTAGCCCTGCCAAATTTCAGCATATTGTATAAATTTATTAACACACATTAGCAGCAAAAAGTAACATTATCTCATCCAAAAATATTATGGAAAGTTTTAGCTATTTCATAGCATAGAAACTAAAGTTGTAATTTTGCAAAACTCTCAAAACAAAAAAGATATGGTATAAACATGCTTTAACTCATTTATCATAAATTAGTCTCAAGTTTAAATTTCAACCCAAACATTTTTCCCTTCAAGAAAATCGTAAGACCAACGTAAAGGTTTGTTTGCCCCTCCACAAAATTAGTTTAGACTAAAACAAATTTCAGCTAATTCATTATTTAGAAACTGAAATCTTAAATTTCGTACTCAAATGGGAAGGGAATTATGTATATCGACTATGTCAACCTTCATCTATCAAAAGGTATCTCAAGACAAAATCAAGTTAACATGTCTTATATACTAGGGAATTGGTATTTAATATTTATAGTGATAGTTAAGCCACATTACTCCCCTTCCAGAATTTTATCTGTGACAGAATTCTATGAACGAATACCACTCGTTTATTCTTGATGTTAATTTATTTATATCATTTTTGCTCATAATTTTTTTCTTAGTTTCTTTTGTTCATAGCATTTCGCTCATTTTTTTTTTCTATATTGTTTATTACAGGATAGACTTTATTTACTTTACCGGATCTTTTTTTCCATCTCTTTGATCAATATTTTTGCTAAGCAAATAAACTGTTTAATGTTGATCGATATTGGCATGTTTTTATCCCGTCCAGGTTACCATTGAGGAGAATTACATATATGTCAACCTTCAGCTATCAGAAGGTACCTCATGATGGAATCAAGTTAACATGCCTTATATACTAGTGATTTGGTATTATTTATAGTGGTAGTTATGCCACAAATGTTTATCCATCATAGCAAATTAAAGGAACCATTCAAAAACAATCGAAGCAAAGTTTACCTTAATTTTAATCTAGAAACAGAAAGTCTGTATTTCACCTCCAGAAGTTCACCCATCGAACAAAATTAGTCATCCCAACGAAACTTTTCATTAGCTCATCAACCAAATTTCGGTTATAGAATAAATAAGCATAAGATAACTTTTGCCTTTGAAATTTGGAATACTGCCTTCAAATATTAAAACCCCATTGTACGAAATCGTAATATTGACAAAAAGTTTTGTTAGACCACCCATCAATAAAAAAAAGTATGGCCAAAACAAGTTTCAGCTCATTTATTACATACAAACTGTAAAATTTTGAAAAAAATTGTAGGAAACTTTTGGCGCAACAGAAATTCTCATTATTCAACTTAGAAAAAATGATGGTTAAAACTAGTTTTTGCAAACTTTTAATCCAGAAAGAAATTTTGCCTCCAAACATAGGCTCACTTCATAAAATTGTTAGAGCATTCACTGCTTTAACAAAACGTATCGTTAGATCTCCCACCAGGAAATGTTACGGCCAATATAAGTTTCTTAAAATGTATGACTTAAAATGTACGAAAACACAAGTTTGAATTTTACCACCAAGCGCTTAGCTCATTATAGGAAATAGTTAGCTGTTCTAAAAGAGAAAAGCTTTGCAAAATAAGTTTCATGTAACTTTCGTCCTAGAAACTCTAAGGTTGAATCTTGAATTCTAGAATGGCAGGAAATATTTAGCATTAGTTAACCGACAAAAAGTTCCATTAATATTTCCACCAAAGAATTATGGCTAAAACGTTTCAGCTAAATTATGATCTAGAAACAACAAATTTGACCTCTAAACGTAGTATCCATTGTAGTATCTCGTGAACTGAAATAAAAATAAGGGGATTTTAGTGTCGCATGTCAACATGCTTATAACTAGGGACTGAATTAGAAATCTGAAGACTGTGGGAACCAAACTATTGGGAGGCTAACTTGTCGTAACTATGAACCAAATTTACAGGTTATTTATAAACAAGATGCGTTTGAAGTATTCATTTGAGCTCGAATTTATTTCATTTTTTTTTTATCAAACATCGCTCTTAACCTTCCGCCAACTTTGCCCGAAAAAGTGAGCAAATCACGAATCCCTTTCAGACTTTAGGTTCTCTTTTCACATTTGAACGGCCTGAAAATTTATTGAAGCACTAAAATATAATTCTTACCAGAGCTATGATGAATCACACAATACTATTCTCCAACATAAAGACAGTATCCTATCCTATGAAATGAAAAGTAATCAATAAGATATGGATAAAATATCAGCCTTTTAAAAATGCTATAAATTTACAACACATATTAATATGTGGACACTATTACTTATTTGTTCGTAGAAAAAGTTTATTACAGTACTATTTTGCAATACTGTATTACAATACCGAATTCTTTCTCAGACCTAAGTCAACCCAAGTCTGTCTACCCTGGCCCTCTAAGTATAGGGATTGATTATCAATGGACACAGACCGCAGGATAACTAAATGTATAAATATTAAACAATTGCTTGCCATTCGCCACCTTACGCAACTTTTTACAGCCAAAATTGCATCATTTGCTCCAAAATCAGCTATTTCGACTTCTTGTGTTTGCTAATTTCACCGAAAATATCACTCCTCACATTCTTGTTTTTGTTGTTTCTAATGCGACTTGTCTATACCAGCAAGCCTGCTGGGTGAAATCAAGCTAATTTTAAAGCAAAGGATGCGTTCTTGATTTTTAGTTGCGCCTTCTATGGCCAAGAATGCGACTTCATTCACATACGCTTCAAAGCCCGCTTAACCCCTTAACGATCGGTTAATTTTGAAGAAAACGGTCACAAAAGTGCCTGTTTTGCCAAATACACGTATTTGATTAGTGCTGACATTTAATTTGAAAAAATTATCTACAGTTATCTTAAAAATATCCTGGTACTGCCACCTGGTCTGTAAAATGAAAAATAAATTTTTTTCCGGGCAGAAGAAATGAATTAGTTTTATTCTTATTGGCGCGTTGCTACTGAACACTCCAGCCCGGAAATTTCACGGGAGCGAGAAGGAAGGGGTTAAAGGGTTGACCCATTTATACATCTATTCATTTTTCCACTGATCATAATTTTGACCCGGAACAATTCAGTTCCCTACGTATGATTTGTTTTGGAAATATGAAGGATTGTGTGACCCTGACAGAGTTAACGTGCATCGATCACCATTTACTAAACGGGGAGTCTACAGCCTGCAGGGATCGAACTCACGAGCACTTAAACATAGTCCCAATGCTCTACCAACCAGGCTATCCAGGTCTCCGAAGATTTATTTTATTCTTGGACGTTACAAGATTATTAAAAAAGATTTTAATGACGAATAAAATTATTCAGGTCATTTAAATCAGGCGCATTTTTAGTTGTTTTTTTTTTATAGACTTTTTCTATCGTAGCTTTTTTCTAAAATTTTTGTTTTAAGAATGAACTATCTTTTCCATTTTATCTTTTTCTATAATTTTTTAATCATTTTTAAATTTTTTTTTCATTTTTGGATAATGAAACTCTAAACAATTTTATTTTACACTAGATCAGTATTTCAGGTAACTGAATTTTATTATCAAAGATTAATTTTGAAATAAAGTTAATTTCACATCAAATTTTAATTTATGGATGGCAGAAAAATAATTTAATAAAATATATTACCCTATGTTAATCTCAATAATATCAGTTTTTATTAGTATCTGTTGAATTCCATGAAACCAGTAATAAAATTTTAAAGTTTAAGCAATATCCTTGTATTTGGTATCATTTTAAAGGAAATTTGTTGTAATTTATGAATTCAAAAGTAATTTTTTGGAGTTTTGCATGATTATAGTAAAATTTATCATAAATAGAAAGCATTCAGTTTTTTTGATAGAATAAGTCAAAATCATGTCTCTTTTAAAGAAGAATAAGTTATTAATTATTGCGATTTTACATATAATTTGATTTATATTGCAAAATAAATTGTTCATTAGTCTATTTATGCAGTGATTACAGTTAAAAAAAATTTTTTTCTTATTTTTTTAAATGAAAAATTATCTACAATTTATACTGTCTCCTCTGTTACAATTATTCTTTCAAGTTTATTTTATTCATTACACAAAGAACTTTAACTTTATATTTGGTTTTTTCAATAAAGTCTATTATTACAATCATGTTATGTTATAATTTTGAAAAAAAAATTAAAACTTGATAAAACAGGGGGGGGGGTATAAGAGAGAGGACAAAACTAAATATCCCCTCAGTTACACAAAATTAATAGGTTTACCATTGAAAAGGAACTCTGGAAATGTAAACAAGTGCTAATGCATCCTGATTCTACTAGTTTAAACCAGTTCCTCCGTTATAAGAGCACACTTTTTATACAAAGCTGTTCCATTTTTATTTGATAGTTTGCTTAGCTTATAGCTAAAAGTTTTTTAAGTGAGTAATCAATATGGGGAAAGAAGCAGCAGAAACGATGGGGGAATATAGAAGTAGAATGTTAAAAAAAAAGATATTTGTAAGTTAAAGAATATAAAATGGAAATTTATAATAACAGAAGTATTTTGAGAAAAAAAGCCTTAACTGAGAAATAGATACATTGAAAAAAAAAATAAAAGAAGATAAAGGAAAAATAAAAAGGCACTGATACAAGCAGTAGAAATTCAGGAAGGATATTCTCTTTATTCCTTAGACATTGGAGAAATCTATTAAAAAAGTAAACCGTGCATAACCTGCATCACCAAGAAAACGTTGTACTGTTCTACGCATACTCTGTTACCTGATTACCAAAACAACAGAAATAGCCTAGTAACAAAGTTTCTGATGAAACAAAAAAACAAACAAAAAAAAAAAACTCTTATTAAATTTCTACTCATCTTATAAACTTTCTTACCAGACTTCTAGTAGAGTTGAGTGTATGGTTGCTAAAGAAAACGAACAGAAAGTTCACAAAGTCAAATGTACAACTTGATAGAAGCATATCAAGTATCAAAGAAGATGCATCCAAACATAAAAAAAGGCAAATTGTATAAGTTTTGCTGTACTACGACCTATCCATATTTTATGCGTAGGTAAAACACCATATAAAATGTGTATTTGCTATTCACGAAGATGTGAATTTTCTATTAGAATCTCAGTTGTTTGCCTAATAATTGCATAGAATTACTAAATATAGTGACTTTTGACTTTTATTTTATAACCGACGTTGAACAACTGACCCAAATTTGAGTTTATGGCTACCAATGTTCAACTCCGTAGCCTTGTAATTTTGAATTCAATCCAAAAGACAAGGAGACTCCTCGATCAGTATCCCCAGAGGTATTGATTTGCTTTGGGAACTTCGAGGACTTTAGGACCAGATACATTTAATGTACACCAGTCACCATTGAAAACACTGGGATTGTTTTTATGTTGCTATAGAGCAAGTGTAAAAATTGGAGTCAATTTTGTGGCCCAAATAACTGAAATTGAGAAAGAAAGAAACAGGGTCATGGCAAAATAAAAACTTTCAAAGATGGGTTTCAATTATAGAAGTGCTGCCAACTTTAAACAAACTCCATGTCTTCTCGGTTACGATGCATTATTTGGAAAAGTCTTATTCTATTATTGAACTGGGATACTTTTTTTTAAAAAATTACAGATAATGTTTAATATGTTCACAGAATTTAGCATAAATAAAAATGCATGTCAAAATTTTGGGATTTTATGTGTCCCCTCTGTTACAACTACATTTAACTAATTATGAGGCTCTTTTATTATTTTATGCCAATTAATTAAACATTGCACCCTAAAGTAGCATATTCTAGTACAATTCATCTAATAAATTTCACAATTCTAAACTAACACAAATATTTGCTAGCATTACTGGTTTAAAAGATTAAGCCCTAAATTTTATAAGATAAAAACGGTATTTATACTATGCTTAAATTTTAAATAAATTACTTAAAAGGAACCGAAATTTTTTTAGGCATTTTAGAAATGAATCGTGTAGTGTAAATGATATTTTGAGAAATGCTTTACATAAATAATATGGATAGCAGTTTCACTAGTTTAAAATTTCCGATTTTTTAAAAAGCGGCCCCTATTAAAAATGCCACTGGCTATTAACTTCTTACCAATTTTGTCCTATTTCGCTCAGCAAAAAGAAAATCATAAAAAGTTTAAGCAAATTTGACTTTTGGTTAAATTTGTCATCGAAGCCCCAAGTTTGAATTTTGCTTCAAAACGATAGCGAATTATTGCAAATAGTTCGCCCAAAATTTTCATAAGGAAAGCCACAAAAAATAGAAGAAAAAATTAGCGAGTTGATTACGTAGGAAAAAGTTTGAATCTTGCCACCAATCTTTAGCAATTAATATTCTCGACGTGGCCGCTAAAGATTTCTACAGGACCAATTGTAAGTTACAGAAAAAATAATTATTAAACATTGAGTAATACAATATAAAACCATTATTTACATTCTTATCCCAGCACATATCTCATGTAATTATCTCATGTCATAACTAGACCGGACATTTGTCCTTTGTATGAAATATGAGCCCAAGTATATGCTATTTTACCTACCAAAGAGTTGCGGGAAAAGCAATTTTTAGTTTTCATTATGATTAGAAAGTTTGCCTGCAAGCGATAGCTCATCGTAAGAAATTTTCAGTCCCACAATTTGTTTTCGTTAATCAACTTTTCAATTATACCACCAAAACTAGTTTTATTCAACTTTCACTTAAAAATTGCATTTTATGACTTAGCTGCTTCAAGTATGAATTTTTCCTGCCGCAGCCTATTACAATGTCGTAAGTTAGCATTGCTTATCAAAGGTCTGTTTAGAAGAAATTTGGGTCAGTTAACGGACCCTTCACAAAATATCTTTTCATGAAAACGGACCCTTCCCAAAATATTTTAACTTAAAAACAGATCCTTCACAAAATAATTTTTCTTATAATCGGATCCTTCACAAATTTGTTTATCTTCATTATTGTTTTGTTCATCCAATAAACCCTTCCCAGGAGGGGGGACAAGAAAGATGGATGTAAACGAATTAAGTTTTGTCTTCGGTAGACGCTTCTTCCATTATTCGTCCGAAATTAATATTCTGCGTTCAGCAGCATAGGCTAAATACAAAATATTTGTATGTTGCATTTATAATTTAGAAGCAGCAATTGCTGTTTATTTTTTAAAAATATTTTTTTTTTATTATAATTTTACAGTGCTGAGCATAATCTTTTATCTATTTACAATTTAAAATCTTCTTGAAAAAGTTTTTTGCAATAACCGGACCCTATTTGCACAAATTCATAAATACCGGACCCTGGTTAAAAGAATGTGAATTAAAGTTTATTTTATATTCATAAATTACGAGTATTTTTTTCACAATTTTACAAAAACGGACCTTTCACAAAATGTCTGGACAGACTCCTGCTTATACTCCCCCCCCCCCTCGGAAAAGAATAAGCACATCACACTATTACCAGAACTATGGTGCATCACAAAATACCTGATAATTATATAACATCCTCAACATGAAGACAAGAACCTGATCGATAAAACTCAAAAAAAGTCATAAGATTTGAATGAAGTTATATCATTCGAAAAATATTTATAAATTTTCT
>CASBRV010000028.1:0-38890 GCA_949128135.1 Parasteatoda lunata
ACAATCCTCTTTCTTCGTTAAAGAACGCGTAATGGAATAAAAAATAACATAAAATAGGCATGTACGGGTAAGTTTTCAAGACCACATAACTCGCTTTAATATTAAGCTATAAATCTCAAACTCGGTACCAAAATAGGGTACCATGCCCCCAACCCCTGTGCCTAAGGAAATATTTATAGCTTAATTAGGAGGGTCGCAATGGGCCCCCAAAGTACATCGTTAAACTGACCGCGAGATTGCTTTTGAAGCCATCAAGTAGCTCGCTGACCGTGTAATCGTGGTGGAACGGATAGCGTGATAGAAGCTGAGCGAGACGGTGCGGGTTCGAATCCCAGTGTGGACAATTTTTAAAATTTGTTTATTTTTTTTTCTATTGTTAATTTTACATTATATTATTCATTTAATGTCTTTTTCTATATTTTAGAAGGAACTATATATGAAAAATAATTTTTTTAAGTTCGGGAAAGTGAGATCAGAGCTTAAATACAGGAAAAATCAATTAAAATTAATTTATTCATATTATTTACAATACTTCCGATAGTTTGGCCTGCCTAATATGTTCTCTGTATAAAAACAATCCTCTTTCTTCGTTAAAGAACGCGTAATGGAATAAAAAATAACATAAAATAGGCATGTACGGGTAAGTTTTAAGACCACATAACTCGCTTTAATATTAAGCTATAAATCTCAAACTCGGTACCAAAATAGGGTACCATGCCCCCAACCCCTGTGCCTAAGGAAATATTTATAGCTTAATTAGGAGGGTCGCAATGGGCCCCCAAAGTACATCGTTAAACTGACCGCGAGATTGCTTTTGAAGCCATCAAGTAGCTCGCTGACCGTGTAATCGTGGTGGAACGGATAGCGTGATAGAAGCTGAGCGAGACGGTGCGGGTTCGAATCCCAGTGTGGACAATTTTAAAATTTGTTTATTTTTTTTTCTATTGTTAATTTTACATTATATTATTCATTTAATGTCTTTTTCTATATTTTAGAAGGAACTATATATGAAAAATAATTTTTTTAAGTTCGGAAAGTGAGATCAGAGCTTAAATACAGGAAAAATCAATTAAAATTAATTTATTCATATTATTTACAATACTTCCGATAGTTTGGCCTGCCTAATATGTTCTCTGTATAAAAACAATCCTCTTTCTTCGTTAAAGAACGCGTAATGGAATAAAATATAACATAAAATAGGCATGTACGGGTAAGTTTTTAAGACCACATAACTCGCTTTAATATTAAGCTATAAATCTCAAACTCGGTACCAAAATAGGGTACCATGCCCCCAACCCCTGTGCCTAAGGAAATATTTATAGCTTAATTAGGAGGGTCGCAATGGGCCCCCAAAGTACATCGTTAAACTGACCGCGAGATTGCTTTTGAAGCCATCAAGTAGCTCGCTGACCGTGTAATCGTGGTGGAACGGATAGCGTGATAGAAGTTGAGCGAGACGGTGCGGGTTCGAATCCCAGTGTGGACAATTTTTAAAATTGTTCATTTTTTTTTCTATTGTTAATTTTACATTATATTATTCATTTAATGTCTTTTCTATATTTTAGAAGGAACTATATATGAAAAATAATTTTTTTAAGTTCGGGAAAGTGAGATCAGAGCTTAAATACAGGAAAAATCAATTAAAATTAATTTATTCATATTATTTACAATACTTCCGATAGTTTGGCCTGCCTAATATGTTCTCTGTATAAAAACAATCCTCTTTCTTCGTTAAAGAACGCGTAATGGAATAAAAAATAACATAAAATAGGCATGTACGGGTAAGTTTTCAAGACCACATAACTCGCTTTAATATTAAGCTATAAATCTCAAACTCGGTACCAAAATAGGGTACCATGCCCCCAACCCCTGTGCCTAAGGAAATATTTATAGCTTAATTAGGAGGGTCGCAATGGGCCCCCAAAGTACATCGTTAAACTGACCGCGAGATTGCTTTTGAAGCCATCAAGTAGCTCGCTGACCGTGTAATCGTGGTGGAACGGATAGCGTGATAGAAGCTGAGCGAGACGGTGCGGGTTCGAATCCCAGTGTGGACAATTTTTAAAATTTGTTTATTTTTTTTTCTCTAGTTGTGACGTCACTCTCTGGGGGTTAGATTTTAAACTGACGAAGGACAAGCGGTCAAAAAGAAAGACAGCGGACAGAGTTAGCCATTTTAACCCAGTGGAAGCGACCTATTTGAAAAGTGTTTATGTTTGAAAAGCAAACCTTTTGAGAAGTAAGTTCACTTTATCTTATTTAAATACTTTAAAATGTTTCTTCTAATGTATTAATTGGAAATTTTGTGCTGTTTTAATAAAATTTAACGTTTAAATTAATATATAATCACTCCATAATAATGTATATTTTATTGTTTGTAATATATTAAGTACAAACAACATTTACAGTACCGTTCTGTTGAATATCTTATTTATCTACATATCAATGACGAATAGCTGTTATGTTAATAACAAATAGTTCTACTTTGAAACATAATGTAAACATGTCATGCTTTTTTACTAATCTTGCGTGTAATATTGAAGATCAAGCAATAATACTTATGCATCTACTTATCCATTTACATATATGCTAAAATAATTTTTAATAAATTTTCTTCTTCTAATTTTAGTCTTAAATAATTAGTTTAATTTTTCAGATTAAAATTTTTGGAAGACTGATTTTACCTTCCTTTAAGACTTTAATATGTGTTTTTAAAATTACATAGCATCTTTGTTTTGAATTGTAGTTTTAGTATTAAGTTGATTTTTTTTATAATTATCTTACATTTAACATAGTAATGAATAAGTATCAATAATATTTGCATAAGTTTCTCTCAATTGATTTTTATAAATTAAATATATAAAATGTTAAATATTTGAATTTTTAATTTAAATTTTCAGTCTTGAATAATTGTTATAGTTTTTTGTTTAATTCAAATTTTTAAAATTCTTTAATTTGATTTGGTAGATTAAGCAAAGATGAAGTCATATTTTATTATTAAGTATCTTTTATTAAATTTTTTTATTTGTTACCAGGCTTGTAATATAGTAGGCATAGGGAATGCTTGATGCATCAATATCTACTAAGGTCTAGTACCTATAAATTTAATTATTTACACACGCATATAAAAACAATTGCTTTTTTGTTTTCAGTTTTGAATTATTAGTACAATTTTTCTCATTTTAAATTCTTGAAACACAGATTATACTCACATATACAAAATTTTGATTTATGTTTTTTAAATTATACTGTAGTTTTAGTTCTGATTTTCCATTTGTTTTGGTTTGAAACATTATATAAACATCAGGTCTTACTTAATTCTTAAGTATTTTCTATTGAGTATTTACCTAACATATAAAATAAATAGCAAGTATCTATCAGTGTGTATAAAAGTGTTTTAAACACCATGACCAATTGCCAATTGCTGTTTAATTTTTTTAATTAGTCTATTTTCAGTTTTCAAAAATTTATAAATTTTCTGATTACTAACTTAACACCTGATTTTATTTACATTTTAAATTTTAATGTTTTTCAAATTACATTGCAGCTTTATTTTGATTTGCATATTAGTTTAGGTTTGAAGCATTTTGTAAACATAAATCTTATATTACTGTTTTGCTTTTCTTTCAATTACCTGACATTTTTTTTACGAACAACATTAAAAAATAATAATATAATAATAAATAATTTAAATACACAATAAAGTAAAACTAGAAATACACATAATTTTAATTTTGTTTTACTGAGCAAATATTTTGGAAATCTATATATATTTTATGAAGACTAACACATATGATTGTACTATAAATGACTGTGAAAACAATAAAATAATTTTTTAATGAAAATAATAAAAACTAATTTCAATAGATTGAACATACGTATTATTTTATGATGGGCTATGACTTTTTGTATTTTTGCAAAATTTTTAAATATATTTTTAATTTTACTTTGCGTCTTTAGTTTATTTTGGAACATTATGCGTATGAAGTCATATGTCTTTTTTAAACTTATTCAACTTGTAAAATTTTTTTTCTTCAATTATTTTACGCCTTACATGCTATGAAGAGATATTATCTACTGCACTAATATCCATAGGTTTAATTGTCTATCTAAAAAATTAACTGACATTAAGCCGTAATTCTGTTATTCTTGTTTTTACAATATATAAATAAATAGTCTTTAAAATTTATTTTTTTTACTTGTAATAAATAAATTTCATTAAAAAAAAGATATCACTGTCTATAAAAGCTATTACTGGAACTAGTTTTGTTTTTAATTTTGCATGAAATAAGTATGAAAAGCAATAAGATATGTTTACATCATTTTAGTTGCAGAAAGTGACTATTTTAAAACAAATTATGTGACTATTTTGTCATGATATTTTGAATCTGTTTCATGTACTTATTTTTTATTTCTTACTTTTCGAGCATTAGCTTGACCCATGTGTTATAAATTTGTTAAAGCTATTTCTAAAATTATAATGCACACTTGAGATTTAATTTATAATTTTAGATGCCTTTTCAATTGGAAATATATACAATTGAGTTTTTTTTTTCTTCCATTTTTCAATTTTTTTAAAAATTCATATCAAATTAGATATTTATTTTTTTGCAAATAAATGGAACATGCTCAATGTTTTTTTTTTTTTTTTTTTTTTTTCGCAGATGCCACGATCATGCTGTGTGCCTGGGTGCTCTTCGAGTTACAAAAGAGAAAATAAAAAATAAACTGTAATTTTTATGTTTGTCAGATTTGTTTAGCACCTTATTATTTATTTATGAGTATTGCATTTTTTAATATAGTACAAAAATCTTTATTTTTGTACAGTTTATCAGCATTATTGTAAATAAAAATTTTTCAACCTTTAGTATCTTTGTATGGTTTGAAATTTAAGAAACAATTGCTTTATATGGTTTATTTTTTCAGCAGGAAATTTATTTTTCATGAAAAAGATTCATGAAAAATACCCGTTTTATATATATATACATAGTAAAGTGCGGGGTCCCACCGTGTACCCCTATGGGCTCTAAAATTATTTCCTTTGGTAGGGTACACTAGTGCAAGGTAATACAACACCTGGTCCAACTAAAACATTAAAGGTTAATATTAAGGTCTGATAGGAGGCATTTCTCTTACTATTGAAAAAATGCACTGTTTTACATATACATACATAGTAAAGTTCGGGTCACGCTGTGTACCCCCTATGGGGTCTATAATTGATTCCTTTGGTAGGGTACATTATTACAAGGTAATATAACATCTGGTCCATTAAAACATTAAAGGTTAATATTAGGGTCTGATATTAGGCATATTTCTTAACATTGAAAAATGCACTGTTTTAGATATATATACATAGTAAAGTGCGAGGTCCCACCGTGTACCCCCTATGGGGTCTACAATTATTTCCTTTGGTAGGGTACACTAGTACCCCGTAATATAATACCTGGTCCAATTACAACATTAAAGGTCAATATTAAGGTCTGATATTAGGCATTTTCCTTAAGATTGAAAAATGCACTGTTTTATATATATATATACATAATAAAGTGCGGGGTCCCACCGTGTACCCCTATGGGCTCTAAAACTATTTCCTTTGGTAGGGTACACTAGTGCAAGGTAATACAACACCTGGTCTAACTAAAACATTAAAGGTTAATATTAAGGTCTGATAGGAGGCATTTCTCTTACTATTGAAAAAATGCACTGTTTTACATATACATACATAGTAAAGTTCGGGTTCACGCTGTGTACCCCCTATGGGGTCTATAATTTTTTCCTTTGGTAGGGTACACTAGTACAAGGTAATATAACACCTGGTCTAATTACAACATTAAAGATCAATATTGAGGTCTGATAGGAGGCATTTTTCTTAACATTGAAAAATGCACTGTTTTAGGTATACATACATAGTAAAGTGCGGGGTCACGCTGTGTACCCCCTATGGTGTCTATAATTATTTCCTTTGGTAGGGTACACTAGTGCAAGGTAATACAACACCTGGTCTAACTAAAACATTAAAGGTTAATATTAAGGTCTGATAGGAGGCATTTCTCTTACTATTGAAAAAATGCACTGTTTTACATATACATACAGGTTCGGGTTTACGTTGTGTACCCCCTATGGGGTCTATAATTTTTTCCTTTGGTAGGGTACACGAGTACAAGGTAATATAACACCTGGTCTAATTACAACATTAAAGATCAATATTGAGGTCTGATAGGAGGCATTTTTCTTAACATTGAAAATGCACTGTTTTAGGTATACATACATAGTAAAGTGCGGGGTCACGCTGTGTACCCCCTATGGTGTCTATAATTATTTCCTTTGGTAGGGTACACGAGTACAAGGTAATATAACACCTGGTCCATTTACAACATTAAAGGTCAATATAAAGGTCTGATAGGAGGCATTTTTCTTAACATTGAAAAATACATTGTTTTAGATATACAAAAACAGTAAAATTCGGGGTCACGGTGTGTACCCCCTATGGGGTCTATAATTATTTCCTTTGGTAGGGTACACTAGTACCCCATAATATAATACCTGGTCCATTTACAACATTAAAGGTTAATATTAAGGTCTGATAGGAGGCATTTTTCTTAACATTGAAAAATGCATTGTTTTAAATATACATACATAGTAAAAAGGCGGGGTCACACTGTGTACCCCCTATGGGCTCTAAAATTATTTCCTTTGGTAGGGTACACTAGTACAAGGTAATACAACACCTGGTCCAATTACAACATTAAAGGTTAATATTAAGGTCTGATATGAAGCCATTTGTTAACAATGAGAAAAGACTTAAAATTGCTCCGTATGAACGCTTTTCGGAAGGCGAATTTCCTCAAAATAAAGCTTCTCCCAACACTTTTTGAGATATACATACATAGAAAATCTATTTCTCCTCTTGAAAAAAGACTTACAATTTCTGCCTATAAAAGCTCTTCGGAAGGCGAGTTTCTTGGAAATAGAGCTTCTCGCAACACTATTTTAGCTATAGAAAAAGAGTAAAATTCGGGGTCACGCTGTGTACCCCCTATGCGGTCTGTAATTTTTTCCTTTGGTAGGGTACACGAGTACAAGGTAATATAACACCTGGTCCAATTACAACATTAAAGGTCAATATTGAGGTCTGATAGGAGGCATTTTTCTTAACATTGAAAAATGCACTGTTTTAGGTATACATACATAGTAAAGTGCGGGGTCACGCTGTGTACCCCCTATGGTGTCTATAATTATTTCCTTTGGTAGGGTACACTAGTACAAGGTAATATAACACCTGGTCCACTTAAAATATTAAGGGTCAATATTAAGGTCTGATAGGAGGCTTTGTTAACATTAAGAAAAGACTTTGAATTTCTGCGTATAAAAGCTCTTCGGAAGGCGAATTTCTTCGAAATAAAGCTTCTCGCAACACTTTTGGAAATACACAAAAACAGTAAAATTCGGGGTCACGCTGTGTACCCCCTATGCGGTCTATAATTTTTTCCTTTGGTAGGGTACACGAGTACAAGGTAATATAACACCTGGTCCAATTACAACATTAAAGGTCAATATTGAGGTCTGATAGGAGGCATTTTTCTTAACATTGAAAAATGCACTGTTTCAGGTATACATACATAGTAAAGTGCGGGGTCACGCTGTGTACCCCCTATGGTGTCTATAATTATTTCCTTTGGTAGGGTACACTAGTACAAGGTAATATAACACCTGGTCCACTTAAAATATTTAGGGTCAATATTAAGGTCTGATAGGAGGGTTTGTTAACATTGAGAAAAGACGTAGAATTTCTGCGTATAAAAGCTCTTCAGAAGGCGAATTTCTTCGAAATAAAGCTTCTCGCAACACTTTTGGAGATATACAAAAACAGTAAAATTCGGGGTCGCGCTGTGTACCCCCTATGGGGTCTATAATTATGTCCTTTGGTAGGGCACACTAGTACCCCGCAATATAATACCTGGTCCAATTACAACACTAAAGGTTAATATTAAGGTCTGATAGGCGGCATTTTTCTTAACATTGAAAAATGCATTGTTTTATATATACAAAAACAGTAAAATTCGGGGTCACGCTGTGTACCCCCTATGGTGTCTATAATTATTTCCTTTGGTAGGGTACACTAGTAACCCGTAATATAATACCTGGTCCAATTACAACACTAAAGGTTAATATTAAGGTCTGATAGGCGGCATTTTTCTTAACATTGAAAAATGCATTGTTTTATATATACAAAAACAGTAAAATTCGGGGTCACGCTGTGTACCCCCTATGGTGTCTATAATTATTTCCTTTGGTAGGGTACACTAGTAACCCGTAATATAATACCTGGCCCAATTACAACATTAAAGGTTAATATTAAGGTCTGATATGAAGCCTTTTGTTAACAATGAGAAAAGACTTAGAATTTCTCCGTATTAACGCTTTTCGGAAGGCGAATTTCCTCAAAATAAAGCTTCTCCCAACACTTTTTGAGATATACATACATAGAAAATCTATTTCTCCTCTTGAAAAAAGACTTTGAATTTCTGCGTATAAAAGCTCTTCGGAAGGCGAATTTCTTCGAAATAGAGCTTCTCGCAACACTTTTGGAAATACACAAAAACAGTAAAATTCGGGGTCACGCTGTGTACCCCCTATGGGGTCTATAATTATATCCTTTGGTAGGGTACACGAGTACAAGGTAATATAACACCTGGTCCATTTACAACATTAAAGGTTAATATAAAGGTCTGATAGGAGGCATTTTTCTTAACATTGAAAAATACATTGTTTTAGATATACAAAAACAGTAAAATTCGGGGTCACGGTGTGTACCCCCTATGGGGTCTATAATTATTTCCTTTGGTAGGGTACACTAGTACCCCATAATATAATACCTGGTCCATTTACAACATTAAAGGTTAATATTAAGGTCTGATAGGAGGCATTTTTCTTAACATTGAAAAATGCATTGTTTTAAATATACATACATAGTAAAATGCGGGGTCACACTGTGTACACCCTATGGGCTCTAAAATTATTTCCTTTGGTAGGGTACACTAGTACAAGGTAATACAACACCTGGTCCAATTACAACATTAAAGGTTAATATTAAGGTCTGATATGAAGCCATTTGTTAACAATGAGAAAAGACTTTATATTGATCCGTATTAACGCTTTTCGGAAGGCGAATTTCCTCAAAATAAAGCTTCTCGCAACACTTTTGGAGATATACATACATAAAAAATTTATTTCTCCTCTTGAAAACAGACTTAGAATTTCTGCCTATAAAAGCTCTTCAGAAGGCGAATTTCTTGGAAATAGAGCTTCTCGCAACACTATTTTAGCTATACAAAAAGAGTAAAATTCGGGGTCACGCTGTGTACCCCCTATGGGCTCTATAATTATTTCCTTTGGTAGGGTACACTAGTACCAGGTAATATAACACCTGGTCCACTTAAAATATTAAGGGTCAATATTAAGGTCTGATAGGAGGCTTTGTTAACATTAAGAAAAGACTTTGAATTTCTGCGCATAAAAGCTCTTCGGAAGGCGAATTTCTTCGAAATAAAGCTTCTCGCAACACTTTTGGAGATATACAAAAACAGTAAAATTCGGGGTCACGCTGTGTACTCCCTATGGGCTCTATATTTATTTCCTTTGGTAGGGCACACTAGTACCCCGTAATATAACACCTGGTCCAATTACAACATTAAAGGTTAATATTATAGTATAATATGAAGCCTTTTGTTAACAATGAAAAATGCACTGTTTTAGATATACATACATAGTAAAGTGCGGGGTCACGCTGTGTACCCCCTATGGGCTCTATAATTATTTCCTTTGGTAGGGTACACTAGTACAAGGTAATACAACACCTGGTCCAACTAAAACATTAAAGGTTAATATTAAGGTCTGATAGGAGGCTTTGTTAATATTGAGAATGGACTTAAAATTTTTGCGTATAAGAGCTATTGAGGAGGCGAATTTCTGCGAAATAAAGCTTCTCGAAACACTTTTGGAGATATACAAAAAGAGTAAAATTCGGGGTCACGCTGTGTACCCCCTATGGGCTCTATAATTATTTCCTTTGGTAGGGTACACTAGTACCCCGTAATATAACACCTGGTCCAATTACAACATTAAAGGTTAATATTATAGTATAATATGAAGCCTTTTGTTAACAATGAGAAAAGACTTAGAATTTTTTCGTATTAACGCTTTTCGGAAGGCGAATTTCCTCAAAATAAACCTTCTCCCAACACTTTTTGAGGTATACATACATACATAGAAAATTTATTTCTCTCGTAAAAGCAACCCGGCTGCTGCGGTATCCGGAGCGCCTCTGCCGGCAATACACTCCGCTCCTCCGGTACGGGGACCAGCGTCGGAGCCTTCCCGTTGAAAGATTATGCGTATAAAAGATTTTCAGAAGGCGAATTTCTTCAAAATAAAGCTTCTCCCAACACTTTTTGAGATATACATACATAGAAAATTCATTTCTCCTCTTGAAAACAGACTTAGAATTTCTCCGTATAAAAGCTATTCAGAAGGCGAATTTCTGCGAAATAAAGCTTCTCGCAACACTATTTTAGATATACAAAAACAGTAAAATTCGGGGTCACACTGTGTACCCCCTATAGGGTCTATAATTATTTCCTTTAGTAGGGTACACAAGTGCAAGGTAATATAACACCTGGTCCAATTACAACATTAAAGGTTAATATTAAGGTCTGATAGGAGGCATTTTTCTTAACATTGAAAAATGCATTGTTTTAAATATACATACATAGTAAAATGCGGGGTCACACTGTGTACCCCTATGGGCTCTATAATTATTTCCTTTGGTAGGGTACACTAGTACAAGGTAATACAACACCTGGTCCAATTACAACATTAAAGGTTAATATTAAGGTCTGATAGGAGGCTTTGTTATTATTGAGAAAAGACTTAGAATTTTTTCGTATTAACGCTTTTCGGAAGGCGAAATTCCTCGAAATAAAGCTTCTCCCAACACTTTTTGAGGTATACATACATACATACATAGAAAATTTTTAAAATTTGTTTATTTTTTTTTCTATTGTTAATTTTACATTATATTATTCATTTAATGTCTTTTTCTATATTTTAGAAGGAACTATATATGAAAAATAATTTTTTTAAGTTCGGGAAAGTGAGATCAGAGCTTAAAAACAGGAAAAATCAATTAAAATTAATTTATTCATATTATTTACAATACTTCCGATAGTTTGGCCTGCCTAATATGTTCTCTGTATAAAAACAATCCTCTTTCTTCGTTAAAGAACGCGTAATGGAATAAAAAATAACATAAAATAGGCATGTACGGGTAAGTTTTCAAGACCACATAACTCGCTTTAATATTAAGCTATAAATCTCAAACTCGGTACCAAAATAGGGTACCATGCCCCCAACCCCTGTGCCTAAGGAAATATTTATAGCTTAATTAGGAGGGTCGCAATGGGCCCCCAAAGTACATCGTTAAACTGACCGCGAGATTGCTTTTGAAGCCATCAAGTAGCTCGCTGACCGTGTAATCGTGGTGGAACGGATAGCGTGATAGAAGCTGAGCGAGACGGTGCGGGTTCGAATCCCAGTGTGGACAATTTTTAAAATTTGTTTATTTTTTTTTCTATTGTTAATTTTACATTATATTATTCATTTAATGTCTTTTTCTATATTTTAGAAGGAACTATATATGAAAAATAATTTTTTTAAGTTCGGGAAAGTGAGATCAGAGCTTAAATACAGGAAAAATCAATTAAAATTAATTTATTCATATTATTTACAATACTTCCGATAGTTTGGCCTGCCTAATATGTTCTCTGTATAAAAACAATCCTCTTTCTTCGTTAAAGAACGCGTAATGGAATAAAAAATAACATAAAATAGGCATGTACGGGTAAGTTTTCAAGACCACATAACTCGCTTTAATATTAAGCTATAAATCTCAAACTCGGTACCAAAATAGGGTACCATGCCCCCAACCCCTGTGCCTAAGGAAATATTTATAGCTTAATTAGGAGGGTCGCAATGGGCCCCCAAAGTACATCGTTAAACTGACCGCGAGATTGCTTTTGAAGCCATCAAGTAGCTCGCTGACCGTGTAATCGTGGTGGAACGGATAGCGTGATAGAAGCTGAGCGAGACGGTGCGGGTTCGAATCCCAGTGTGGACAATTTTTAAAATTTGTTTATTTTTTTTTCTCTAGTTGTGACGTCACTCTCTGGGGGTTAGATTTTAAACTGACGAAGGACAAGCGGTCAAAAAGAAAGACAGCGGACAGAGTTAGCCATTTTAACCCAGTGGAAGCGACCTATTTGAAAAGTGTTTATGTTTGAAAAGCAAACCTTTTGAGAAGTAAGTTCACTTTATCTTATTTAAATACTTTAAAATGTTTCTTCTAATGTATTAATTGGAAATTTTGTGCTGTTTTAATAAAATTTAACGTTTAAATTAATATATAATCACTCCATAATAATGTATATTTTATTGTTTGTAATATATTAAGTACAAACAACATTTACAGTACCGTTCTGTTGAATATCTTATTTATCTACATATCAATGACGAATAGCTGTTATGTTAATAACAAATAGTTCTACTTTGAAACATAATGTAAACATGTCATGCTTTTTTACTAATCTTGCGTGTAATATTGAAGATCAAGCAATAATACTTATGCATCTACTTATCCATTTACATATATGCTAAAATAATTTTTAATAAATTTTCTTCTTCTAATTTTAGTCTTAAATAATTAGTTTAATTTTTCAGATTAAAATTTTTGGAAGACTGATTTTACCTTCCTTTAAGACTTTAATATGTGTTTTTAAAATTACATAGCATCTTTGTTTTGAATTGTAGTTTTAGTATTAAGTTGATTTTTTTTATAATTATCTTACATTTAACATAGTAATGAATAAGTATCAATAATATTTGCATAAGTTTCTCTCAATTGATTTTTATAAATTAAATATATAAAATGTTAAATATTTGAATTTTTAATTTAAATTTTCAGTCTTGAATAATTGTTATAGTTTTTTGTTTAATTCAAATTTTTAAAAATTCTTTAATTTGATTTGGTAGATTAAGCAAAGATGAAGTCATATTTTATTATTAAGTATCTTTTATTAAATTTTTTTATTTGTTACCAGGCTTGTAATATAGTAGGCATAGGGAATGCTTGATGCATCAATATCTACTAAGGTCTAGTACCTATAAATTTAATTATTTACACACGCATATAAAAACAATTGCTTTTTTGTTTTCAGTTTTGAATTATTAGTACAATTTTTCTCATTTTAAATTCTTGAAACACAGATTATACTCACATATACAAAATTTTGATTTATGTTTTTTAAATTATACTGTAGTTTTAGTTCTGATTTTCCATTTGTTTTGGTTTGAAACATTATATAAACATCAGGTCTTACTTAATTCTTAAGTATTTTCTATTGAGTATTTACCTAACATATAAAATAAATAGCAAGTATCTATCAGTGTGTATAAAAGTGTTTTAAACACCATGACCAATTGCCAATTGCTGTTTAATTTTTTTTAATTAGTCTATTTTCAGTTTTCAAAAATTTATAAATTTTCTGATTACTAACTTAACACCTGATTTTATTTACATTTTAAATTTTAATGTTTTTCAAATTACATTGCAGCTTTATTTTGATTTGCATATTAGTTTAGGTTTGAAGCATTTTGTAAACATAAATCTTATATTACTGTTTTGCTTTTCTTTCAATTACCTGACATTTTTTTTACGAACAACATTAAAAAATAATAATATAATAATAAATAATTTAAATACACAATAAAGTAAAACTAGAAATACACATAATTTTAATTTTGTTTTACTGAGCAAATATTTTGGAAATCTATATATATTTTATGAAGACTAACACATATGATTGTACTATAAATGACTGTGAAAACAATAAAATAATTTTTTAATGAAAATAATAAAAACTAATTTCAATAGATTGAACATACGTATTATTTTATGATGGGCTATGACTTTTTGTATTTTTGCAAAATTTTTAAATATATTTTTAATTTTACTTTGCGTCTTTAGTTTATTTTGGAACATTATGCGTATGAAGTCATATGTCTTTTTTAAACTTATTCAACTTGTAAAATTTTTTTTCTTCAATTATTTTACGCCTTACATGCTATGAAGAGATATTATCTACTGCACTAATATCCATAGGTTTAATTGTCTATCTAAAAAATTAACTGACATTAAGCCGTAATTCTGTTATTCTTGTTTTTACAATATATAAATAAATAGTCTTTAAAATTTATTTTTTTTACTTGTAATAAATAAATTTCATTAAAAAAAGATATCACTGTCTATAAAAGCTATTACTGGAACTAGTTTTGTTTTTAATTTTGCATGAAATAAGTATGAAAAGCAATAAGATATGTTTACATCATTTTAGTTGCAGAAAGTGACTATTTTAAAACAAATTATGTGACTATTTTGTCATGATATTTTGAATCTGTTTCATGTACTTATTTTTTTATTTCTTACTTTTCGAGCATTAGCTTGACCCATGTGTTATAAATTTGTTAAAGCTATTTCTAAAATTATAATGCACACTTGAGATTTAATTTATAATTTTAGATGCCTTTTCAATTGGAAATATATACAATTGAGTTTTTTTTTTCTTCCATTTTTCAATTTTTTTTAAAAATTCATATCAAATTAGATATTTATTTTTTTGCAAATAAATGGAACATGCTCAATGTTTTTTTTTTTTTTTTTTTTTTTTTCGCAGATGCCACGATCATGCTGTGTGCCTGGGTGCTCTTCGAGTTACAAAAGAGAAAATAAAAAATAAACTGTAATTTTTATGTTTGTCAGATTTGTTTAGCACCTTATTATTTATTTATGAGTATTGCATTTTTTAATATAGTACAAAAATCTTTATTTTTGTACAGTTTATCAGCATTATTGTAAATAAAAATTTTTCAACCTTTAGTATCTTTGTATGGTTTGAAATTTAAGAAACAATTGCTTTATATGGTTTATTTTTTCAGCAGGAAATTTATTTTTCATGAAAAAGATTCATGAAAAATACCCGTTTTATATATATATACATAGTAAAGTGCGGGGTCCCACCGTGTACCCCCTATGGGCTCTAAAATTATTTCCTTTGGTAGGGTACACTAGTGCAAGGTAATACAACACCTGGTCCAACTAAAACATTAAAGGTTAATATTAAGGTCTGATAGGAGGCATTTCTCTTACTATTGAAAAAATGCACTGTTTTACATATACATACATAGTAAAGTTCGGGGTCACGCTGTGTACCCCCTATGGGGTCTATAATTGATTCCTTTGGTAGGGTACATTATTACAAGGTAATATAACATCTGGTCCAATTAAAACATTAAAGGTTAATATTAGGGTCTGATATTAGGCATATTTCTTAACATTGAAAAATGCACTGTTTTAGATATATATACATAGTAAAGTGCGAGGTCCCACCGTGTACCCCCTATGGGGTCTACAATTATTTCCTTTGGTAGGGTACACTAGTACCCCGTAATATAATACCTGGTCCAATTACAACATTAAAGGTCAATATTAAGGTCTGATATTAGGCATTTTCCTTAAGATTGAAAAATGCACTGTTTTATATATATATATACATAATAAAGTGCGGGGTCCCACCGTGTACCCCCTATGGGCTCTAAAACTATTTCCTTTGGTAGGGTACACTAGTGCAAGGTAATACAACACCTGGTCTAACTAAAACATTAAAGGTTAATATTAAGGTCTGATAGGAGGCATTTCTCTTACTATTGAAAAAATGCACTGTTTTACATATACATACATAGTAAAGTTCGGGTTCACGCTGTGTACCCCCTATGGGGTCTATAATTTTTTCCTTTGGTAGGGTACACTAGTACAAGGTAATATAACACCTGGTCTAATTACAACATTAAAGATCAATATTGAGGTCTGATAGGAGGCATTTTTCTTAACATTGAAAAATGCACTGTTTTAGGTATACATACATAGTAAAGTGCGGGGTCACGCTGTGTACCCCCTATGGTGTCTATAATTATTTCCTTTGGTAGGGTACACTAGTGCAAGGTAATACAACACCTGGTCCACTTAAAATATTAAGGGTCAATATTAAGGTCTGATAGGAGGCTTTGTTAACATTAAGAAAAGACTTTGAATTTCTGCGTATAAAAGCTCTTCGGAAGGCGAATTTCTTCGAAATAAAGCTTCTCGCAACACTTTTGGAAATACACAAAAACAGTAAAATTCGGGGTCACGCTGTGTACCCCCTATGCGGTCTATAATTTTTTCCTTTGGTAGGGTACACGAGTACAAGGTAATATAACACCTGGTCCAATTACAACATTAAAGGTCAATATTGAGGTCTGATAGGAGGCATTTTTCTTAACATTGAAAAATGCACTGTTTCAGGTATACATACATAGTAAAGTGCGGGGTCACGCTGTGTACCCCCTATGGTGTCTATAATTATTTCCTTTGGTAGGGTACACTAGTACAAGGTAATATAACACCTGGTCCACTTAAAATATTTAGGGTCAATATTAAGGTCTGATAGGAGGGTTTGTTAACATTGAGAAAAGACGTAGAATTTCTGCGTATAAAAGCTCTTCAGAAGGCGAATTTCTTCGAAATAAAGCTTCTCGCAACACTTTTGGAGATATACAAAAACAGTAAAATTCGGGGTCGCGCTGTGTACCCCCTATGGGGTCTATAATTATGTCCTTTGGTAGGGCACACTAGTACCCCGCAATATAATACCTGGTCCAATTACAACACTAAAGGTTAATATTAAGGTCTGATAGGCGGCATTTTTCTTAACATTGAAAAATGCATTGTTTTATATATACAAAAACAGTAAAATTCGGGGTCACGCTGTGTACCCCCTATGGTGTCTATAATTATTTCCTTTGGTAGGGTACACTAGTAACCCGTAATATAATACCTGGTCCAATTACAACACTAAAGGTTAATATTAAGGTCTGATAGGCGGCATTTTTCTTAACATTGAAAAATGCATTGTTTTATATATACAAAAACAGTAAAATTCGGGGTCACGCTGTGTACCCCCTATGGTGTCTATAATTATTTCCTTTGGTAGGGTACACTAGTAACCCGTAATATAATACCTGGCCCAATTACAACATTAAAGGTTAATATTAAGGTCTGATATGAAGCCTTTTGTTAACAATGAGAAAAGACTTAGAATTTCTCCGTATTAACGCTTTTCGGAAGGCGAATTTCCTCAAAATAAAGCTTCTCCCAACACTTTTTGAGATATACATACATAGAAAATCTATTTCTCCTCTTGAAAAAAGACTTTGAATTTCTGCGTATAAAAGCTCTTCGGAAGGCGAATTTCTTCGAAATAGAGCTTCTCGCAACACTTTTGGAAATACACAAAAACAGTAAAATTCGGGGTCACGCTGTGTACCCCCTATGGGGTCTATAATTATATCCTTTGGTAGGGTACACGAGTACAAGGTAATATAACACCTGGTCCATTTACAACATTAAAGGTTAATATAAAGGTCTGATAGGAGGCATTTTTCTTAACATTGAAAAATACATTGTTTTAGATATACAAAAACAGTAAAATTCGGGGTCACGGTGTGTACCCCCTATGGGGTCTATAATTATTTCCTTTGGTAGGGTACACTAGTACCCCATAATATAATACCTGGTCCATTTACAACATTAAAGGTTAATATTAAGGTCTGATAGGAGGCATTTTTCTTAACATTGAAAAATGCATTGTTTTAAATATACATACATAGTAAAATGCGGGGTCACACTGTGTACACCCTATGGGCTCTAAAATTATTTCCTTTGGTAGGGTACACTAGTACAAGGTAATACAACACCTGGTCCAATTACAACATTAAAGGTTAATATTAAGGTCTGATATGAAGCCATTTGTTAACAATGAGAAAAGACTTTATATTGATCCGTATTAACGCTTTTCGGAAGGCGAATTTCCTCAAAATAAAGCTTCTCGCAACACTTTTGGAGATATACATACATAAAAAATTTATTTCTCCTCTTGAAAACAGACTTAGAATTTCTGCCTATAAAAGCTCTTCAGAAGGCGAATTTCTTGGAAATAGAGCTTCTCGCAACACTATTTTAGCTATACAAAAAGAGTAAAATTCGGGGTCACGCTGTGTACTCCCTATGGGCTCTATAATTATTTCCTTTGGTAGGGTACACTAGTACCAGGTAATATAACACCTGGTCCACTTAAAATATTAAGGGTCAATATTAAGGTCTGATAGGAGGCTTTGTTAACATTAAGAAAAGACTTTGAATTTCTGCGCATAAAAGCTCTTCGGAAGGCGAATTTCTTCGAAATAAAGCTTCTCGCAACACTTTTGGAGATATACAAAAACAGTAAAATTCGGGGTCACGCTGTGTACTCCCTATGGGCTCTATATTTATTTCCTTTGGTAGGGCACACTAGTACCCCGTAATATAACACCTGGTCCAATTACAACATTAAAGGTTAATATTATAGTATAATATGAAGCCTTTTGTTAACAATGAAAAATGCACTGTTTTAGATATACATACATAGTAAAGTGCGGGGTCACGCTGTGTACCCCCTATGGGCTCTATAATTATTTCCTTTGGTAGGGTACACTAGTACAAGGTAATACAACACCTGGTCCAACTAAAACATTAAAGGTTAATATTAAGGTCTGATAGGAGGCTTTGTTAATATTGAGAATGGACTTAAAATTTTTGCGTATAAGAGCTATTGAGGAGGCGAATTTCTGCGAAATAAAGCTTCTCGAAACACTTTTGGAGATATACAAAAAGAGTAAAATTCGGGGTCACGCTGTGTACCCCCTATGGGCTCTATAATTATTTCCTTTGGTAGGGTACACTAGTACCCCGTAATATAACACCTGGTCCAATTACAACATTAAAGGTTAATATTATAGTATAATATGAAGCCTTTTGTTAACAATGAGAAAAGACTTAGAATTTTTTCGTATTAACGCTTTTCGGAAGGCGAATTTCCTCAAAATAAACCTTCTCCCAACACTTTTTGAGGTATACATACATACATAGAAAATTTATTTCTCTCGTAAAAGCAACCCGGCTGCTGCGGTATCCGGAGCGCCTCTGCCGGCAATACACTCCGCTCCTCCGGTACGGGGACCAGCGTCGGAGCCTTCCCGTTGAAAGATTATGCGTATAAAAGATTTTCAGAAGGCGAATTTCTTCAAAATAAAGCTTCTCCCAACACTTTTTGAGATATACATACATAGAAAATTCATTTCTCCTCTTGAAAACAGACTTAGAATTTCTCCGTATAAAAGCTATTCAGAAGGCGAATTTCTGCGAAATAAAGCTTCTCGCAACACTATTTTAGATATACAAAAACAGTAAAATTCGGGGTCACACTGTGTACCCCCTATAGGGTCTATAATTATTTCCTTTAGTAGGGTACACAAGTGCAAGGTAATATAACACCTGGTCCAATTACAACATTAAAGGTTAATATTAAGGTCTGATAGGAGGCATTTTTCTTAACATTGAAAAATGCATTGTTTTAAATATACATACATAGTAAAATGCGGGGTCACACTGTGTACCCCCTATGGGCTCTATAATTATTTCCTTTGGTAGGGTACACTAGTACAAGGTAATACAACACCTGGTCCAATTACAACATTAAAGGTTAATATTAAGGTCTGATAGGAGGCTTTGTTATTATTGAGAAAAGACTTAGAATTTTTTCGTATTAACGCTTTTCGGAAGGCGAAATTCCTCGAAATAAAGCTTCTCCCAACACTTTTTGAGGTATACATACATACATACATAGAAAATTTTTAAAATTTGTTTATTTTTTTTTCTATTGTTAATTTTACATTATATTATTCATTTAATGTCTTTTTCTATATTTTAGAAGGAACTATATATGAAAAATAATTTTTTTAAGTTCGGGAAAGTGAGATCAGAGCTTAAAAACAGGAAAAATCAATTAAAATTAATTTATTCATATTATTTACAATACTTCCGATAGTTTGGCCTGCCTAATATGTTCTCTGTATAAAAACAATCCTCTTTCTTCGTTAAAGAACGCGTAATGGAATAAAAAATAACATAAAATAGGCATGTACGGGTAAGTTTTCAAGACCACATAACTCGCTTTAATATTAAGCTATAAATCTCAAACTCGGTACCAAAATAGGGTACCATGCCCCCAACCCCTGTGCCTAAGGAAATATTTATAGCTTAATTAGGAGGGTCGCAATGGGCCCCCAAAGTACATCGTTAAACTGACCGCGAGATTGCTTTTGAAGCCATCAAGTAGCTCGCTGACCGTGTAATCGTGGTGGAACGGATAGCGTGATAGAAGCTGAGCGAGACGGTGCGGGTTCGAATCCCAGTGTGGACAATTTTTAAAATTTGTTTATTTTTTTTTCTATTGTTAATTTTACATTATATTATTCATTTAATGTCTTTTTCTATATTTTAGAAGGAACTATATATGAAAAATAATTTTTTTAAGTTCGGGAAAGTGAGATCAGAGCTTAAATACAGGAAAAATCAATTAAAATTAATTTATTCATATTATTTACAATACTTCCGATAGTTTGGCCTGCCTAATATGTTCTCTGTATAAAAACAATCCTCTTTCTTCGTTAAAGAACGCGTAATGGAATAAAAAATAACATAAAATAGGCATGTACGGGTAAGTTTTCAAGACCACATAACTCGCTTTAATATTAAGCTATAAATCTCAAACTCGGTACCAAAATAGGGTACCATGCCCCCAACCCCTGTGCCTAAGGAAATATTTATAGCTTAATTAGGAGGGTCGCAATGGGCCCCCAAAGTACATCGTTAAACTGACCGCGAGATTGCTTTTGAAGCCATCAAGTAGCTCGCTGACCGTGTAATCGTGGTGGAACGGATAGCGTGATAGAAGCTGAGCGAGACGGTGCGGGTTCGAATCCCAGTGTGGACAATTTTTAAAATTTGTTTATTTTTTTTTCTATTGTTAATTTTACATTATATTATTCATTTAATGTCTTTTTCTATATTTTAGAAGGAACTATATATGAAAAATAATTTTTTTAAGTTCGGGAAAGTGAGATCAGAGCTTAAATACAGGAAAAATCAATTAAAATTAATTTATTCATATTATTTACAATACTTCCGATAGTTTGGCCTGCCTAATATGTTCTCTGTATAAAAACAATCCTCTTTCTTCGTTAAAGAACGCGTAATGGAATAAAAAATAACATAAAATAGGCATGTACGGGTAAGTTTTTAAGACCACATAACTCGCTTTAATATTAAGCTATAAATCTCAAACTCGGTACCAAAATAGGGTACCATGCCCCCAACCCCTGTGCCTAAGGAAATATTTATAGCTTAATTAGGAGGGTCGCAATGGGCCCCCAAAGTACATCGTTAAACTGACCGCGAGATTGCTTTTGAAGCCATCAAGTAGCTCGCTGACCGTGTAATCGTGGTGGAACGGATAGCGTGATAGAAGCTGAGCGAGACGGTGCGGGTTCGAATCCCAGTGTGGACAATTTTTAAAATTTGTTTATTTTTTTTTCTATTGTTAATTTTACATTATATTATTCATTTAATGTCTTTTTCTATATTTTAGAAGGAACTATATATGAAAAATAATTTTTTTAAGTTCGGGAAAGTGAGATCAGAGCTTAAATACAGGAAAAATCAATTAAAATTAATTTATTCATATTATTTACAATACTTCCGATAGTTTGGCCTGCCTAATATGTTCTCTGTATAAAAACAATCCTCTTTCTTCGTTAAAGAACGCGTAATGGAATAAAATATAACATAAAATAGGCATGTACGGGTAAGTTTTTAAGACCACATAACTCGCTTTAATATTAAGCTATAAATCTCAAACTCGGTACCAAAATAGGGTACCATGCCCCCAACCCCTGTGCCTAAGGAAATATTTATAGCTTAATTAGGAGGGTCGCAATGGGCCCCCAAAGTACATCGTTAAACTGACCGCGAGATTGCTTTTGAAGCCATCAAGTAGCTCGCTGACCGTGTAATCGTGGTGGAACGGATAGCGTGATAGAAGTTGAGCGAGACGGTGCGGGTTCGAATCCCAGTGTGGACAATTTTTAAAATTTGTTCATTTTTTTTTCTATTGTTAATTTTACATTATATTATTCATTTAATGTCTTTTTCTATATTTTAGAAGGAACTATATATGAAAAATAATTTTTTTAAGTTCGGGAAAGTGAGATCAGAGCTTAAATACAGGAAAAATCAATTAAAATTAATTTATTCATATTATTTACAATACTTCCGATAGTTTGGCCTGCCTAATATGTTCTCTGTATAAAAACAATCCTCTTTCTTCGTTAAAGAACGCGTAATGGAATAAAAAATAACATAAAATAGGCATGTACGGGTAAGTTTTCAAGACCACATAACTCGCTTTAATATTAAGCTATAAATCTCAAACTCGGTACCAAAATAGGGTACCATGCCCCCAACCCCTGTGCCTAAGGAAATATTTATAGCTTAATTAGGAGGGTCGCAATGGGCCCCCAAAGTACATCGTTAAACTGACCGCGAGATTGCTTTTGAAGCCATCAAGTAGCTCGCTGACCGTGTAATCGTGGTGGAACGGATAGCGTGATAGAAGCTGAGCGAGACGGTGCGGGTTCGAATCCCAGTGTGGACAATTTTTAAAATTTGTTTATTTTTTTTTCTCTAGTTGTGACGTCACTCTCTGGGGGTTAGATTTTAAACTGACGAAGGACAAGCGGTCAAAAAGAAAGACAGCGGACAGAGTTAGCCATTTTAACCCAGTGGAAGCGACCTATTTGAAAAGTGTTTATGTTTGAAAAGCAAACCTTTTGAGAAGTAAGTTCACTTTATCTTATTTAAATACTTTAAAATGTTTCTTCTAATGTATTAATTGGAAATTTTGTGCTGTTTTAATAAAATTTAACGTTTAAATTAATATATAATCACTCCATAATAATGTATATTTTATTGTTTGTAATATATTAAGTACAAACAACATTTACAGTACCGTTCTGTTGAATATCTTATTTATCTACATATCAATGACGAATAGCTGTTATGTTAATAACAAATAGTTCTACTTTGAAACATAATGTAAACATGTCATGCTTTTTTACTAATCTTGCGTGTAATATTGAAGATCAAGCAATAATACTTATGCATCTACTTATCCATTTACATATATGCTAAAATAATTTTTAATAAATTTTCTTCTTCTAATTTTAGTCTTAAATAATTAGTTTAATTTTTCAGATTAAAATTTTTGGAAGACTGATTTTACCTTCCTTTAAGACTTTAATATGTGTTTTTAAAATTACATAGCATCTTTGTTTTGAATTGTAGTTTTAGTATTAAGTTGATTTTTTTTATAATTATCTTACATTTAACATAGTAATGAATAAGTATCAATAATATTTGCATAAGTTTCTCTCAATTGATTTTTATAAATTAAATATATAAAATGTTAAATATTTGAATTTTTAATTTAAATTTTCAGTCTTGAATAATTGTTATAGTTTTTTGTTTAATTCAAATTTTTAAAAATTCTTTAATTTGATTTGGTAGATTAAGCAAAGATGAAGTCATATTTTATTATTAAGTATCTTTTATTAAATTTTTTTATTTGTTACCAGGCTTGTAATATAGTAGGCATAGGGAATGCTTGATGCATCAATATCTACTAAGGTCTAGTACCTATAAATTTAATTATTTACACACGCATATAAAAACAATTGCTTTTTTGTTTTCAGTTTTGAATTATTAGTACAATTTTTCTCATTTTAAATTCTTGAAACACAGATTATACTCACATATACAAAATTTTGATTTATGTTTTTTAAATTATACTGTAGTTTTAGTTCTGATTTTCCATTTGTTTTGGTTTGAAACATTATATAAACATCAGGTCTTACTTAATTCTTAAGTATTTTCTATTGAGTATTTACCTAACATATAAAATAAATAGCAAGTATCTATCAGTGTGTATAAAAGTGTTTTAAACACCATGACCAATTGCCAATTGCTGTTTAATTTTTTTTAATTAGTCTATTTTCAGTTTTCAAAAATTTATAAATTTTCTGATTACTAACTTAACACCTGATTTTATTTACATTTTAAATTTTAATGTTTTTCAAATTACATTGCAGCTTTATTTTGATTTGCATATTAGTTTAGGTTTGAAGCATTTTGTAAACATAAATCTTATATTACTGTTTTGCTTTTCTTTCAATTACCTGACATTTTTTTTACGAACAACATTAAAAAATAATAATATAATAATAAATAATTTAAATACACAATAAAGTAAAACTAGAAATACACATAATTTTAATTTTGTTTTACTGAGCAAATATTTTGGAAATCTATATATATTTTATGAAGACTAACACATATGATTGTACTATAAATGACTGTGAAAACAATAAAATAATTTTTTAATGAAAATAATAAAAACTAATTTCAATAGATTGAACATACGTATTATTTTATGATGGGCTATGACTTTTTGTATTTTTGCAAAATTTTTAAATATATTTTTAATTTTACTTTGCGTCTTTAGTTTATTTTGGAACATTATGCGTATGAAGTCATATGTCTTTTTTAAACTTATTCAACTTGTAAAATTTTTTTTCTTCAATTATTTTACGCCTTACATGCTATGAAGAGATATTATCTACTGCACTAATATCCATAGGTTTAATTGTCTATCTAAAAAATTAACTGACATTAAGCCGTAATTCTGTTATTCTTGTTTTTACAATATATAAATAAATAGTCTTTAAAATTTATTTTTTTTACTTGTAATAAATAAATTTCATTAAAAAAAGATATCACTGTCTATAAAAGCTATTACTGGAACTAGTTTTGTTTTTAATTTTGCATGAAATAAGTATGAAAAGCAATAAGATATGTTTACATCATTTTAGTTGCAGAAAGTGACTATTTTAAAACAAATTATGTGACTATTTTGTCATGATATTTTGAATCTGTTTCATGTACTTATTTTTTTATTTCTTACTTTTCGAGCATTAGCTTGACCCATGTGTTATAAATTTGTTAAAGCTATTTCTAAAATTATAATGCACACTTGAGATTTAATTTATAATTTTAGATGCCTTTTCAATTGGAAATATATACAATTGAGTTTTTTTTTTCTTCCATTTTTCAATTTTTTTTAAAAATTCATATCAAATTAGATATTTATTTTTTTGCAAATAAATGGAACATGCTCAATGTTTTTTTTTTTTTTTTTTTTTTTTTCGCAGATGCCACGATCATGCTGTGTGCCTGGGTGCTCTTCGAGTTACAAAAGAGAAAATAAAAAATAAACTGTAATTTTTATGTTTGTCAGATTTGTTTAGCACCTTATTATTTATTTATGAGTATTGCATTTTTTAATATAGTACAAAAATCTTTATTTTTGTACAGTTTATCAGCATTATTGTAAATAAAAATTTTTCAACCTTTAGTATCTTTGTATGGTTTGAAATTTAAGAAACAATTGCTTTATATGGTTTATTTTTTCAGCAGGAAATTTATTTTTCATGAAAAAGATTCATGAAAAATACCCGTTTTATATATATATACATAGTAAAGTGCGGGGTCCCACCGTGTACCCCCTATGGGCTCTAAAATTATTTCCTTTGGTAGGGTACACTAGTGCAAGGTAATACAACACCTGGTCCAACTAAAACATTAAAGGTTAATATTAAGGTCTGATAGGAGGCATTTCTCTTACTATTGAAAAAATGCACTGTTTTACATATACATACATAGTAAAGTTCGGGGTCACGCTGTGTACCCCCTATGGGGTCTATAATTGATTCCTTTGGTAGGGTACATTATTACAAGGTAATATAACATCTGGTCCAATTAAAACATTAAAGGTTAATATTAGGGTCTGATATTAGGCATATTTCTTAACATTGAAAAATGCACTGTTTTAGATATATATACATAGTAAAGTGCGAGGTCCCACCGTGTACCCCCTATGGGGTCTACAATTATTTCCTTTGGTAGGGTACACTAGTACCCCGTAATATAATACCTGGTCCAATTACAACATTAAAGGTCAATATTAAGGTCTGATATTAGGCATTTTCCTTAAGATTGAAAAATGCACTGTTTTATATATATATATACATAATAAAGTGCGGGGTCCCACCGTGTACCCCCTATGGGCTCTAAAACTATTTCCTTTGGTAGGGTACACTAGTGCAAGGTAATACAACACCTGGTCTAACTAAAACATTAAAGGTTAATATTAAGGTCTGATAGGAGGCATTTCTCTTACTATTGAAAAAATGCACTGTTTTACATATACATACATAGTAAAGTTCGGGTTCACGCTGTGTACCCCCTATGGGGTCTATAATTTTTTCCTTTGGTAGGGTACACTAGTACAAGGTAATATAACACCTGGTCTAATTACAACATTAAAGATCAATATTGAGGTCTGATAGGAGGCATTTTTCTTAACATTGAAAAATGCACTGTTTTAGGTATACATACATAGTAAAGTGCGGGGTCACGCTGTGTACCCCCTATGGTGTCTATAATTATTTCCTTTGGTAGGGTACACTAGTGCAAGGTAATACAACACCTGGTCTAACTAAAACATTAAAGGTTAATATTAAGGTCTGATAGGAGGCATTTCTCTTACTATTGAAAAAATGCACTGTTTTACATATACATACAGGTTCGGGTTTACGTTGTGTACCCCCTATGGGGTCTATAATTTTTTCCTTTGGTAGGGTACACGAGTACAAGGTAATATAACACCTGGTCTAATTACAACATTAAAGATCAATATTGAGGTCTGATAGGAGGCATTTTTCTTAACATTGAAAAATGCACTGTTTTAGGTATACATACATAGTAAAGTGCGGGGTCACGCTGTGTACCCCCTATGGTGTCTATAATTATTTCCTTTGGTAGGGTACACGAGTACAAGGTAATATAACACCTGGTCCATTTACAACATTAAAGGTCAATATAAAGGTCTGATAGGAGGCATTTTTCTTAACATTGAAAAATACATTGTTTTAGATATACAAAAACAGTAAAATTCGGGGTCACGGTGTGTACCCCCTATGGGGTCTATAATTATTTCCTTTGGTAGGGTACACTAGTACCCCATAATATAATACCTGGTCCATTTACAACATTAAAGGTTAATATTAAGGTCTGATAGGAGGCATTTTTCTTAACATTGAAAAATGCATTGTTTTAAATATACATACATAGTAAAAAGGCGGGGTCACACTGTGTACCCCCTATGGGCTCTAAAATTATTTCCTTTGGTAGGGTACACTAGTACAAGGTAATACAACACCTGGTCCAATTACAACATTAAAGGTTAATATTAAGGTCTGATATGAAGCCATTTGTTAACAATGAGAAAAGACTTAAAATTGCTCCGTATGAACGCTTTTCGGAAGGCGAATTTCCTCAAAATAAAGCTTCTCCCAACACTTTTTGAGATATACATACATAGAAAATCTATTTCTCCTCTTGAAAAAAGACTTACAATTTCTGCCTATAAAAGCTCTTCGGAAGGCGAGTTTCTTGGAAATAGAGCTTCTCGCAACACTATTTTAGCTATAGAAAAAGAGTAAAATTCGGGGTCACGCTGTGTACCCCCTATGCGGTCTGTAATTTTTTCCTTTGGTAGGGTACACGAGTACAAGGTAATATAACACCTGGTCCAATTACAACATTAAAGGTCAATATTGAGGTCTGATAGGAGGCATTTTTCTTAACATTGAAAAATGCACTGTTTTAGGTATACATACATAGTAAAGTGCGGGGTCACGCTGTGTACCCCCTATGGTGTCTATAATTATTTCCTTTGGTAGGGTACACTAGTACAAGGTAATATAACACCTGGTCCACTTAAAATATTAAGGGTCAATATTAAGGTCTGATAGGAGGCTTTGTTAACATTAAGAAAAGACTTTGAATTTCTGCGTATAAAAGCTCTTCGGAAGGCGAATTTCTTCGAAATAAAGCTTCTCGCAACACTTTTGGAAATACACAAAAACAGTAAAATTCGGGGTCACGCTGTGTACCCCCTATGCGGTCTATAATTTTTTCCTTTGGTAGGGTACACGAGTACAAGGTAATATAACACCTGGTCCAATTACAACATTAAAGGTCAATATTGAGGTCTGATAGGAGGCATTTTTCTTAACATTGAAAAATGCACTGTTTCAGGTATACATACATAGTAAAGTGCGGGGTCACGCTGTGTACCCCCTATGGTGTCTATAATTATTTCCTTTGGTAGGGTACACTAGTACAAGGTAATATAACACCTGGTCCACTTAAAATATTTAGGGGTCAATATTAAGGTCTGATAGGAGGGTTTGTTAACATTGAGAAAAGACGTAGAATTTCTGCGTATAAAAGCTCTTCAGAAGGCGAATTTCTTCGAAATAAAGCTTCTCGCAACACTTTTGGAGATATACAAAACAGTAAATTCGGGGTCGCGTGTGTACCCCCTATGGGGTCTATAATTATGTCCTTTGGTAGGGCACACTAGTACCCCGCAATATAATACCTGGTCCAATTACAACACTAAAGGTTAATATTAAGGTCTGATAGGCGGCATTTTTCTTAACATTGAAAAATGCATTGTTTTATATATACAAAAACAGTAAAATTCGGGGTCACGCTGTGTACCCCCTATGGTGTCTATAATTATTTCCTTTGGTAGGGTACACTAGTAACCCGTAATATAATACCTGGTCCAATTACAACACTAAAGGTTAATATTAAGGTCTGATAGGCGGCATTTTTCTTAACATTGAAAAATGCATTGTTTTATATATACAAAAACAGTAAAATTCGGGGTCACGCTGTGTACCCCCTATGGTGTCTATAATTATTTCCTTTGGTAGGGTACACTAGTAACCCGTAATATAATACCTGGCCCAATTACAACATTAAAGGTTAATATTAAGGTCTGATATGAAGCCTTTTGTTAACAATGAGAAAAGACTTAGAATTTCTCCGTATTAACGCTTTTCGGAAGGCGAATTTCCTCAAAATAAAGCTTCTCCCAACACTTTTTGAGATATACATACATAGAAAATCTATTTCTCCTCTTGAAAAAAGACTTTGAATTTCTGCGTATAAAAGCTCTTCGGAAGGCGAATTTCTTCGAAATAGAGCTTCTCGCAACACTTTTGGAAATACACAAAAACAGTAAAATTCGGGGTCACGCTGTGTACCCCCTATGGGGTCTATAATTATATCCTTTGGTAGGGTACACGAGTACAAGGTAATATAACACCTGGTCCATTTACAACATTAAAGGTTAATATAAAGGTCTGATAGGAGGCATTTTTCTTAACATTGAAAAATACATTGTTTTAGATATACAAAAACAGTAAAATTCGGGGTCACGGTGTGTACCCCCTATGGGGTCTATAATTATTTCCTTTGGTAGGGTACACTAGTACCCCATAATATAATACCTGGTCCATTTACAACATTAAAGGTTAATATTAAGGTCTGATAGGAGGCATTTTTCTTAACATTGAAAAATGCATTGTTTTAAATATACATACATAGTAAAATGCGGGGTCACACTGTGTACACCCTATGGGCTCTAAAATTATTTCCTTTGGTAGGGTACACTAGTACAAGGTAATACAACACCTGGTCCAATTACAACATTAAAGGTTAATATTAAGGTCTGATATGAAGCCATTTGTTAACAATGAGAAAAGACTTTATATTGATCCGTATTAACGCTTTTCGGAAGGCGAATTTCCTCAAAATAAAGCTTCTCGCAACACTTTTGGAGATATACATACATAAAAAATTTATTTCTCCTCTTGAAAACAGACTTAGAATTTCTGCCTATAAAAGCTCTTCAGAAGGCGAATTTCTTGGAAATAGAGCTTCTCGCAACACTATTTTAGCTATACAAAAAGAGTAAAATTCGGGGTCACGCTGTGTACCCCCTATGGGCTCTATAATTATTTCCTTTGGTAGGGTACACTAGTACCAGGTAATATAACACCTGGTCCACTTAAAATATTAAGGGTCAATATTAAGGTCTGATAGGAGGCTTTGTTAACATTAAGAAAAGACTTTGAATTTCTGCGCATAAAAGCTCTTCGGAAGGCGAATTTCTTCGAAATAAAGCTTCTCGCAACACTTTTGGAGATATACAAAAACAGTAAAATTCGGGGTCACGCTGTGTACTCCCTATGGGCTCTATATTTATTTCCTTTGGTAGGGCACACTAGTACCCCGTAATATAACACCTGGTCCAATTACAACATTAAAGGTTAATATTATAGTATAATATGAAGCCTTTTGTTAACAATGAAAAATGCACTGTTTTAGATATACATACATAGTAAAGTGCGGGGTCACGCTGTGTACCCCTATGGGCTCTATAATTATTTCCTTTGGTAGGGTACACTAGTACAAGGTAATACAACACCTGGTCCAACTAAAACATTAAAGGTTAATATTAAGGTCTGATAGGAGGCTTTGTTAATATTGAGAATGGACTTAAAATTTTTGCGTATAAGACTATTGAGGAGGCGAATTTCTGCGAAATAAAGCTTCTCGAAACACTTTTGGAGATATACAAAAAGAGTAAAATTCGGGGTCACGCTGTGTACCCCCTATGGGCTCTATAATTATTTCCTTTGGTAGGGTACACTAGTACCCCGTAATATAACACCTGGTCCAATTACAACATTAAAGGTTAATATTATAGTATAATATGAAGCCTTTTGTTAACAATGAGAAAAGACTTAGAATTTTTTCGTATTAACGCTTTTCGGAAGGCGAATTTCCTCAAAATAAACCTTCTCCCAACACTTTTTGAGGGTATACATACATACATAGAAAATTTATTTCTCTCGTAAAAGCAACCCGGCTGCTGCGGTATCCGGAGCGCCTCTGCCGGCAATACACTCCGCTCCTCCGGTACGGGGACCAGCGTCGGAGCCTTCCCGTTGAAGATTATGCGTATAAAAGATTTTCAGAAGGCGAATTTCTTCAAAATAAAGCTTCTCCCAACACTTTTTGAGATATACATACATAGAAAATTCATTTCTCCTCTTGAAAACAGACTTAGAATTTCTCCGTATAAAAGCTATTCAGAAGGCGAATTTCTGCGAAATAAAGCTTCTCGCAACACTATTTTAGATATACAAAAACAGTAAAATTCGGGGTCACACTGTGTACCCCCTATAGGGTCTATAATTATTTCCTTTAGTAGGGTACACAAGTGCAAGGTAATATAACACCTGGTCCAATTACAACATTAAAGGTTAATATTAAGGTCTGATAGGAGGCATTTTTCTTAACATGAAAAATGCATTGTTTTAAATATACATACATAGTAAAATGCGGGGTCACACTGTGTACCCCCTATGGGCTCTATAATTATTTCCTTTGGTATGGGTACACTAGTACAAGGTAATACAACACCTGGTCCAATTACAACATTAAAGGTTAATATTAAGGTCTGATAGGAGGCTTTGTTATTATTGAGAAAAGACTTAGAATTTTTTCGTATTAACGCTTTTCGGAAGGCGAAATTCCTCGAAATAAAGCTTCTCCCAACACTTTTTGAGGTATACATACATACATACATAGAAAATTTTTAAAATTTGTTTATTTTTTTTTCTATTGTTAATTTTACATTATATTATTCATTTAATGTCTTTTTCTATATTTTAGAAGGAACTATATATGAAAAATAATTTTTTTAAGTTCGGGAAAGTGAGATCAGAGCTTAAAAACAGGAAAAATCAATTAAAATTAATTTATTCATATTATTTACAATACTTCCGATAGTTTGGCCTGCCTAATATGTTCTCTGTATAAAAACAATCCTCTTTCTTCGTTAAAGAACGCGTAATGGAATAAAAAATAACATAAAATAGGCATGTACGGGTAAGTTTTCAAGACCACATAACTCGCTTTAATATTAAGCTATAAATCTCAAACTCGGTACCAAAATAGGGTACCATGCCCCCAACCCCTGTGCCTAAGGAAATATTTATAGCTTAATTAGGAGGGTCGCAATGGGCCCCCAAAGTACATCGTTAAACTGACCGCGAGATTGCTTTTGAAGCCATCAAGCTAGCTCGCTGACCGTGTAATCGTGGTGGAACGGATAGCGTGATAGAAGCTGAGCGAGACGGTGCGGGTTCGAATCCCAGTGTGGACAATTTTTAAAATTTGTTTATTTTTTTTTCTATTGTTAATTTTACATTATATTATTCATTTAATGTCTTTTTCTATATTTTAGAAGGAACTATATATGAAAAATAATTTTTTAAGTTCGGGAAAGTGAGATCAGAGCTTAAATACAGGAAAAATCAATTAAAATTAATTTATTCATATTATTTACAATACTTCCGATAGTTTGGCCTGCCTAATATGTTCTCTGTATAAAAACAATCCTCTTTCTTCGTTAAAGAACGCGTAATGGAATAAAAAATAACATAAAATAGGCATGTACGGGTAAGTTTTCAAGACCACATAACTCGCTTTAATATTAAGCTATAAATCTCAAACTCGGTACCAAAATAGGGTACCATGCCCCCAACCCCTGTGCCTAAGGAAATATTTATAGCTTAATTAGGAGGGTCGCAATGGGCCCCCAAAGTACATCGTTAAACTGACCGCGAGATTGCTTTTGAAGCATCAAGTAGCTCGCTGACCGTGTAATCGTGGTGGAACGGATAGCGTGATAGAAGCTGAGCGAGACGGTGCGGGTTCGAATCCCAGTGTGGACAATTTTTAAAATTTGTTTATTTTTTTTTTCTATTGTTAATTTTACATTATATTATTCATTTAATGTCTTTTTCTATATTTTAGAAGGAACTATATATGAAAAATAATTTTTTTAAGTTCGGGAAAGTGAGATCAGAGCTTAAATACAGGAAAAATCAATTAAAATTAATTTATTCATATTATTTACAATACTTCCGATAGTTTGGCCTGCCTAATATGTTCTCTGTATAAAAACAATCCTCTTTCTTCGTTAAAGAACGCGTAATGGAATAAAAAATAACATAAAATAGGCATGTACGGGTAAGTTTTTAAGACCACATAACTCGCTTTAATATTAAGCTATAAATCTCAAACTCGGTACCAAAATAGGGTACCATGCCCCCAACCCCTGTGCCTAAGGAAATATTTATAGCTTAATTAGGAGGGTCGCAATGGGCCCCCAAAGTACATCGTTAAACTGACCGCGAGATTGCTTTTGAAGCCATCAAGTAGCTCGCTGACCGTGTAATCGTGGTGGAACGGATAGCGTGATAGAAGCTGAGCGAGACGGTGCGGGTTCGAATCCCAGTGTGGACAATTTTTAAAATTTGTTTATTTTTTTTTCTATTGTTAATTTTACATTATATTATTCATTTAATGTCTTTTTCTATATTTTAGAAGGAACTATATATGAAAAATAATTTTTTTAAGTTCGGGAAAGTGAGATCAGAGCTTAAATACAGGAAAAATCAATTAAAATTAATTTATTCATATTATTTACAATACTTCCGATAGTTTGGCCTGCCTAATATGTTCTCTGTATAAAAACAATCCTCTTTCTTCGTTAAAGAACGCGTAATGGAATAAAATATAACATAAAATAGGCATGTACGGGTAAGTTTTTAAGACCACATAACTCGCTTTAATATTAAGCTATAAATCTCAAACTCGGTACCAAAATAGGGTACCATGCCCCCAACCCCTGTGCCTAAGGAAATATTTATAGCTTAATTAGGAGGGTCGCAATGGGCCCCCAAAGTACATCGTTAAACTGACCGCGAGATTGCTTTTGAAGCCATCAAGTAGCTCGCTGACCGTGTAATCGTGGTGGAACGGATAGCGTGATAGAAGTTGAGCGAGACGGTGCGGGTTCGAATCCCAGTGTGGACAATTTTTAAAATTTGTTCATTTTTTTTTCTATTGTTAATTTTACATTATATTATTCATTTAATGTCTTTTTCTATATTTTAGAAGGAACTATATATGAAAAATAATTTTTTTAAGTTCGGGAAAGTGAGATCAGAGCTTAAATACAGGAAAAATCAATTAAAATTAATTTATTCATATTATTTACAATACTTCCGATAGTTTGGCCTGCCTAATATGTTCTCTGTATAAAAACAATCCTCTTTCTTCGTTAAAGAACGCGTAATGAATAAAAAATAACATAAAATAGGCATGTACGGGTAAGTTTTCAAGACCACATAACTCGCTTTAATATTAAGCTATAAATCTCAAACTCGGTACCAAAATAGGGTACCATGCCCCCAACCCCTGTGCCTAAGGAAATATTTATAGCTTAATTAGGAGGGTCGCAATGGGCCCCCAAAGTACATCGTTAAACTGA
Source organism: Parasteatoda lunata (assembly GCA_949128135.1). Classification (NCBI taxonomy): domain Eukaryota; kingdom Metazoa; phylum Arthropoda; class Arachnida; order Araneae; family Theridiidae; genus Parasteatoda; species Parasteatoda lunata. The sequence goes on from CASBRV010000028.1 coordinate 34,467, forward strand.
CCGCGAGATTGCTTTTGAAGCCATCAAGTAGCTCGCTGACCGTGTAATCGTGGTGGAACGGATAGCGTGATAGAAGCTGAGCGAGACGGTGCGGGTTCGAATCCCAGTGTGGACAATTTTTAAAATTTGTTTATTTTTTTTTCTCTAGTTGTGACGTCACTCTCTGGGGGTTAGATTTTAAACTGACGAAGGACAAGCGGTCAAAAAGAAAGACAGCGGACAGAGTTAGCCATTTTAACCCAGTGGAAGCGACCTATTTGAAAAGTGTTTATGTTTGAAAAGCAAACCTTTTGAGAAGTAAGTTCACTTTATCTTATTTAAATACTTTAAAATGTTTCTTCTAATGTATTAATTGGAAATTTTGTGCTGTTTTAATAAAATTTAACGTTTAAATTAATATATAATCACTCCATAATAATGTATATTTTATTGTTTGTAATATATTAAGTACAAACAACATTTACAGTACCGTTCTGTTGAATATCTTATTTATCTACATATCAATGACGAATAGCTGTTATGTTAATAACAAATAGTTCTACTTTGAAACATAATGTAAACATGTCATGCTTTTTTACTAATCTTGCGTGTAATATTGAAGATCAAGCAATAATACTTATGCATCTACTTATCCATTTACATATATGCTAAAATAATTTTTAATAAATTTTCTTCTTCTAATTTTAGTCTTAAATAATTAGTTTAATTTTTCAGATTAAAATTTTTGGAAGACTGATTTTACCTTCCTTTAAGACTTTAATATGTGTTTTTAAAATTACATAGCATCTTTGTTTTGAATTGTAGTTTTAGTATTAAGTTGATTTTTTTTATAATTATCTTACATTTAACATAGTAATGAATAAGTATCAATAATATTTGCATAAGTTTCTCTCAATTGATTTTTATAAATTAAATATATAAAATGTTAAATATTTGAATTTTTAATTTAAATTTTCAGTCTTGAATAATTGTTATAGTTTTTTGTTTAATTCAAATTTTTAAAAATTCTTTAATTTGATTTGGTAGATTAAGCAAAGATGAAGTCATATTTTATTATTAAGTATCTTTTATTAAATTTTTTTATTTGTTACCAGGCTTGTAATATAGTAGGCATAGGGAATGCTTGATGCATCAATATCTACTAAGGTCTAGTACCTATAAATTTAATTATTTACACACGCATATAAAAACAATTGCTTTTTTGTTTTCAGTTTTGAATTATTAGTACAATTTTTCTCATTTTAAATTCTTGAAACACAGATTATACTCACATATACAAAATTTTGATTTATGTTTTTTAAATTATACTGTAGTTTTAGTTCTGATTTTCCATTTGTTTTGGTTTGAAACATTATATAAACATCAGGTCTTACTTAATTCTTAAGTATTTTCTATTGAGTATTTACCTAACATATAAAATAAATAGCAAGTATCTATCAGTGTGTATAAAAGTGTTTTAAACACCATGACCAATTGCCAATTGCTGTTTAATTTTTTTTAATTAGTCTATTTTCAGTTTTCAAAAATTTATAAATTTTCTGATTACTAACTTAACACCTGATTTTATTTACATTTTAAATTTTAATGTTTTTCAAATTACATTGCAGCTTTATTTTGATTTGCATATTAGTTTAGGTTTGAAGCATTTTGTAAACATAAATCTTATATTACTGTTTTGCTTTTCTTTCAATTACCTGACATTTTTTTTACGAACAACATTAAAAATAATAATATAATAATAAATAATTTAAATACACAATAAAGTAAAACTAGAAATACACATAATTTTAATTTTGTTTTACTGAGCAAATATTTTGGAAATCTATATATATTTTATGAAGACTAACACATATGATTGTACTATAAATGACTGTGAAAACAATAAAATAATTTTTTAATGAAAATAATAAAAACTAATTTCAATAGATTGAACATACGTATTATTTTATGATGGGCTATGACTTTTTGTATTTTTGCAAAATTTTTAAATATATTTTTAATTTTACTTTGCGTCTTTAGTTTATTTTGGAACATTATGCGTATGAAGTCATATGTCTTTTTTAAACTTATTCAACTTGTAAAATTTTTTTTCTTCAATTATTTTACGCCTTACATGCTATGAAGAGATATTATCTACTGCACTAATATCCATAGGTTTAATTGTCTATCTAAAAAATTAACTGACATTAAGCCGTAATTCTGTTATTCTTGTTTTTACAATATATAAATAAATAGTCTTTAAAATTTATTTTTTTTACTTGTAATAAATAAATTTCATTAAAAAAAGATATCACTGTCTATAAAAGCTATTACTGGAACTAGTTTTGTTTTTAATTTTGCATGAAATAAGTATGAAAAGCAATAAGATATGTTTACATCATTTTAGTTGCAGAAAGTGACTATTTTAAAACAAATTATGTGACTATTTTGTCATGATATTTTGAATCTGTTTCATGTACTTATTTTTTTATTTCTTACTTTTCGAGCATTAGCTTGACCCATGTGTTATAAATTTGTTAAAGCTATTTCTAAAATTATAATGCACACTTGAGATTTAATTTATAATTTTAGATGCCTTTTCAATTGGAAATATATACAATTGAGTTTTTTTTTTCTTCCATTTTTCAATTTTTTTTAAAAATTCATATCAAATTAGATATTTATTTTTTTGCAAATAATGGAACATGCTCAATGTTTTTTTTTTTTTTTTTTTTTTTTCGCAGATGCCACGATCATGCTGTGTGCCTGGGTGCTCTTCGAGTTACAAAAGAGAAAATAAAAAATAAACTGTAATTTTTATGTTTGTCAGATTTGTTTAGCACCTTATTATTTATTTATGAGTATTGCATTTTTTAATATAGTACAAAAATCTTTATTTTTGTACAGTTTATCAGCATTATTGTAAATAAAAATTTTTCAACCTTTAGTATCTTTGTATGGTTTGAAATTTAAGAAACAATTGCTTTATATGGTTTATTTTTTCAGCAGGAAATTTATTTTTCATGAAAAAGATTCATGAAAAATACCCGTTTTATATATATATACATAGTAAAGTGCGGGGTCCCACCGTGTACCCCCTATGGGCTCTAAAATTATTTCCTTTGGTAGGGTACACTAGTGCAAGGTAATACAACACCTGGTCCAACTAAAACATTAAAGGTTAATATTAAGGTCTGATAGGAGGCATTTCTCTTACTATTGAAAAAATGCACTGTTTTTACATATACATACATAGTAAAGTTCGGGGTCACGCTGTGTACCCCCTATGGGGTCTATAATTGATTCCTTTGGTAGGGTACATTATTACAAGGTAATATAACATCTGTCCAATTAAAACATTAAAGGTTAATATTAGGGTCTGATATTAGGCATATTTCTTAACATTGAAAATGCACTGTTTTAGATATATATACATAGTAAAGTGCGAGGTCCCACCGTGTACCCCCTATGGGGTCTACAATTATTTCCTTTGGTAGGGTACACTAGTACCCCGTAATATAATACCTGGTCCAATTACAACATTAAAGGTCAATATTAAGGTCTGATATTAGGCATTTTCCTTAAGATTGAAAAATGCACTGTTTTATATATATATATACATAATAAAGTGCGGGGTCCCACCGTGTACCCCCTATGGGCTCTAAAACTATTTCCTTTGGTAGGGTACACTAGTGCAAGGTAATACAACACCTGGTCTAACTAAAACATTAAAGGTTAATATTAAGGTCTGATAGGAGGCATTTCTCTATACTATTGAAAAAATGCACTGTTTTACATATACATACATAGTAAAGTTCGGGTTCACGCTGTGTACCCCCTATGGGGTCTATAATTTTTTCCTTTGGTAGGGTACACTAGTACAAGGTAATATAACACCTGGTCTAATTACAACATTAAAGATCAATATTGAGGTCTGATAGGAGGCATTTTTCTTAACATTGAAAAATGCACTGTTTTAGGTATACATACATAGTAAAGTGCGGGGTCACGCTGTGTACCCCCTATGGTGTCTATAATTATTTCCTTTGGTAGGGTACACTAGTGCAAGGTAATACAACACCTGGTCTAACTAAAACATTAAAGGTTAATATTAAGGTCTGATAGGAGGCATTTCTCTTACTATTGAAAAAATGCACTGTTTTACATATACATACAGGTTCGGGTTTACGTTGTGTACCCCTATGGGGTCTATAATTTTTTTCCTTTGGTAGGGTACACGAGTACAAGGTAATATAACACCTGGTCTAATTACAACATTAAAGATCAATATTGAGGTCTGATAGGAGCATTTTTCTTAACATTGAAAAATGCACTGTTTTAGGTATACATACATAGTAAAGTGCGGGGTCACGCTGTGTACCCCCTATGGTGTCTATAATTATTTCCTTTGGTAGGGTACACGAGTACAAGGTAATATAACACCT
>CASBRV010000029.1:7500-24521 GCA_949128135.1 Parasteatoda lunata
ACGACGGTTATAAAAAAAAAAAAAAAAAAAAAAAAAAAAAAAAAAAAAAAAAAAAAAAAAAAAAAAAAAAAAAAAAAAAAAAAAAAAACGCCTATCCCAAGCACGAAGGAGGTTCAACGGGTTACCCAGTCCTGTCGGACAGGGAAAGCACACGCTGATTCCTTCATTGTAGCGCGCGTGCGGCCCTGGACATCTAAGGGCATCACAGACCTACTATTGCTCTGTCTCGTGCGGCTAAACGCCGCGTGTCCCTCTAAGAAGAGCGTCCGACAGCAAGGATCGGAACGTCTATTTAGTAGGCTAGAGTCTCGATCGTTATCGGAATTAACCAGACAAATCGCTCCACCAACTAAGAATGGCCATGCACCACCTTCCACAGAATCAAGAAAGAGCTCTTAATCTGTCAATCCTTCCTGTGTCCTATCCAGGTAAGCTTCCCCGTGTTGAGTCAAATTAAGCCGCAGGCTCCATTCCTGGTAGTGCCCTTCCGTCAATTCCTTTAAGTTTCAGCTTTGCAACCATACTTCCCCCGGAACCCAAAAGCTTTGGTTTCCCGGAAGCTGCCCGGCGTGTCATTTGAGGAACACAGCCGGATCGCTGGCTGGCATCGTTTATGGTTAGAACTAGGGCGGTATCTGATCGCCTTCGAACCTCTAACTTTCGTTCTTGATTAATGGAAACATTCTTGGCAAATGCTTTCGCAGTAGTTCGTCTTGCGACGGTCCAAGAATTTCACCTCTAGCGTCGCAATACGAATGCCCCCGTCTGTCCCTCTTAGTCATTACCTCGTGTTCCGAAAACCAACAAAATAGAACCGAGGTCCTATTCCATTATTCCATGCACCATTATCCATGCGTCGCGCATGCTTTGAGCACTCTAATTTTTTCAAAGTAAAATTGCCGAAACCGAGCGACAACCGGTAAAGATCATCGGACAGCTTCGGCGGCAATGCTCAGACCGGGCAGTGGCCGCCGGTAGGCGGACCGCCCGTCTGGAACTGAGATCCAACTACGAGCTTTTTAACCGCAACAACTTTAATATACGCTATTGGAGCTGGAGTTACCGCGGCGGCTGGCACCAGACTTTCCCTCCAATGGATCCTCGTTAAAGGATTTAGAGTGTACTCATTCCAATTACGGGGTCTCAAAAGAGTCCCGTATTGTTATTTTTCGTCACTACCTCCCCGAGCCGGGAGTGGGTAATTTGCGCGCCTGCTGCCTTCCTTGGATGTGGTAGCCGTTTCTCAGGCTCCCTCTCCGGAATCGAACCCTGATTCCCCGTTACCCGTTACGACCATGGTAGGCGCGTAACCTACCATCGACAGTTGATAAGGCAGACACTTGAAAGATACGTCGCCGGGACGAGCCCGTGCGATCAGCCCAAAGTTATACAGAGTCACCACGTGAGACGGGAGGTATGATGCCCCCCGATTGGTTTTGGTCTAATAAAAGCGCTCGTCCCCCCCGCGAAGGGGGTCGGAGCTCTGCTGCATGTATTAGCTCTAGAATTGCCACAGTTATCCAAGTAGTAAGGTACGATCCAAGGAACCATAACTGATTTAATGAGCCATTCGCGGTTTCGCCTTAATACGGCATGTACTTAGACATGCATGGCTTAATCTTTGAGACAAGCATATGACTACTGGCAGGATCAACCAGGTATCTTACTCTTTTTTTTTAAGAATTCTCTCTTAAGAATCCTTTTATATTTTGCGCATCCTCGTTGTGAGGACGCCGGGCCCGGCACTATGGCCGGGTCCACTTTCAAGTTGCAAAGGTAAAGAGTTCTTTTTTCCAGTCGGTTCGAGACTCACTTCGTCCTCGCCGGCATCTTCGCCGGGAGGCGAGAGTTCTCTGCCGTCGAGAGTGTTGACGGACGAAACTGCAGAAAACGCCTTAATTCTTCTACTATTACGCTTCAGCCTCTTAGCGGCAACAGAACGCCGTCCGAGCTACTCGCTGAACAGCCGAGACCTTCGGTTTTCAGTGCGGCAGCAGCTCCCGTCCGTGTAGAGACGGAAGCGCGCGTCGATGAGACGCGCATGTATCGCCTCACATATATAGGGACGAACACATTTAATTCTTGACCCAAATCGTTTCGCCTCCGAAAACAGCGGCAGTCGTCCGCATAGCATTCGGCCTTCCGAGGAAATTTAGCGATGTAGCGTGATTGCTTGTCGGACTCTTGCCGCATTGGCACCGAGAGGGGTCCCGCCTTGGGGACTTTGAAATTTTTCTTAACTTTTCTGGACTTTGTTAATTTTTTTGATATACTTTTCGTTTAAATTTATTATAAAATTAGTTTAATTTAAAAGTGTTAATTCTTTAAATAAATTTAATAAATATTCTTATTTTATAGATTTTTAAATATTTATTAATGTTATTTATTAATGTTATTTATTAATGTTATTTATGAATGTTATTTATCAATGTTATTTATTAATGTTATTTATTAATGTTATTTATTATATATTCTTATTATATAATAATTTAATTTTATTCATAATAATTAAAAATTTTATATTAGAAGTTGAAAATTTGGTTTAATTAATATATAGTACTTTATTTTTTGCAAGTTATTGATTAACATATAAGTTATATGTTATGTTTTCTTATTATATATTATTATAATATTTTAATTTTATTATTAAAAAAACTTAAATTAGAAGTTCAGAAATGTTATTTTTTTTCAGTTTTCTATAAATGATTGGGTTGTTCAAGAGATTTCTGTTGAAGAATTGCAAGTAAGTGCACATGGTTCGCACCGATTTAAAAAATTGAATAAAGATTTAAATATTATAAGGCACCTTAGTGCTGTAGTAATAATTGTGTTTTGCCCATCGCACACATCCAAAGCTATTTTTTTCGGGGGGGGTTACTCTGCCAGGCGTTGTACCAACGCCTGGCAGAGGAAGGAGAAGGAGAATAGCTTTTACTTGTGCGATCGGCAGAACATAATTATGTAACATCTTTTTTTGAATGAAAAGAGACTCAAATAAAAGGTTACGCACAAGAATATATATAATACCTTATTATAATTACACACAACGCCTGGCAGAGGAGGGGGTACGGAGAATAGCTTTTACTTGTGCGATCGGCAGAACATAATTATGTAACATCTTTTTTTGTTCTAAAGAAGCATCACACATTAGTAAACTACGCAGCAGCACAAGGTGTATTAGTTGAACCTTTCTTAAGCAAAAGAACAAGGAATATATTCCTTGTTACTCTGTTAAGACAATCACTCAAAATCGTACCAATTACACACAAGAGGAGGGGGACGGAACATAATTATGTAACATCTTTTTTTTGAATGAAAATAAAAGGTTACGCACAAGTAAAAGCCTTTTTAAGCAAAAGAACAAGGAATATATTCTTAAGTAAAAGGATGATTTCTTTTTACTAGACATTAGTGAAGGCAGAGGAGGGGTACGGAGAATAGCTTTTACTTGTGCGATCGGCAGAACATAATTATGTAACATCTTTTTTTGAATGAAAAGAGACTCAAATAAAAGGTTACGCACAAGAATATATATAATACCTTATTATAATTACACACAACGCCTGGCAGAGGAGGGGGTACGGAGAATAGCTTTTACTTGTGCGATCGGCAGAACATAATTATGTAACATCTTTTTTTGTTCTAAAGAAGCATCACACATTAGTAAACTACGCAGCAGCACAAGGTGTATTAGTTGAACCTTTCTTAAGCAAAAGAACAAGGAATATATTCCTTGTTACTCTGTTAAGACAATCACTCAAAATCGTACCAATTACACACAAGAGGAGGGGGACGGAACATAATTATGTAACATCTTTTTTTTGAATGAAAATAAAAGGTTACGCACAAGTAAAAGCCTTTTTAAGCAAAAGAACAAGGAATATATTCTTAAGTAAAAGGATGATTTCTTTTTACTAGACATTAGTGAAGGCAGAGGAGGGGTACGGAGAATAGCTTTTACTTGTGCGATCGGCAGAACATAATTATGTAACATCTTTTTTTGAATGAAAAGAGACTCAAATAAAAGGTTACGCACAAGAATATATATAATACCTTATTATAATTACACACAACGCCTGGCAGAGGAGGGGGTACGGAGAATAGCTTTTACTTGTGCGATCGGCAGAACATAATTATGTAACATCTTTTTTTGTTCTAAAGAAGCATCACACATTAGTAAACTACGCAGCAGCACAAGGTGTATTAGTTGAACCTTTCTTAAGCAAAAGAACAAGGAATATATTCCTTGTTACTCTGTTAAGACAATCACTCAAAATCGTACCAATTACACACAAGAGGAGGGGGACGGAACATAATTATGTAACATCTTTTTTTTGAATGAAAATAAAAGGTTACGCACAAGTAAAAGCCTTTTTAAGCAAAAGAACAAGGAATATATTCTTAAGTAAAAGGATGATTTCTTTTTACTAGACATTAGTGAAGGCAGAGGAGGGGTACGGAGAATAGCTTTTACTTGTGCGATCGGCAGAACATAATTATGTAACATCTTTTTTTGAATGAAAAGAGACTCAAATAAAAGGTTACGCACAAGAATATATATAATACCTTATTATAATTACACACAACGCCTGGCAGAGGAGGGGGTACGGAGAATAGCTTTTACTTGTGCGATCGGCAGAACATAATTATGTAACATCTTTTTTTGTTCTAAAGAAGCATCACACATTAGTAAACTACGCAGCAGCACAAGGTGTATTAGTTGAACCTTTCTTAAGCAAAAGAACAAGGAATATATTCCTTGTTACTCTGTTAAGACAATCACTCAAAATCGTACCAATTACACACAAGAGGAGGGGGACGGAACATAATTATGTAACATCTTTTTTTTGAATGAAAATAAAAGGTTACGCACAAGTAAAAGCCTTTTTAAGCAAAAGAACAAGGAATATATTCTTAAGTAAAAGGATGATTTCTTTTTACTAGACATTAGTGAAGGCAGAGGAGGGGTACGGAGAATAGCTTTTACTTGTGCGATCGGCAGAACATAATTATGTAACATCTTTTTTTGAATGAAAAGAGACTCAAATAAAAGGTTACGCACAAGAATATATATAATACCTTATTATAATTACACACAACGCCTGGCAGAGGAGGGGGTACGGAGAATAGCTTTTACTTGTGCGATCGGCAGAACATAATTATGTAACATCTTTTTTTGTTCTAAAGAAGCATCACACATTAGTAAACTACGCAGCAGCACAAGGTGTATTAGTTGAACCTTTCTTAAGCAAAAGAACAAGGAATATATTCCTTGTTACTCTGTTAAGACAATCACTCAAAATCGTACCAATTACACACAAGAGGAGGGGGACGGAACATAATTATGTAACATCTTTTTTTTGAATGAAAATAAAAGGTTACGCACAAGTAAAAGCCTTTTTAAGCAAAAGAACAAGGAATATATTCTTAAGTAAAAGGATGATTTCTTTTTACTAGACATTAGTGAAGGCAGAGGAGGGGTACGGAGAATAGCTTTTACTTGTGCGATCGGCAGAACATAATTATGTAACATCTTTTTTTGAATGAAAAGAGACTCAAATAAAAGGTTACGCACAAGAATATATATAATACCTTATTATAATTACACACAACGCCTGGCAGAGGAGGGGGTACGGAGAATAGCTTTTACTTGTGCGATCGGCAGAACATAATTATGTAACATCTTTTTTTGTTCTAAAGAAGCATCACACATTAGTAAACTACGCAGCAGCACAAGGTGTATTAGTTGAACCTTTCTTAAGCAAAAGAACAAGGAATATATTCCTTGTTACTCTGTTAAGACAATCACTCAAAATCGTACCAATTACACACAAGAGGAGGGGGACGGAACATAATTATGTAACATCTTTTTTTTGAATGAAAATAAAAGGTTACGCACAAGTAAAAGCCTTTTTAAGCAAAAGAACAAGGAATATATTCTTAAGTAAAAGGATGATTTCTTTTTACTAGACATTAGTGAAGGCAGAGGAGGGGTACGGAGAATAGCTTTTACTTGTGCGATCGGCAGAACATAATTATGTAACATCTTTTTTTGAATGAAAAGAGACTCAAATAAAAGGTTACGCACAAGAATATATATAATACCTTATTATAATTACACACAACGCCTGGCAGAGGAGGGGGTACGGAGAATAGCTTTTACTTGTGCGATCGGCAGAACATAATTATGTAACATCTTTTTTTGTTCTAAAGAAGCATCACACATTAGTAAACTACGCAGCAGCACAAGGTGTATTAGTTGAACCTTTCTTAAGCAAAAGAACAAGGAATATATTCCTTGTTACTCTGTTAAGACAATCACTCAAAATCGTACCAATTACACACAAGAGGAGGGGGACGGAACATAATTATGTAACATCTTTTTTTTGAATGAAAATAAAAGGTTACGCACAAGTAAAAGCCTTTTTAAGCAAAAGAACAAGGAATATATTCTTAAGTAAAAGGATGATTTCTTTTTACTAGACATTAGTGAAGGCAGAGGAGGGGTACGGAGAATAGCTTTTACTTGTGCGATCGGCAGAACATAATTATGTAACATCTTTTTTTGAATGAAAAGAGACTCAAATAAAAGGTTACGCACAAGAATATATATAATACCTTATTATAATTACACACAACGCCTGGCAGAGGAGGGGGTACGGAGAATAGCTTTTACTTGTGCGATCGGCAGAACATAATTATGTAACATCTTTTTTTGTTCTAAAGAAGCATCACACATTAGTAAACTACGCAGCAGCACAAGGTGTATTAGTTGAACCTTTCTTAAGCAAAAGAACAAGGAATATATTCCTTGTTACTCTGTTAAGACAATCACTCAAAATCGTACCAATTACACACAAGAGGAGGGGGACGGAACATAATTATGTAACATCTTTTTTTTGAATGAAAATAAAAGGTTACGCACAAGTAAAAGCCTTTTTAAGCAAAAGAACAAGGAATATATTCTTAAGTAAAAGGATGATTTCTTTTTACTAGACATTAGTGAAGGCAGAGGAGGGGTACGGAGAATAGCTTTTACTTGTGCGATCGGCAGAACATAATTATGTAACATCTTTTTTTGAATGAAAAGAGACTCAAATAAAAGGTTACGCACAAGAATATATATAATACCTTATTATAATTACACACAACGCCTGGCAGAGGAGGGGGTACGGAGAATAGCTTTTACTTGTGCGATCGGCAGAACATAATTATGTAACATCTTTTTTTGTTCTAAAGAAGCATCACACATTAGTAAACTACGCAGCAGCACAAGGTGTATTAGTTGAACCTTTCTTAAGCAAAAGAACAAGGAATATATTCCTTGTTACTCTGTTAAGACAATCACTCAAAATCGTACCAATTACACACAAGAGGAGGGGGACGGAACATAATTATGTAACATCTTTTTTTTGAATGAAAATAAAAGGTTACGCACAAGTAAAAGCCTTTTTAAGCAAAAGAACAAGGAATATATTCTTAAGTAAAAGGATGATTTCTTTTTACTAGACATTAGTGAAGGCAGAGGAGGGGTACGGAGAATAGCTTTTACTTGTGCGATCGGCAGAACATAATTATGTAACATCTTTTTTTGAATGAAAAGAGACTCAAATAAAAGGTTACGCACAAGAATATATATAATACCTTATTATAATTACACACAACGCCTGGCAGAGGAGGGGGTACGGAGAATAGCTTTTACTTGTGCGATCGGCAGAACATAATTATGTAACATCTTTTTTTGTTCTAAAGAAGCATCACACATTAGTAAACTACGCAGCAGCACAAGGTGTATTAGTTGAACCTTTCTTAAGCAAAAGAACAAGGAATATATTCCTTGTTACTCTGTTAAGACAATCACTCAAAATCGTACCAATTACACACAAGAGGAGGGGGACGGAACATAATTATGTAACATCTTTTTTTTGAATGAAAATAAAAGGTTACGCACAAGTAAAAGCCTTTTTAAGCAAAAGAACAAGGAATATATTCTTAAGTAAAAGGATGATTTCTTTTTACTAGACATTAGTGAAGGCAGAGGAGGGGTACGGAGAATAGCTTTTACTTGTGCGATCGGCAGAACATAATTATGTAACATCTTTTTTTGAATGAAAAGAGACTCAAATAAAAGGTTACGCACAAGAATATATATAATACCTTATTATAATTACACACAACGCCTGGCAGAGGAGGGGGTACGGAGAATAGCTTTTACTTGTGCGATCGGCAGAACATAATTATGTAACATCTTTTTTTGTTCTAAAGAAGCATCACACATTAGTAAACTACGCAGCAGCACAAGGTGTATTAGTTGAACCTTTCTTAAGCAAAAGAACAAGGAATATATTCCTTGTTACTCTGTTAAGACAATCACTCAAAATCGTACCAATTACACACAAGAGGAGGGGGACGGAACATAATTATGTAACATCTTTTTTTTGAATGAAAATAAAAGGTTACGCACAAGTAAAAGCCTTTTTAAGCAAAAGAACAAGGAATATATTCTTAAGTAAAAGGATGATTTCTTTTTACTAGACATTAGTGAAGGCAGAGGAGGGGTACGGAGAATAGCTTTTACTTGTGCGATCGGCAGAACATAATTATGTAACATCTTTTTTTGAATGAAAAGAGACTCAAATAAAAGGTTACGCACAAGAATATATATAATACCTTATTATAATTACACACAACGCCTGGCAGAGGAGGGGGTACGGAGAATAGCTTTTACTTGTGCGATCGGCAGAACATAATTATGTAACATCTTTTTTTGTTCTAAAGAAGCATCACACATTAGTAAACTACGCAGCAGCACAAGGTGTATTAGTTGAACCTTTCTTAAGCAAAAGAACAAGGAATATATTCCTTGTTACTCTGTTAAGACAATCACTCAAAATCGTACCAATTACACACAAGAGGAGGGGGACGGAACATAATTATGTAACATCTTTTTTTTGAATGAAAATAAAAGGTTACGCACAAGTAAAAGCCTTTTTAAGCAAAAGAACAAGGAATATATTCTTAAGTAAAAGGATGATTTCTTTTTACTAGACATTAGTGAAGGCAGAGGAGGGGTACGGAGAATAGCTTTTACTTGTGCGATCGGCAGAACATAATTATGTAACATCTTTTTTTGAATGAAAAGAGACTCAAATAAAAGGTTACGCACAAGAATATATATAATACCTTATTATAATTACACACAACGCCTGGCAGAGGAGGGGGTACGGAGAATAGCTTTTACTTGTGCGATCGGCAGAACATAATTATGTAACATCTTTTTTTGTTCTAAAGAAGCATCACACATTAGTAAACTACGCAGCAGCACAAGGTGTATTAGTTGAACCTTTCTTAAGCAAAAGAACAAGGAATATATTCCTTGTTACTCTGTTAAGACAATCACTCAAAATCGTACCAATTACACACAAGAGGAGGGGGACGGAACATAATTATGTAACATCTTTTTTTTGAATGAAAATAAAAGGTTACGCACAAGTAAAAGCCTTTTTAAGCAAAAGAACAAGGAATATATTCTTAAGTAAAAGGATGATTTCTTTTTACTAGACATTAGTGAAGGCAGAGGAGGGGTACGGAGAATAGCTTTTACTTGTGCGATCGGCAGAACATAATTATGTAACATCTTTTTTTGAATGAAAAGAGACTCAAATAAAAGGTTACGCACAAGAATATATATAATACCTTATTATAATTACACACAACGCCTGGCAGAGGAGGGGGTACGGAGAATAGCTTTTACTTGTGCGATCGGCAGAACATAATTATGTAACATCTTTTTTTGTTCTAAAGAAGCATCACACATTAGTAAACTACGCAGCAGCACAAGGTGTATTAGTTGAACCTTTCTTAAGCAAAAGAACAAGGAATATATTCCTTGTTACTCTGTTAAGACAATCACTCAAAATCGTACCAATTACACACAAGAGGAGGGGGACGGAACATAATTATGTAACATCTTTTTTTTGAATGAAAATAAAAGGTTACGCACAAGTAAAAGCCTTTTTAAGCAAAAGAACAAGGAATATATTCTTAAGTAAAAGGATGATTTCTTTTTACTAGACATTAGTGAAGGCAGAGGAGGGGTACGGAGAATAGCTTTTACTTGTGCGATCGGCAGAACATAATTATGTAACATCTTTTTTTGAATGAAAAGAGACTCAAATAAAAGGTTACGCACAAGAATATATATAATACCTTATTATAATTACACACAACGCCTGGCAGAGGAGGGGGTACGGAGAATAGCTTTTACTTGTGCGATCGGCAGAACATAATTATGTAACATCTTTTTTTGTTCTAAAGAAGCATCACACATTAGTAAACTACGCAGCAGCACAAGGTGTATTAGTTGAACCTTTCTTAAGCAAAAGAACAAGGAATATATTCCTTGTTACTCTGTTAAGACAATCACTCAAAATCGTACCAATTACACACAAGAGGAGGGGGACGGAACATAATTATGTAACATCTTTTTTTTGAATGAAAATAAAAGGTTACGCACAAGTAAAAGCCTTTTTAAGCAAAAGAACAAGGAATATATTCTTAAGTAAAAGGATGATTTCTTTTTACTAGACATTAGTGAAGGCAGAGGAGGGGTACGGAGAATAGCTTTTACTTGTGCGATCGGCAGAACATAATTATGTAACATCTTTTTTTGAATGAAAAGAGACTCAAATAAAAGGTTACGCACAAGAATATATATAATACCTTATTATAATTACACACAACGCCTGGCAGAGGAGGGGGTACGGAGAATAGCTTTTACTTGTGCGATCGGCAGAACATAATTATGTAACATCTTTTTTTGTTCTAAAGAAGCATCACACATTAGTAAACTACGCAGCAGCACAAGGTGTATTAGTTGAACCTTTCTTAAGCAAAAGAACAAGGAATATATTCCTTGTTACTCTGTTAAGACAATCACTCAAAATCGTACCAATTACACACAAGAGGAGGGGGACGGAACATAATTATGTAACATCTTTTTTTTGAATGAAAATAAAAGGTTACGCACAAGTAAAAGCCTTTTTAAGCAAAAGAACAAGGAATATATTCTTAAGTAAAAGGATGATTTCTTTTTACTAGACATTAGTGAAGGCAGAGGAGGGGTACGGAGAATAGCTTTTACTTGTGCGATCGGCAGAACATAATTATGTAACATCTTTTTTTGAATGAAAAGAGACTCAAATAAAAGGTTACGCACAAGAATATATATAATACCTTATTATAATTACACACAACGCCTGGCAGAGGAGGGGGTACGGAGAATAGCTTTTACTTGTGCGATCGGCAGAACATAATTATGTAACATCTTTTTTTGTTCTAAAGAAGCATCACACATTAGTAAACTACGCAGCAGCACAAGGTGTATTAGTTGAACCTTTCTTAAGCAAAAGAACAAGGAATATATTCCTTGTTACTCTGTTAAGACAATCACTCAAAATCGTACCAATTACACACAAGAGGAGGGGGACGGAACATAATTATGTAACATCTTTTTTTTGAATGAAAATAAAAGGTTACGCACAAGTAAAAGCCTTTTTAAGCAAAAGAACAAGGAATATATTCTTAAGTAAAAGGATGATTTCTTTTTACTAGACATTAGTGAAGGCAGAGGAGGGGTACGGAGAATAGCTTTTACTTGTGCGATCGGCAGAACATCTTTTTTGTTATAAAGAAGCACACACACACATTAGTAAAGTAACTCAGACAAATAAATAAAAGCAATTTTCTGAATGAAAAGAAGGAATATATTAACGATTTCAATACAAATAAATACGTGACGCACATTAAGGTGTACTAGCTATTACTTGTGCGATCGGCAGAACATAATTATGTAACATCTTTTTTTGTTCTAAAGAAGCAGCACACATTAGTAAACTACGCAGCACAAGGTGTACTAGCTATTAGTTGAACATGTATCTTTCTTAAGCAAAAGAACAAGGAATATATTCCCTTTTACTAGACACTAGTAAAGTAACTCTGTTAAGCCAATTACACACAACGCCTGTCATAATAAAGAAGGCTTATTTTCTTAAGTTAGCACACATTAGTAAAGTAAGTCTGTTCAGACAAATAAAAGCAGAAATAAGTCTCTGTTAAATGCTTTAAAACTATGTTACGCACAAGTAAAAGGAATAATAGTTCAATTTGATACGGTCGGCAGAACATAATTACGTATCTTTTTTGTTATAAAGAAGGAATGTATTAACGATTTCAATATAAATAAATACGTGACGCACAAGTAAAAGCAAAGGCACTCTTTAAGGTGTACTAGCTATTACTTGAATTGTGCGATCGGCAGAACATAAATCACCCATATGAAAGGTTACGCACAAAGGCATGAAGAAGGTGTATCTTTTTTAATTAATCAAAAGAACAAGGAATATATTCTTTAGTAAAAGGCTATTTATTAAGACAATCACTCAAAATCATTTAATACGCCTGGCAGAACATATTTATGTAACTTATAAAGAAGGCTTATTTGATTATTTCTCAAGAGTTTCTTCAGACAAATAAAAGGTTGAATGCTTCAAAACTATATGTTACGCACAAGTAAAAGCAATAATGTTTAATTAAAAGAGTGTAATAGCAGAACATAATTAATAGGACTCCAATAAAAGGTTGTCTCTGTTAAATGCTATGTTACGCACAAGTGAAAGGAATAAGAGGAATTCAATTGGATAACTATTTTGAATAATCTATTCTTTATATTATTTGCTTTCTAAATGAATAGACAATCACTGAGAAAGAATGCTTCGGGTGAAATTCTATATTGAATCTTATTTTATTGATTGAATATAAATATGTTACGCACAAGTAAAAAGCACCTGAAGTATGCTTTTAGAGGAATTTCCTTTAAACAACTTTATGAAGAATCTTTAAGGTGTTCTTGTGATTATGTATAAGTTAAAAAGTGTAATGAAAGATTTTTTCACATATAAATTATTTTGAATATTTAATTTCTAAAGGAAATCACTGAAAAAAATGCTTCAATTTTAATAGAGAAATCGAATAAAATAGCAGAAATACTTTATTTATATTAAAATGTTAAGATTAGTAAAGTAACTCTGTTTATTACTTAGTGTATTATTTTTCAAATAAAAATTTTCATTATTTCAATATTTTAGTTACGCACTAATTTTGTAACAGAATTTATTGAAATAAAATATACCAATGAATGTTAATAGAATGCTTTTATTAAATAGCAACTCAAACATATATAGTACCGCAGTGGACTGATCGTTAAGACACGGTGCGCGATCAGTCTGCGAAGGGACCGAGGGTGTGCGGTATTGGTCCTCGTTAAACTGTCCTCGACTTCGCGTGCATGTCGTTGGGCTACCGAAGCTGCAGAGGATCAAAATTGTGATGGCAGGTCTTCGGATCATCCTCAGGGATGTTTCGCAGCCAATAGCCCATTGTGCAGCCTGACTGGAATGAAGATTTTTGAAATAACATTTGTTATTAAATTCATAGCTACAATTTTTTGGTTACGCACATTTTTTTTCATTAAAATTAAGACTTAAAATAATTATTTTCAATTTGTATTAAATAATCTTTGTTTACTCTGTTTCTTACATATGAAGAGTATAACAGTTTTGGATACATATTGAAATAAAATCTGTATTAAAATAAATTGAATGTTATAAACTTGTGTGATTTCTGAGTTTTTATCCATTGGCTGAAGTATATTTTTTTTTTAAAAAAAAAACATATTTATCTGTAAATAATAGAGAAATGATTAATTGCTAAAAAATAAAACATGTTGAATTTATTCACATCCACAATTATTTTAATATTGGCAATGAATCATTAAATTTTGACACCACTTTTTGCTATTTTATACCTTGAATTACTTTCATGACTGGAATGAACAATTTTGGAATGACATTTGTTATTAAATTCATGGCTACAATATTTTGATTACGCACAATTTACAGAAAAGTTAATATTGTTTACTTTTGTTTAAAAAAACAATTGCACCAATTTTAAAAACTATTACTCCAGAGAAATTATCTTTATAAAAATGCTTACCTTATGAAGACTTCAAATTTTACTTTTTAAACGCAATTCTTCTTCTCACTGCTTAGATCTGAGATGATATTGCAAGCCAATCTTACACACTACAGTGAATGCAACTTCTAAGAACACATGATAAAAGGAACCCCCACAGTTTCTTAATCATCTCAGATAAGCAGAAGTCACCTTGAGAGGTCAAACACGTTTTTCTTGTGATAACATATATAACTATAGTTTTAACTTTATTTAGAAATGAATCTTCAAATTTCACTTTAAGTATGAACCTAGTTTTTAACCATTGAAATAAAGTTTTTATTAAGTGTATTAACAAGAAACTAGTTTAACTGAAATTCAGAAAATTGCATTAGTTACCTAATTTTAGAATAATTAGAAATTAATATTTTTAAAAGTAATTTGGAGCATTAAAAAGTTTGGACTTGTGATTTTCTACCTTAATTATCATTTAAATATAGCAGTATAGGTATTAACAGTAACAACTAGTTGTAATGACTACATAAAAATGACACCAGACCTTAACTATCATATGAATATAACTTTGGAAATGTTTAATAGTAACTCTACAACAAATTAGAATGCATGAATATCAATATAATTTTCTTACTGGATCAGTAATATTATTACTTTCGTCTGGAACTATAACTTTAAAAAGAATTCAATTTTTAACACACCCATACGTCATAGCCGAACCTATTCCTTCTATTTATCAGTATTATCAGAACGTAATTAGCAGTATTCTTCATTTTTATTTATAGAGGACAAAATGGAAAGGTCTCAGGAACAACAAGCATGATGACATTTGCGCATGTTACGCATTGCAACTGTTACAACTGAATAAACTGTTTGATAACTAAGGTATTTGAATTTTTACAATTATAAACAATGTAGCTTGTGAAAAATTTATTTATAACCAGGTAATTGAACTTATTTATACCCAGCTGATTGGGTATGTATATAGATAAGCAACTCAATTTTTATAGGATTAAAAAGATTTATAGAATATTATTTGATTTTATAGAAGATATGGTTTAGTTGCTTTATGAATATTTTTCCTCATTAAAAACTCTATACAAATGAGTTTAACTTTGATTATATGATATATTATTTGATAGACATGTTGATTTAATATCTAATCAATAAAAATAAATAATCTTAAAAATATTTAGTCAGAAATGCAATTTTTATACGGTCCCTTTTTAATAGAAAATGCAATACATATACGGTCCCTAATAATCTGCACACACGATCGACTTCTTAGAATTCGCACACGCGATCGACTTTATATAATCGGCACACACGATCGACTTACACCTACAATATTTTGTCCAAGTACTGACCGCCTGATTCTTTTAGGGCATTTTTTTTTCTGTAAACAATTTTTGCTCTTCTTATTTTCTCGGGAAAGGATCATTGGAATCGCAGAAATTTGGCAGAGTACAAATTAAATAGATGTTGTTAGCACAAAGAAAAATAGAATGGTTTGGGCGGTCACCCTCCCAAGTGCTGACTGCGCTCGATGATGCTTGACTTCGGTCTGGCCGTTCATTGTAGATTCCTCTTCCTTTAATTACTTCATTCTAATATTATATACATTCTAATATAATCACTTTAAAATAAGTGAATTTAATAAATAAAATTAAGATTACCGTTGAATGGAAGGAAATAAAAAAAAAGGTGTTCTCATGCGGTCACCCTCCCAGTTACTGTCCGCGCCCAATGATGCTTCACTTTGGTGATTTAGTTAGGGCGTTCTTTTTTTACGAGTTCTGCTTTTCTTAGAGTGTCGGGAAAGGACTCATTAGAAAGAAAGAAAGAGCAAAAGTTTGTCAAAGTTCAAATTTAATAGATAAGCACAAAGAAAATTAAAAAGTTTCCTAAAATAAAAAGGCCTTATTTATTTATATTGATCATCGGTCACCCTCCCAGGCTGTGCTCACCAACTTTGATGCATGAGATTGGCTCTTCCACTTTTATTCAATTCAATTCAATTCATCGGTTAGCTTAACTACTTGCGGACTTAAAGCATACTATGTTTCTTATTTTCTCTAAATAATAAAATAGACTTAAAAATTAAATAGATGTTGTTGTTACCACCCTCCCAAGTACTGACTGCGACCGATGATGCTTCACTTTGGTAATAGAACAGGTATTTTGGTGTGGGCGTTTCTGTAGATTTCATTTACTTTAATTGATTCATTCTAAGAATATTATTCAAAGTTTTTATGGAATGCAATCTATATTAAATTATTAGAGCAAGTTTTATATTTACTTTACTAAATATTTATATGTATTAAACTAAAGAGTTTTCTTAACTCTGTCATATTAAATAGAGATCTATCCCAAGTAAAAACAACTTTCGCCTTTGCTTAAGTTTATAAGTGTATTTTTTAATTTGTTTTGTTAATGTTTTTTAATTAATTACTGAGTGTTAGGTTTTCATTAGCTTAAGGTCTTTTTTATTATTATTATTAGCTGGCTCTCAACTAACTTAAAGACTCACCCAGTTTACATGCAATCCATCTTGAGGCGAGTTTTTTTAACTCTTTTTTAAATTACCTTCTAAATACTAGTATTTTTTAAGAAACTAGTGAAAGAATATTGTTTCTTTTTAACCGACCATTGAAGAATTTATAGAGTAAATTCTTCACTTTACTAAACTTGAATGCTTACTCTAAATTTTAAATGAAGTGACTTTAATAAATAAAAATTGAATGGAGGCTAAATGTTCTCAAATGGTCACCCTCCCAAGTACTGACCGCTCCCGATGATGCTTCACTTCGGTGATCCTGAAGTAGAAGTTTTATATTTTATAAATTATAAGTATGCAACGTTAAAGCATCAATCTACTGAATTAGAAGGTAGGCGTAACTATCCTTCTTTAAGGAATTTTACTATATGATTTGCTACCACTTTATTAAAATTATTCCACCTCTGCAACATAAATGTGGCATTATTTTGGTTAAACC
>CASBRV010000030.1:0-26371 GCA_949128135.1 Parasteatoda lunata
CCAACCCCTGTGCCTAAGGAAATATTTATAGCTTAATTAGGAGGGTCGCAATGGGCCCCCAAAGTACATCGTTAAACTGACCGCGAGATTGCTTTTGAAGCCATCAAGTAGCTCGCTGACCGTGTAATCGTGGTGGAACGGATAGCGTGATAGAAGCTGAGCGAGACGGTGCGGGTTCGAATCCCAGTGTGGACAATTTTTAAAATTTGTTTTTTTTTTTTTCTCTAGTTGTGACGTCACTCTCTGGGGGTTAGATTTTAAACTGACGAAGGACAAGCGGTCAAAAAGAAAGACAGCGGACAGAGTTAGCCATTTTAACCCAGTGGAAGCGACCTATTTGAAAAGTGTTTATGTTTGAAAAGCAAACCTTTTGAGAAGTTAGTTCACTTTATCTTATTTAAATACTTTAAAATGTTTCTTCTAATGTATTAATTGGAAATTTTGTGCTGTTTTAATAAAATTTAACGTTTAAATTAATATATAATCACTCCATAATAATGTATATTTTATTGTTTGTAATATATTAAGTACAAACAACATTACAGTACATTTCTGTTGAATATCTTATTTATCTACATATCAATGACGAATAGCTGTTATGTTAATAACAAATAGTTCTACTTTGAAACATAATGTAAACATGTCATGCTTTTTTACTAATCTTGCGTGTAATATTGAAGATCAAGCAATAATACTTATGCATCTACTTATCCATTTACATATATGCTAAAATAATTTTTAATAAATTTTCTTCTTCTAATTTTAGTCTTAAATAATTAGTTTAATTTTTCAGATTAAAATTTTTGGAAGACTGATTTTACCTTCCTTTAAGACTTTAATATGTGTTTTTAAAATTACATAGCATCTTTGTTTTGAATTGTAGTTTTAGTATTAAGTTGATTTTTTTTATAATTATCTTACATTTAACATAGTAATGAATAAGTATCAATAATATTTGCATAAGTTTCTCTCAATTGATTTTTATAAATTAAATATATAAAATGTTAAATATTTGAATTTTTAATTTAAATTTTCAGTCTTGAATAATTGTTATAGTTTTTTGTTTAATTCAAATTTTTAAAAATTCTTTAATTTGATTTGGTAGATTAAGCAAAGATGAAGTCATATTTTATTATTAAGTATCTTTTATTAAATTTTTTTATTTGTTACCAGGCTTGTAATATAGTAGGCATAGGGAATGCTTGATGCATCAATATCTACTAAGGTCTAGTACCTATAAATTTAATTATTTACACACGCATATAAAAACAATTGCTTTTTTGTTTTCAGTTTTGAATTATTAGTACACTTTTTCTCATTTTAAATTCTTGAAACACAGATTATACTCACATATACAAAATTTTGATTTATGTTTTTTAAATTATACTGTAGTTTTAGTTCTGATTTTCCATTTGTTTTGGTTTGAAACATTATATAAACATCAGGTCTTACTTAATTCTTAAGTATTTTCTATTGAGTATTTACCTAACATATAAAATAAATAGCAAGTATCTATCAGTGTGTATAAAAGTGTTTTAAACACCATGACCAATTGCCAATTGCTGTTTAATTTTTTTTAATTAGTCTATTTTCAGTTTTCAAAAATTTATAAATTTTCTGATTACTAACTTAACACCTGATTTTATTTACATTTTAAATTTTAATGTTTTTCAAATTACATTGCAGCTTTATTTTGATTTGCATATTAGTTTAGGTTTGAAGCATTTTGTAAACATAAATCTTATATTACTGTTTTGCTTTTCTTTCAATTACCTGACATTTTTTTTACGAACAACATTAAAAAATAATAATATAATAATAAATAATTTAAATACACAATAAAGTAAAACTAGAAATACACATAATTTTAATTTTGTTTTACTGAGCAAATATTTTGGAAATCTATATATATTTTATGAAGACTAACACATATGATTGTACTATAAATGACTGTGAAAACAATAAAATAATTTTTTAATGAAAATAATGAAAACTAATTTCAATAGATTGAACATACGTATTATTTTATGATGGGCTATGACTTTTTGTATTTTTGCAAAATTTTTAAATATATTTTTAATTTTACTTTGCGTCTTTAGTTTATTTTGGAACATTATGCGTATGAAGTCATATGTCTTTTTTAAACTTATTCAACTTGTAAAATTTTTTTTCTTCAATTATTTTACGCCTTACATGCTATGAAGAGATATTATCTACTGCACTAATATCCATAGGTTTAATTGTCTATCTAAAAAATTAACTGACATTAAGCCGTAATTCTGTTATTCTTGTTTTTACAATATATAAATAAATAGTCTTTAAAATTTATTTTTTTTACTTGTAATAAATAAATTTCATTAAAAAAAGATATCACTGTCTATAAAAGCTATTACTGGAACTAGTTTTGTTTTTAATTTTGCATGAAATAAGTATGAAAAGCAATAAGATATGTTTTCACCATTTTAGTTGCAGAAAGTGACTATTTTAAAACAAATTATGTGACTATTTTGTCATGATATTTTGAATCTGTTTCATGTACTTATTTTTTTATTTCTTACTTTTCGAGCATTAGCTTGACCCATGTGTTATAAATTTGTTAAAGCTATTTCTAAAATTATAATGCACACTTGAGATTTAATTTATAATTTTAGATGCCTTTTCAATTGGAAATATATACAATTGAGTTTTTTTTTTTCTTCCATTTTTCAATTTTTTTTAAAAATTCATATCAAATTAGATATTTATTTTTTTGCAAATAAATGGAACATGCTCAATGTTTTTTTTTTTTTTTTTTTTTTTTTTCGCAGATGCCACGATCATGCTGTGTGCCTGGGTGCTCTTCGAGTTACAAAAGAGAAAATAAAAAATAAACTGTAATTTTTATGTTTGTCAGATTTGTTTAGCACCTTATTATTTATTTATGAGTATTGCATTTTTTAATATAGTACAAAAATCTTTATTTTTGTACAGTTTATCAGCATTATTGTAAATAAAAATTTTTTCAACCTTTAGTATCTTTGTATGGTTTGAAATTTAAGAAACAATTGCTTTATATGGTTTATTTTTTCAGCAGGAAATTTATTTTTCATGAAAAAGATTCATGAAAAATACCCGTTTTATATATATATACATAGTAAAGTGCGGGGTCCCACCGTGTACCCCCTATGGGCTCTAAAATTATTTCCTTTGGTAGGGTACACTAGTGCAAGGTAATACAACACCTGGTCCAACTAAAACATTAAAGGTTAATATTAAGGTCTGATAGGAGGCATTTCTCTTACTATTGAAAAAATGCACTGTTTTACATATACATACATAGTAAAGTTCGGGGTCACGCTGTGTACCCCCTATGGGGTCTATAATTGATTCCTTTGGTAGGGTACATTATTACAAGGTAATATAACATCTGGTCCAATTAAAACATTAAAGGTTAATATTAGGGTCTGATATTAGGCATATTTCTTAACATTGAAAAATGCACTGTTTTAGATATATATACATAGTAAAGTGCGAGGTCCCACCGTGTACCCCCTATGGGGTCTACAATTATTTCCTTTGGTAGGGTACACTAGTACCCCGTAATATAATACCTGGTCCAATTACAACATTAAAGGTCAATATTAAGGTCTGATATTAGGCATTTTCCTTAAGATTGAAAAATGCACTGTTTTATATATATATATACATAATAAAGTGCGGGGTCCCACCGTGTACCCCCTATGGGCTCTAAAACTATTTCCTTTGGTAGGGTACACTAGTGCAAGGTAATACAACACCTGGTCTAACTAAAACATTAAAGGTTAATATTAAGGTCTGATAGGAGGCATTTCTCTTACTATTGAAAAAATGCACTGTTTTACATATACATACATAGTAAAGTTCGGGTTCACGCTGTGTACCCCCTATGGGGTCTATAATTTTTTCCTTTGGTAGGGTACACTAGTACAAGGTAATATAACACCTGGTCTAATTACAACATTAAAGATCAATATTGAGGTCTGATAGGAGGCATTTTTCTTAACATTGAAAAATGCACTGTTTTAGGTATACATACATAGTAAAGTGCGGGGTCACGCTGTGTACCCCCTATGGTGTCTATAATTATTTCCTTTGGTAGGGTACACTAGTAACCCGTAATATAATACCTGGCCCAATTACAACATTAAAGGTTAATATTAAGGTCTGATAGGAGGCATTTTTCTTAATATTGAAAAATGCATTGTTTTAAATATACATATATAGTAAAATGCGGGGTCACACTGTGTACCCCCTATGGGCTCTAAAATTATTTCCTTTGGTAGGGTACACTAGTACTCCGTAATATAATACCTGGTCCAATTACAACATTAAAGGTTAATATTAAGGTCTGATATGAAGCCATTTGTTAACAATGAGAAAAGACTTAAAATTGCTCCGTATGAACGCTTTTCGGAAGGCGAATTTCCTCAAAATAAAGCTTCTCCCAACACTTTTTGAGATATACATACATAGAAAATCTATTTCTCCTCTTGAAAAAAGACTTACAATTTCTGCCTATAAAAGCTCTTCGGAAGGCGAGTTTCTTGGAAATAGAGCTTCTCGCAACACTATTTTAGCTATAGAAAAAGAGTAAAATTCGGGGTCACGCTGTGTACCCCCTATGCGGTCTATAATTTTTTCCTTTGGTAGGGTACACGAGTACAAGGTAATATAACACCTGGTCCAATTACAACATTAAAGGTCAATATTGAGGTCTGATAGGAGGCATTTTTCTTAACATTGAAAAATGCACTGTTTTAGGTATACATACATAGTAAAGTGCGGGGTCACGCTGTGTACCCCCTATGGTGTCTATAATTATTTCCTTTGGTAGGGTACACTAGTACAAGGTAATATAACACCTGGTCCACTTAAAATATTAAGGGTCAATATTAAGGTCTGATAGGAGGCTTTGTTAACATTAAGAAAAGACTTTGAATTTCTGCGTATAAAAGCTCTTCGGAAGGCGAATTTCTTCGAAATAAAGCTTCTCGCAACACTTTTGGAAATACACAAAAACAGTAAAATTCGGGGTCACGCTGTGTACCCCCTATGCGGTCTATAATTTTTTCCTTTGGTAGGGTACACGAGTACAAGGTAATATAACACCTGGTCCAATTACAACATTAAAGGTCAATATTGAGGTCTGATAGGAGGCATTTTTCTTAACATTGAAAAATGCACTGTTTTAGGTATACATACATAGTAAAGTGCGGGGTCACGCTGTGTACCCCCTATGGTGTCTATAATTATTTCCTTTGGTAGGGTACACTAGTACAAGGTAATATAACACCTGGTCCACTTAAAATATTAAGGGTCAATATTAAGGTCTGATAGGAGGCTTTGTTAACATTAAGAAAAGACTTTGAATTTCTGCGTATAAAAGCTCTTCGGAAGGCGAATTTCTTCGAAATAAAGCTTCTCGCAACACTTTTGGAAATACACAAAAACAGTAAAATTCGGGGTCATGCAGTGTACCCCCTATGCGGTCTATAATTTTTTCCTTTGGTAGGGTACACGAGTACAAGGTAATATAACACCTGGTCCAATTACAACATTAAAGGTCAATATTGAGGTCTGATAGGAGGCATTTTTCTTAACATTGAAAAATGCACTGTTTCAGGTATACATACATAGTAAAGTGCGGGGTCACGCTGTGTACCCCCTATGGTGTCTATAATTATTTCCTTTGGTAGGGTACACTAGTACAAGGTAATATAACACCTGGTCCACTTAAAATATTAAGGGTCAATATTAAGGTCTGATAGGAGGCTTTGTTAACATTAAGAAAAGACTTTGAATTTCTGCGTATAAAAGCTCTTCGGAAGGCGAATTTCTTCGAAATAAAGCTTCTCGCAACACTTTTGGAAATACACAAAAACAGTAAAATTCGGGGTCATGCAGTGTACCCCCTATGCGGTCTATAATTTTTTCCTTTGGTAGGGTACACGAGTACAAGGTAATATAACACCTGGTCCAATTACAACATTAAAGGTCAATATTGAGGTCTGATAGGAGGCATTTTTCTTAACATTGAAAAATGCACTGTTTCAGGTATACATACATAGTAAAGTGCGGGGTCACGCTGTGTACCCCCTATGGTGTCTATAATTATTTCCTTTGGTAGGGTACACTAGTACAAGGTAATATAACACCTGGTCCACTTAAAATATTTAGGGTCAATATTAAGGTCTGATAGGAGGGTTTGTTAACATTGAGAAAAGACGTAGAATTTCTGCGTATAAAAGCTCTTCAGAAGGCGAATTTCTTCGAAATAAAGCTTCTCGCAACACTTTTGGAGATATACAAAAACAGTAAAATTCGGGGTCGCGCTGTGTACCCCCTATGGGGTCTATATTTATGTCCTTTGGTAGGGCACACTAGTACCCCGCAATATAATACCTGGTCCAATTACAACACTAAAGGTTAATATTAAGGTCTGATAGGCGGCATTTTTCTTAACATTGAAAAATGCATTGTTTTATATATACAAAAACAGTAAAATTCGGGGTCACGCTGTGTACCCCCTATGGTGTCTATAATTATTTCCTTTGGTAGGGTACACTAGTAACCCGTAATATAATACCTGGCCCAATTACAACATTAAAGGTTAATATTAAGGTCTGATATGAAGCCTTTTGTTAACAATGAGAAAAGACTTAGAATTTCTCCGTATTAACGCTTTTCGGAAGGCGAATTTCCTCAAAATAAAGCTTCTCCCAACACTTTTTGAGATATACATACATACATAGAAAATTTATTTCTCTTGAAAAAAGACTTCGAGTTTCTCCGTATAAAGCTACTCAGAAGGCGAATTTCTGCGAAATAAGACTTTTCGCAACACTTTTGGAGATATACAAAAACAGTAAAATTCGGGGTCACGCTGTGTACCCCCTATGGGGTCTATAATTATATCCTTTGGTAGGGTACACGAGTACAAGGTAATATAACACCTGGTCCATTTACAACATTAAAGGTTAATATAAAGGTCTGATAGGAGGCATTTTTCTTAACATTGAAAAATACATTGTTTTAGATATACAAAAACAGTAAAATTCGGGGTCACGGTGTGTACCCCCTATGGGGTCTATAATTATTTCCTTTGGTAGGGTACACTAGTACCCCATAATATAATACCTGGTCCATTTACAACATTAAAGGTTAATATTAAGGTCTGATAGGAGGCATTTTTCTTAACATTGAAAAATGCATTGTTTTAAATATACATACATAGTAAAATGCGGGGTCACACTGTGTACCCCCTATGGGCTCTAAAATTATTTCCTTTGGTAGGGTACACTAGTACAAGGTAATACAACACCTGGTCCAATTACAACATTAAAGGTTAATATTAAGGTCTGATATGAAGCCATTTGTTAACAATGAGAAAAGACTTTATATTGATCCGTATTAACGCTTTTCGGAAGGCGAATTTCCTCAAAATAAAGCTTCTCGCAACACTTTTGGAGATATACATACATAAAAAATTTATTTCTCCTCCTGAAAACAGACTTAGAATTTCTGCCTATAAAAGCTCTTCAGAAGGCGAATTTCTTGGAAATAGAGCTTCTCGCAACACTATTTTAGCTATACAAAAAGAGTAAAATTCGGGGTCACGCTGTGTACCCCCTATGGGCTCTATAATTATTTCCTTTGGTAGGGTACACTAGTACCAGGTAATATAACACCTGGTCCACTTAAAATATTAAGGGTCAATATTAAGGTCTGATAGGAGGCTTTGTTAACATTAAGAAAAGACTTTGAATTTCTGCGCATAAAAGCTCTTCGGAAGGCGAATTTCTTCGAAATAAAGCTTCTCGCAACACTTTTGGAGATATACAAAAACAGTAAAATTCGGGGTCACGCTGTGTTCTCCCTATGGGCTCTATAATTATTTCCTTTGGTAGGGCACACTAGTACAAGGTAATATAACACCTGGTCCAATTACAACATTAAAGGTTAATATTATAGTATAATATGAAGCCTTTTGTTAACAATGAAAAATGCACTGTTTTAGATATACATACATAGTAAAGTGCGGGGTCACGCTGTGTACCCCCTATGGGCTCTATAATTATTTCCTTTGGTAGGGTACACTAGTACAAGGTAATACAACACCTGGTCCAACTAAAACATTAAAGGTTAATATTAAGGTCTGATAGGAGGCTTTGTTAATATTGAGAATGGACTTAAAATTTTTGCGTATAAGAGCTATTGAGGAGGCGAATTTCTGCGAAATAAAGCTTCTCGAAACACTTTTGGAGATATACAAAAAGAGTAAAATTCGGGGTCACGCTGTGTACCCCCTATGGGCTCTATAATTATTTCCTTTGGTAGGGTACACTAGTACCCCGTAATATAACACCTGGTCCAATTACAACATTAAAGGTTAATATTATAGTATAATATGAAGCCTTTTGTTAACAATGAGAAAAGACTTAGAATTTTTTCGTATTAACGCTTTTCGGAAGGCGAATTTCCTCAAAATAAACCTTCTCCCAACACTTTTTGAGGTATACATACATACATACATAGAAAATTTATTTCTCTCGTAAAAGCAACCCGGCTGCTGCGGTATCCGGAGCGCCTCTGCCGGCAATACACTCCGCTCCTCCGGTACGGGGACCAGCGTCGGAGCCTTCCCGTTGAAAGATTATGCGTATAAAAGATTTTCAGAAGGCGAATTTCTTCAAAATAAAGCTTCTCCCAACACTTTTTGAGATATACATACATAGAAAATTCATTTCTCCTCTTGAAAACAGACTTAGAATTTCTCCGTATAAAAGCTATTCAGAAGGCGAATTTCTGCGAAATAAAGCTTCTCGCAACACTATTTTAGATATACAAAAACAGTAAAATTCGGGGTCACACTGTGTACCCCCTATAGGGTCTATAATTATTTCCTTTAGTAGGGTACACTAGTGCAAGGTAATATAACACCTGGTCCAATTACAACATTAAAGGTTAATATTAAGGTCTGATAGGAGGCATTTTTCTTAACATTGAAAAATGCATTGTTTTAAATATACATACATAGTAAAATGCGGGGTCACACTGTGTACCCCCTATGGGCTCTATAATTATTTCCTTTGGTAGGGTACACTAGTACCCCGTAATATAATACCTGGTCCAATTACAAATTTAAAGGTCAATATTAAGGTCTGATAGGAGGCTTTGTTATTATTGAGAAAAGACTTAGAATTTTTTCGTATTAACGCTTTTCGGAAGGCGAAATTCCTCGAAATAAAGCTTCTCCCAACACTTTTTGAGGTATACATACATACATACACACATACATACATACATACATACATACATAGAAAATTTTTAAAATTTGTTTATTTTTTTTTCTATTGTTAATTTTACATTATATTATTCATTTAATGTCTTTTTCTATATTTTAGAAGGAACTATATATGAAAAATAATTTTTTTAAGTTCGGGAAAGTGAGATCAGAGCTTAAAAACAGGAAAAATCAATTAAAATTAATTTATTCATATTATTTACAATACTTTCGATAGTTTGGCCTGCCTAATATGTTCTCTGTATAAAAACAATCCTCTTTCTTCGTTAAAGAACGCGTAATGGAATAAAAAATAACATAAAATAGGCATGTACGGGTAAGTTTTTAAGACCACATAACTCGCTTTAATATTAAGCTATAAATCTCAAACTCGGTACCAAAATAGGGTACCATGCCCCTAACCCCTGTGCCTAAGGAAATATTTATAGCTTAATTAGGAGGGTCGCAATGGGCCCCCAAAGTACATCGTTAAACTGACCGCGAGATTGCTTTTGAAGCCATCAAGTAGCTCGCTGACCGTGTAATCGTGGTGGAACGGATAGCGTGATAGAAGCTGAGCGAGACGGTGCGGGTTCGAATCCCAGTGTGGACAATTTTTAAAATTTGTTTATTTTTTTTTCTATTGTTAATTTTACATTATATTATTCATTTAATGTCTTTTTCTATATTTTAGAAGGAACTATATATGAAAAATAATTTTTTTAAGTTCGGGAAAGTGAGATCAGAGCTTAAATACAGGAAAAATCAATTAAAATTAATTTATTCATATTATTTACAATACTTCCGATAGTTTGGCCTGCCTAATATGTTCTCTGTATAAAAACAATCCTCTTTCTTCGTTAAAGAACGCGTAATGGAATAAAATATAACATAAAATAGGCATGTACGGGTAAGTTTTTAAGACCACATAACTCGCTTTAATATTAAGCTATAAATCTCAAACTCGGTACCAAAATAGGGTACCATGCCCCCAACCCCTATGCCTAAGGAAATATTTATAGCTTAATTAGGAGGGTCGCAATGGGCCCCCAAAGTACATCGTTAAACTGACCGCGAGATTGCTTTTGAAGCCATCAAGTAGCTCGCTGACCGTGTAATCGTGGTGGAACGGATAGCGTGATAGAAGCTGAGCGAGACGGTGCGGGTTCGAATCCCAGTGTGGACAATTTTTAAAATTTGTTTATTTTTTTTTCTATTGTTAATTTTACATTATATTATTCATTTAATGTCTTTTTCTATATTTTAGAAGGAACTATATATGAAAAATAATTTTTTTAAGTTCGGGAAAGTGAGATCAGAGCTTAAATACAGGAAAAATCAATTAAAATTAATTTATTCATATTATTTACAATACTTCCGATAGTTTGGCCTGCCTAATATGTTCTCTGTATAAAAACAATCCTCTTTCTTCGTTAAAGAACGCGTAATGGAATAAAATATAACATAAAATAGGCATGTACGGGTAAGTTTTTAAGACCACATAACTCGCTTTAATATTAAGCTATAAATCTCAAACTCGGTACCAAAATAGGGTACCATGCCCCCAACCCCTGTGCCTAAGGAAATATTTATAGCTTAATTAGGAGGGTCGCAATGGGCCCCCAAAGTACATCGTTAAACTGACCGCGAGATTGCTTTTGAAGCCATCAAGTAGCTCGCTGACCGTGTAATCGTGGTGGAACGGATAGCGTGATAGAAGTTGAGCGAGACGGTGCGGGTTCGAATCCCAGTGTGGACAATTTTTAAAATTTGTTTATTTTTTTTTTCTATTGTTAATTTTACATTATATTATTCATTTAATGTCTTTTTCTATATTTTAGAAGGAACTATATATGAAAAATAATTTTTTTAAGTTCGGGAAAGTGAGATCAGAGCTTAAATACAGGAAAAATCAATTAAAATTAATTTATTCATATTATTTACAATACTTCCGATAGTTTGGCCTGCCTAATATGTTCTCTGTATAAAAACAATCCTCTTTCTTCGTTAAAGAACGCGTAATGGAATAAAAAATAACATAAAATAGGCATGTACGGGTACGTTTTCAAGACCACATAACTCGCTTTAATATTAAGCTATAAATCTCAAACTCGGTACCAAAATAGGGTACCATGCCCCCAACCCCTGTGCCTAAGGAAATATTTATAGCTTAATTAGGAGGGTCGCAATGGGCCCCCAAAGTACATCGTTAAACTGACCGCGAGATTGCTTTTGAAGCCATCAAGTAGCTCGCTGACCGTGTAATCGTGGTGGAACGGATAGCGTGATAGAAGCTGAGCGAGACGGTGCGGGTTCGAATCCCAGTGTGGACAATTTTTAAAATTTGTTTATTTTTTTTTCTATTGTTAATTTTACATTATATTATTCATTTAATGTCTTTTTCTATATTTTAGAAGGAACTATATATGAAAAATAATTTTTTTAAGTTCGGGAAAGTGAGATCAGAGCTTAAATACAGGAAAAATCAATTAAAATTAATTTATTCATATTATTTACAATACTTCCGATAGTTTGGCCTGCCTAATATGTTCTCTGTATAAAAACAATCCTCTTTCTTCGTTAAAGAACGCGTAATGGAATAAAAAATAACATAAAATAGGCATGTACGGGTAAGTTTTCAAGACCACATAACTCGCTTTAATATTAAGCTATAAATCTCAAACTCGGTACCAAAATAGGGTACCATGCCCCCAACCCCTGTGCCTAAGGAAATATTTATAGCTTAATTAGGAGGGTCGCAATGGGCCCCCAAAGTACATCGTTAAACTGACCGCGAGATTGCTTTTGAAGCCATCAAGTAGCTCGCTGACCGTGTAATCGTGGTGGAACGGATAGCGTGATAGAAGCTGAGCGAGACGGTGCGGGTTCGAATCCCAGTGTGGACAATTTTTAAAATTTGTTTTTTTTTTTTTCTCTAGTTGTGACGTCACTCTCTGGGGGTTAGATTTTAAACTGACGAAGGACAAGCGGTCAAAAAGAAAGACAGCGGACAGAGTTAGCCATTTTAACCCAGTGGAAGCGACCTATTTGAAAAGTGTTTATGTTTGAAAAGCAAACCTTTTGAGAAGTTAGTTCACTTTATCTTATTTAAATACTTTAAAATGTTTCTTCTAATGTATTAATTGGAAATTTTGTGCTGTTTTAATAAAATTTAACGTTTAAATTAATATATAATCACTCCATAATAATGTATATTTTATTGTTTGTAATATATTAAGTACAAACAACATTACAGTACATTTCTGTTGAATATCTTATTTATCTACATATCAATGACGAATAGCTGTTATGTTAATAACAAATAGTTCTACTTTGAAACATAATGTAAACATGTCATGCTTTTTTACTAATCTTGCGTGTAATATTGAAGATCAAGCAATAATACTTATGCATCTACTTATCCATTTACATATATGCTAAAATAATTTTTAATAAATTTTCTTCTTCTAATTTTAGTCTTAAATAATTAGTTTAATTTTTCAGATTAAAATTTTTGGAAGACTGATTTTACCTTCCTTTAAGACTTTAATATGTGTTTTTAAAATTACATAGCATCTTTGTTTTGAATTGTAGTTTTAGTATTAAGTTGATTTTTTTTATAATTATCTTACATTTAACATAGTAATGAATAAGTATCAATAATATTTGCATAAGTTTCTCTCAATTGATTTTTATAAATTAAATATATAAAATGTTAAATATTTGAATTTTTAATTTAAATTTTCAGTCTTGAATAATTGTTATAGTTTTTTGTTTAATTCAAATTTTTAAAAATTCTTTAATTTGATTTGGTAGATTAAGCAAAGATGAAGTCATATTTTATTATTAAGTATCTTTTATTAAATTTTTTTATTTGTTACCAGGCTTGTAATATAGTAGGCATAGGGAATGCTTGATGCATCAATATCTACTAAGGTCTAGTACCTATAAATTTAATTATTTACACACGCATATAAAAACAATTGCTTTTTTGTTTTCAGTTTTGAATTATTAGTACACTTTTTCTCATTTTAAATTCTTGAAACACAGATTATACTCACATATACAAAATTTTGATTTATGTTTTTTAAATTATACTGTAGTTTTAGTTCTGATTTTCCATTTGTTTTGGTTTGAAACATTATATAAACATCAGGTCTTACTTAATTCTTAAGTATTTTCTATTGAGTATTTACCTAACATATAAAATAAATAGCAAGTATCTATCAGTGTGTATAAAAGTGTTTTAAACACCATGACCAATTGCCAATTGCTGTTTAATTTTTTTTAATTAGTCTATTTTCAGTTTTCAAAAATTTATAAATTTTCTGATTACTAACTTAACACCTGATTTTATTTACATTTTAAATTTTAATGTTTTTCAAATTACATTGCAGCTTTATTTTGATTTGCATATTAGTTTAGGTTTGAAGCATTTTGTAAACATAAATCTTATATTACTGTTTTGCTTTTCTTTCAATTACCTGACATTTTTTTTACGAACAACATTAAAAAATAATAATATAATAATAAATAATTTAAATACACAATAAAGTAAAACTAGAAATACACATAATTTTAATTTTGTTTTACTGAGCAAATATTTTGGAAATCTATATATATTTTATGAAGACTAACACATATGATTGTACTATAAATGACTGTGAAAACAATAAAATAATTTTTTAATGAAAATAATGAAAACTAATTTCAATAGATTGAACATACGTATTATTTTATGATGGGCTATGACTTTTTGTATTTTTGCAAAATTTTTAAATATATTTTTAATTTTACTTTGCGTCTTTAGTTTATTTTGGAACATTATGCGTATGAAGTCATATGTCTTTTTTAAACTTATTCAACTTGTAAAATTTTTTTTCTTCAATTATTTTACGCCTTACATGCTATGAAGAGATATTATCTACTGCACTAATATCCATAGGTTTAATTGTCTATCTAAAAAATTAACTGACATTAAGCCGTAATTCTGTTATTCTTGTTTTTACAATATATAAATAAATAGTCTTTAAAATTTATTTTTTTTACTTGTAATAAATAAATTTCATTAAAAAAAGATATCACTGTCTATAAAAGCTATTACTGGAACTAGTTTTGTTTTTAATTTTGCATGAAATAAGTATGAAAAGCAATAAGATATGTTTTCACCATTTTAGTTGCAGAAAGTGACTATTTTAAAACAAATTATGTGACTATTTTGTCATGATATTTTGAATCTGTTTCATGTACTTATTTTTTTATTTCTTACTTTTCGAGCATTAGCTTGACCCATGTGTTATAAATTTGTTAAAGCTATTTCTAAAATTATAATGCACACTTGAGATTTAATTTATAATTTTAGATGCCTTTTCAATTGGAAATATATACAATTGAGTTTTTTTTTTTCTTCCATTTTTCAATTTTTTTTAAAAATTCATATCAAATTAGATATTTATTTTTTTGCAAATAAATGGAACATGCTCAATGTTTTTTTTTTTTTTTTTTTTTTTTTCGCAGATGCCACGATCATGCTGTGTGCCTGGGTGCTCTTCGAGTTACAAAAGAGAAAATAAAAAATAAACTGTAATTTTTATGTTTGTCAGATTTGTTTAGCACCTTATTATTTATTTATGAGTATTGCATTTTTTAATATAGTACAAAAATCTTTATTTTTGTACAGTTTATCAGCATTATTGTAAATAAAAATTTTTTCAACCTTTAGTATCTTTGTATGGTTTGAAATTTAAGAAACAATTGCTTTATATGGTTTATTTTTTCAGCAGGAAATTTATTTTTCATGAAAAAGATTCATGAAAAATACCCGTTTTATATATATATACATAGTAAAGTGCGGGGTCCCACCGTGTACCCCCTATGGGCTCTAAAATTATTTCCTTTGGTAGGGTACACTAGTGCAATGTAATACAACACCTGGTCCAACTAAAACATTAAAGGTTAATATTAAGGTCTGATAGGAGGCATTTCTCTTACTATTGAAAAAATGCACTGTTTTACATATACATACATAGTAAAGTTCGGGGTCACGCTGTGTACCCCCTATGGGGTCTATAATTGATTCCTTTGGTAGGGTACATTATTACAAGGTAATATAACATCTGGTCCAATTAAAACATTAAAGGTTAATATTAGGGTCTGATATTAGGCATATTTCTTAACATTGAAAAATGCACTGTTTTAGATATATATACATAGTAAAGTGCGAGGTCCCACCGTGTACCCCCTATGGGGTCTACAATTATTTCCTTTGGTAGGGTACACTAGTACCCCGTAATATAATACCTGGTCCAATTACAACATTAAAGGTCAATATTAAGGTCTGATATTAGGCATTTTCCTTAAGATTGAAAAATGCACTGTTTTATATATATATATACATAATAAAGTGCGGGGTCCCACCGTGTACCCCCTATGGGCTCTAAAACTATTTCCTTTGGTAGGGTACACTAGTGCAAGGTAATACAACACCTGGTCTAACTAAAACATTAAAGGTTAATATTAAGGTCTGATAGGAGGCATTTCTCTTACTATTGAAAAAATGCACTGTTTTACATATACATACATAGTAAAGTTCGGGTTCACGCTGTGTACCCCCTATGGGGTCTATAATTTTTTCCTTTGGTAGGGTACACTAGTACAAGGTAATATAACACCTGGTCTAATTACAACATTAAAGATCAATATTGAGGTCTGATAGGAGGCATTTTTCTTAACATTGAAAAATGCACTGTTTTAGGTATACATACATAGTAAAGTGCGGGGTCACGCTGTGTACCCCCTATGGTGTCTATAATTATTTCCTTTGGTAGGGTACACTAGTAACCCGTAATATAATACCTGGCCCAATTACAACATTAAAGGTTAATATTAAGGTCTGATAGGAGGCATTTTTCTTAATATTGAAAAATGCATTGTTTTAAATATACATATATAGTAAAATGCGGGGTCACACTGTGTACCCCCTATGGGCTCTAAAATTATTTCCTTTGGTAGGGTACACTAGTACTCCGTAATATAATACCTGGTCCAATTACAACATTAAAGGTTAATATTAAGGTCTGATATGAAGCCATTTGTTAACAATGAGAAAAGACTTAAAATTGCTCCGTATGAACGCTTTTCGGAAGGCGAATTTCCTCAAAATAAAGCTTCTCCCAACACTTTTTGAGATATACATACATAGAAAATCTATTTCTCCTCTTGAAAAAAGACTTACAATTTCTGCCTATAAAAGCTCTTCGGAAGGCGAGTTTCTTGGAAATAGAGCTTCTCGCAACACTATTTTAGCTATAGAAAAAGAGTAAAATTCGGGGTCACGCTGTGTACCCCCTATGCGGTCTATAATTTTTTCCTTTGGTAGGGTACACGAGTACAAGGTAATATAACACCTGGTCCAATTACAACATTAAAGGTCAATATTGAGGTCTGATAGGAGGCATTTTTCTTAACATTGAAAAATGCACTGTTTTAGGTATACATACATAGTAAAGTGCGGGGTCACGCTGTGTACCCCCTATGGTGTCTATAATTATTTCCTTTGGTAGGGTACACTAGTACAAGGTAATATAACACCTGGTCCACTTAAAATATTAAGGGTCAATATTAAGGTCTGATAGGAGGCTTTGTTAACATTAAGAAAAGACTTTGAATTTCTGCGTATAAAAGCTCTTCGGAAGGCGAATTTCTTCGAAATAAAGCTTCTCGCAACACTTTTGGAAATACACAAAAACAGTAAAATTCGGGGTCACGCTGTGTACCCCCTATGCGGTCTATAATTTTTTCCTTTGGTAGGGTACACGAGTACAAGGTAATATAACACCTGGTCCAATTACAACATTAAAGGTCAATATTGAGGTCTGATAGGAGGCATTTTTCTTAACATTGAAAAATGCACTGTTTTAGGTATACATACATAGTAAAGTGCGGGGTCACGCTGTGTACCCCCTATGGTGTCTATAATTATTTCCTTTGGTAGGGTACACTAGTACAAGGTAATATAACACCTGGTCCACTTAAAATATTAAGGGTCAATATTAAGGTCTGATAGGAGGCTTTGTTAACATTAAGAAAAGACTTTGAATTTCTGCGTATAAAAGCTCTTCGGAAGGCGAATTTCTTCGAAATAAAGCTTCTCGCAACACTTTTGGAAATACACAAAAACAGTAAAATTCGGGGTCATGCAGTGTACCCCCTATGCGGTCTATAATTTTTTCCTTTGGTAGGGTACACGAGTACAAGGTAATATAACACCTGGTCCAATTACAACATTAAAGGTCAATATTGAGGTCTGATAGGAGGCATTTTTCTTAACATTGAAAAATGCACTGTTTCAGGTATACATACATAGTAAAGTGCGGGGTCACGCTGTGTACCCCCTATGGTGTCTATAATTATTTCCTTTGGTAGGGTACACTAGTACAAGGTAATATAACACCTGGTCCACTTAAAATATTAAGGGTCAATATTAAGGTCTGATAGGAGGCTTTGTTAACATTAAGAAAAGACTTTGAATTTCTGCGTATAAAAGCTCTTCGGAAGGCGAATTTCTTCGAAATAAAGCTTCTCGCAACACTTTTGGAAATACACAAAAACAGTAAAATTCGGGGTCATGCAGTGTACCCCCTATGCGGTCTATAATTTTTTCCTTTGGTAGGGTACACGAGTACAAGGTAATATAACACCTGGTCCAATTACAACATTAAAGGTTAATATTAAGGTCTGATAGGAGGCATTTCTCTTACTATTGAAAAAATGCACTGTTTTACATATACATACATAGTAAAGTTCGGGTTCACGCTGTGTACCCCCTATGGGGTCTATAATTTTTTCCTTTGGTAGGGTACACTAGTACAAGGTAATATAACACCTGGTCTAATTACAACATTAAAGATCAATATTGAGGTCTGATAGGAGGCATTTTTCTTAACATTGAAAAATGCACTGTTTTAGGTATACATACATAGTAAAGTGCGGGGTCACGCTGTGTACCCCCTATGGTGTCTATAATTATTTCCTTTGGTAGGGTACACTAGTAACCCGTAATATAATACCTGGCCCAATTACAACATTAAAGGTTAATATTAAGGTCTGATAGGAGGCATTTTTCTTAATATTGAAAAATGCATTGTTTTAAATATACATATATAGTAAAATGCGGGGTCACACTGTGTACCCCCTATGGGCTCTAAAATTATTTCCTTTGGTAGGGTACACTAGTACTCCGTAATATAATACCTGGTCCAATTACAACATTAAAGGTTAATATTAAGGTCTGATATGAAGCCATTTGTTAACAATGAGAAAAGACTTAAAATTGCTCCGTATGAACGCTTTTCGGAAGGCGAATTTCCTCAAAATAAAGCTTCTCCCAACACTTTTTGAGATATACATACATAGAAAATCTATTTCTCCTCTTGAAAAAAGACTTACAATTTCTGCCTATAAAAGCTCTTCGGAAGGCGAGTTTCTTGGAAATAGAGCTTCTCGCAACACTATTTTAGCTATAGAAAAAGAGTAAAATTCGGGGTCACGCTGTGTACCCCCTATGCGGTCTATAATTTTTTCCTTTGGTAGGGTACACGAGTACAAGGTAATATAACACCTGGTCCAATTACAACATTAAAGGTCAATATTGAGGTCTGATAGGAGGCATTTTTCTTAACATTGAAAAATGCACTGTTTTAGGTATACATACATAGTAAAGTGCGGGGTCACGCTGTGTACCCCCTATGGTGTCTATAATTATTTCCTTTGGTAGGGTACACTAGTACAAGGTAATATAACACCTGGTCCACTTAAAATATTAAGGGTCAATATTAAGGTCTGATAGGAGGCTTTGTTAACATTAAGAAAAGACTTTGAATTTCTGCGTATAAAAGCTCTTCGGAAGGCGAATTTCTTCGAAATAAAGCTTCTCGCAACACTTTTGGAAATACACAAAAACAGTAAAATTCGGGGTCACGCTGTGTACCCCCTATGCGGTCTATAATTTTTTCCTTTGGTAGGGTACACGAGTACAAGGTAATATAACACCTGGTCCAATTACAACATTAAAGGTCAATATTGAGGTCTGATAGGAGGCATTTTTCTTAACATTGAAAAATGCACTGTTTTAGGTATACATACATAGTAAAGTGCGGGGTCACGCTGTGTACCCCCTATGGTGTCTATAATTATTTCCTTTGGTAGGGTACACTAGTACAAGGTAATATAACACCTGGTCCACTTAAAATATTAAGGGTCAATATTAAGGTCTGATAGGAGGCTTTGTTAACATTAAGAAAAGACTTTGAATTTCTGCGTATAAAAGCTCTTCGGAAGGCGAATTTCTTCGAAATAAAGCTTCTCGCAACACTTTTGGAAATACACAAAAACAGTAAAATTCGGGGTCATGCAGTGTACCCCCTATGCGGTCTATAATTTTTTCCTTTGGTAGGGTACACGAGTACAAGGTAATATAACACCTGGTCCAATTACAACATTAAAGGTCAATATTGAGGTCTGATAGGAGGCATTTTTCTTAACATTGAAAAATGCACTGTTTCAGGTATACATACATAGTAAAGTGCGGGGTCACGCTGTGTACCCCCTATGGTGTCTATAATTATTTCCTTTGGTAGGGTACACTAGTACAAGGTAATATAACACCTGGTCCACTTAAAATATTTAGGGTCAATATTAAGGTCTGATAGGAGGGTTTGTTAACATTGAGAAAAGACGTAGAATTTCTGCGTATAAAAGCTCTTCAGAAGGCGAATTTCTTCGAAATAAAGCTTCTCGCAACACTTTTGGAGATATACAAAAACAGTAAAATTCGGGGTCGCGCTGTGTACCCCCTATGGGGTCTATATTTATGTCCTTTGGTAGGGCACACTAGTACCCCGCAATATAATACCTGGTCCAATTACAACACTAAAGGTTAATATTAAGGTCTGATAGGCGGCATTTTTCTTAACATTGAAAAATGCATTGTTTTATATATACAAAAACAGTAAAATTCGGGGTCACGCTGTGTACCCCCTATGGTGTCTATAATTATTTCCTTTGGTAGGGTACACTAGTAACCCGTAATATAATACCTGGCCCAATTACAACATTAAAGGTTAATATTAAGGTCTGATATGAAGCCTTTTGTTAACAATGAGAAAAGACTTAGAATTTCTCCGTATTAACGCTTTTCGGAAGGCGAATTTCCTCAAAATAAAGCTTCTCCCAACACTTTTTGAGATATACATACATACATAGAAAATTTATTTCTCTTGAAAAAAGACTTCGAGTTTCTCCGTATAAAGCTACTCAGAAGGCGAATTTCTGCGAAATAAGACTTTTCGCAACACTTTTGGAGATATACAAAAACAGTAAAATTCGGGGTCACGCTGTGTACCCCCTATGGGGTCTATAATTATATCCTTTGGTAGGGTACACGAGTACAAGGTAATATAACACCTGGTCCATTTACAACATTAAAGGTTAATATAAAGGTCTGATAGGAGGCATTTTTCTTAACATTGAAAAATACATTGTTTTAGATATACAAAAACAGTAAAATTCGGGGTCACGGTGTGTACCCCCTATGGGGTCTATAATTATTTCCTTTGGTAGGGTACACTAGTACCCCATAATATAATACCTGGTCCATTTACAACATTAAAGGTTAATATTAAGGTCTGATAGGAGGCATTTTTCTTAACATTGAAAAATGCATTGTTTTAAATATACATACATAGTAAAATGCGGGGTCACACTGTGTACCCCCTATGGGCTCTAAAATTATTTCCTTTGGTAGGGTACACTAGTACAAGGTAATACAACACCTGGTCCAATTACAACATTAAAGGTTAATATTAAGGTCTGATATGAAGCCATTTGTTAACAATGAGAAAAGACTTTATATTGATCCGTATTAACGCTTTTCGGAAGGCGAATTTCCTCAAAATAAAGCTTCTCGCAACACTTTTGGAGATATACATACATAAAAAATTTATTTCTCCTCCTGAAAACAGACTTAGAATTTCTGCCTATAAAAGCTCTTCAGAAGGCGAATTTCTTGGAAATAGAGCTTCTCGCAACACTATTTTAGCTATACAAAAAGAGTAAAATTCGGGGTCACGCTGTGTACCCCCTATGGGCTCTATAATTATTTCCTTTGGTAGGGTACACTAGTACCAGGTAATATAACACCTGGTCCACTTAAAATATTAAGGGTCAATATTAAGGTCTGATAGGAGGCTTTGTTAACATTAAGAAAAGACTTTGAATTTCTGCGCATAAAAGCTCTTCGGAAGGCGAATTTCTTCGAAATAAAGCTTCTCGCAACACTTTTGGAGATATACAAAAACAGTAAAATTCGGGGTCACGCTGTGTTCTCCCTATGGGCTCTATAATTATTTCCTTTGGTAGGGCACACTAGTACAAGGTAATATAACACCTGGTCCAATTACAACATTAAAGGTTAATATTATAGTATAATATGAAGCCTTTTGTTAACAATGAAAAATGCACTGTTTTAGATATACATACATAGTAAAGTGCGGGGTCACGCTGTGTACCCCCTATGGGCTCTATAATTATTTCCTTTGGTAGGGTACACTAGTACAAGGTAATACAACACCTGGTCCAACTAAAACATTAAAGGTTAATATTAAGGTCTGATAGGAGGCTTTGTTAATATTGAGAATGGACTTAAAATTTTTGCGTATAAGAGCTATTGAGGAGGCGAATTTCTGCGAAATAAAGCTTCTCGAAACACTTTTGGAGATATACAAAAAGAGTAAAATTCGGGGTCACGCTGTGTACCCCCTATGGGCTCTATAATTATTTCCTTTGGTAGGGTACACTAGTACCCCGTAATATAACACCTGGTCCAATTACAACATTAAAGGTTAATATTATAGTATAATATGAAGCCTTTTGTTAACAATGAGAAAAGACTTAGAATTTTTTCGTATTAACGCTTTTCGGAAGGCGAATTTCCTCAAAATAAACCTTCTCCCAACACTTTTTGAGGTATACATACATACATACATAGAAAATTTATTTCTCTCGTAAAAGCAACCCGGCTGCTGCGGTATCCGGAGCGCCTCTGCCGGCAATACACTCCGCTC
This sequence comes from Parasteatoda lunata, assembly GCA_949128135.1. Taxonomy (NCBI): domain Eukaryota; kingdom Metazoa; phylum Arthropoda; class Arachnida; order Araneae; family Theridiidae; genus Parasteatoda; species Parasteatoda lunata. The sequence continues at coordinate 22,423 of CASBRV010000030.1, forward strand.
CTCCGGTACGGGGACCAGCGTCGGAGCCTTCCCGTTGAAAGATTATGCGTATAAAAGATTTTCAGAAGGCGAATTTCTTCAAAATAAAGCTTCTCCCAACACTTTTTGAGATATACATACATAGAAAATTCATTTCTCCTCTTGAAAACAGACTTAGAATTTCTCCGTATAAAAGCTATTCAGAAGGCGAATTTCTGCGAAATAAAGCTTCTCGCAACACTATTTTAGATATACAAAAACAGTAAAATTCGGGGTCACACTGTGTACCCCCTATAGGGTCTATAATTATTTCCTTTAGTAGGGTACACTAGTGCAAGGTAATATAACACCTGGTCCAATTACAACATTAAAGGTTAATATTAAGGTCTGATAGGAGGCATTTTTCTTAACATTGAAAAATGCATTGTTTTAAATATACATACATAGTAAAATGCGGGGTCACACTGTGTACCCCCTATGGGCTCTATAATTATTTCCTTTGGTAGGGTACACTAGTACCCCGTAATATAATACCTGGTCCAATTACAAATTTAAAGGTCAATATTAAGGTCTGATAGGAGGCTTTGTTATTATTGAGAAAAGACTTAGAATTTTTTCGTATTAACGCTTTTCGGAAGGCGAAATTCCTCGAAATAAAGCTTCTCCCAACACTTTTTGAGGTATACATACATACATACACACATACATACATACATACATACATACATAGAAAATTTTTAAAATTTGTTTATTTTTTTTTCTATTGTTAATTTTACATTATATTATTCATTTAATGTCTTTTTCTATATTTTAGAAGGAACTATATATGAAAAATAATTTTTTTAAGTTCGGGAAAGTGAGATCAGAGCTTAAAAACAGGAAAAATCAATTAAAATTAATTTATTCATATTATTTACAATACTTTCGATAGTTTGGCCTGCCTAATATGTTCTCTGTATAAAAACAATCCTCTTTCTTCGTTAAAGAACGCGTAATGGAATAAAAAATAACATAAAATAGGCATGTACGGGTAAGTTTTTAAGACCACATAACTCGCTTTAATATTAAGCTATAAATCTCAAACTCGGTACCAAAATAGGGTACCATGCCCCTAACCCCTGTGCCTAAGGAAATATTTATAGCTTAATTAGGAGGGTCGCAATGGGCCCCCAAAGTACATCGTTAAACTGACCGCGAGATTGCTTTTGAAGCCATCAAGTAGCTCGCTGACCGTGTAATCGTGGTGGAACGGATAGCGTGATAGAAGCTGAGCGAGACGGTGCGGGTTCGAATCCCAGTGTGGACAATTTTTAAAATTTGTTTATTTTTTTTTCTATTGTTAATTTTACATTATATTATTCATTTAATGTCTTTTTCTATATTTTAGAAGGAACTATATATGAAAAATAATTTTTTTAAGTTCGGGAAAGTGAGATCAGAGCTTAAATACAGGAAAAATCAATTAAAATTAATTTATTCATATTATTTACAATACTTCCGATAGTTTGGCCTGCCTAATATGTTCTCTGTATAAAAACAATCCTCTTTCTTCGTTAAAGAACGCGTAATGGAATAAAATATAACATAAAATAGGCATGTACGGGTAAGTTTTTAAGACCACATAACTCGCTTTAATATTAAGCTATAAATCTCAAACTCGGTACCAAAATAGGGTACCATGCCCCCAACCCCTATGCCTAAGGAAATATTTATAGCTTAATTAGGAGGGTCGCAATGGGCCCCCAAAGTACATCGTTAAACTGACCGCGAGATTGCTTTTGAAGCCATCAAGTAGCTCGCTGACCGTGTAATCGTGGTGGAACGGATAGCGTGATAGAAGCTGAGCGAGACGGTGCGGGTTCGAATCCCAGTGTGGACAATTTTTAAAATTTGTTTATTTTTTTTTCTATTGTTAATTTTACATTATATTATTCATTTAATGTCTTTTTCTATATTTTAGAAGGAACTATATATGAAAAATAATTTTTTTAAGTTCGGGAAAGTGAGATCAGAGCTTAAATACAGGAAAAATCAATTAAAATTAATTTATTCATATTATTTACAATACTTCCGATAGTTTGGCCTGCCTAATATGTTCTCTGTATAAAAACAATCCTCTTTCTTCGTTAAAGAACGCGTAATGGAATAAAATATAACATAAAATAGGCATGTACGGGTAAGTTTTTAAGACCACATAACTCGCTTTAATATTAAGCTATAAATCTCAAACTCGGTACCAAAATAGGGTACCATGCCCCCAACCCCTGTGCCTAAGGAAATATTTATAGCTTAATTAGGAGGGTCGCAATGGGCCCCCAAAGTACATCGTTAAACTGACCGCGAGATTGCTTTTGAAGCCATCAAGTAGCTCGCTGACCGTGTAATCGTGGTGGAACGGATAGCGTGATAGAAGTTGAGCGAGACGGTGCGGGTTCGAATCCCAGTGTGGACAATTTTTAAAATTTGTTTATTTTTTTTTTCTATTGTTAATTTTACATTATATTATTCATTTAATGTCTTTTTCTATATTTTAGAAGGAACTATATATGAAAAATAATTTTTTTAAGTTCGGGAAAGTGAGATCAGAGCTTAAATACAGGAAAAATCAATTAAAATTAATTTATTCATATTATTTACAATACTTCCGATAGTTTGGCCTGCCTAATATGTTCTCTGTATAAAAACAATCCTCTTTCTTCGTTAAAGAACGCGTAATGGAATAAAAAATAACATAAAATAGGCATGTACGGGTACGTTTTCAAGACCACATAACTCGCTTTAATATTAAGCTATAAATCTCAAACTCGGTACCAAAATAGGGTACCATGCCCCCAACCCCTGCCTAAGGAAATATTTATAGCTTAATTAGGAGGGTCGCAATGGGCCCCCAAAGTACATCGTTAAACTGACCGCGAGATTGCTTTTGAAGCCATCAAGTAGCTCGCTGACCGTGTAATCGTGGTGGAACGGATAGCGTGATAGAAGCTGAGCGAGACGGTGCGGGTTCGAATCCCAGTGTGGACAATTTTTAAAATTTGTTTATTTTTTTTCTATTGTTAATTTTACATTATATTATTCATTTAATGTCTTTTTCTATATTTTAGAAGGAACTATATATGAAAAATAATTTTTTTAAGTTCGGGAAAGTGAGATCAGAGCTTAAATACAGGAAAAATCAATTAAAATTAATTTATTCATATTATTTACAATACTTCCGATAGTTTGGCCTGCCTAATATGTTCTCTGTATAAAAACAATCCTCTTTCTTCGTTAAAGAACGCGTAATGGAATAAAAAATAACATAAAATAGGCATGTACGGGTAAGTTTTCAAGACCACATAACTCGCTTTAATATTAAGCTATAAATCTCAAACTCGGTACCAAAATAGGGTACCATGCCCCAACCCCTGTGCCTAAGGAAATATTTATAGCTTAATTAGGAGGGTCGCAATGGGCCCCCAAAGTACATCGTTAAACTGACCGCGAGATTGCTTTTGAAGCCATCAAGTAGCTCGCTGACCGTGTAATCGTGGTGGAAACGGATAGCGTGATAGAAGCTGAGCGAGACGGTGCGGGTTCGAATCCCAGTGTGGACAATTTTTAAAATTTGTTTTTTTTTTTTCTCTAGTTGTGACGTCACTCTCTGGGGGTTAGATTTTAAACTGACGAAGGACAAGCGGTCAAAAAGAAAGACAGCGGACAGAGTTAGCCATTTTAACCCAGTGGAAGCGACCTATTTGAAAAGTGTTTATGTTTGAAAAGCAAACCTTTTGAGAAGTTAGTTCACTTTATCTTATTTAAATACTTTAAAATGTTTCTTCTAATGTATTAATTGGAAATTTTGTGCTGTTTTAATAAAATTTAACGTTTAAATTAATATATAATCACTCCATAATAATGTATATTTTATTGTTTGTAATATATTAAGTACAAACAACATTACAGTACATTTCTGTTGAATATCTTATTT